>VZSZ01003186.1:604132-828733 GCA_013398815.1 Ibidorhyncha struthersii | reverse complement strand
GCCGCTCTGGTATTTCAGCTTGGGTTTTTTTGTGGGGTGGGGGGGGGTGGGGTGGGGGTGGGGAGGAAATAAAGTAAGAATAAAGACAAAAAGAAAATCTCCAATGCCATAACTCGCCGTGCATGCTGAAGCTTTTAGGAGCATATTTTCACCATGGCCGTCGCAGGATCATCAAGCTTGTGCCATTCGAAAACGAGAAACATTTCAGCGATGTAAACAAGAAGGGATTATATCGAAGTGGATTTTACCGAGCTGAGAGAAGAGACACAGCGACCCAGCTGTACTGGACCCAAACCAGATCTTCCCTGGGTTTGTGCGCTGAGCTGTGTGCAGATCCAACATCCTCTAAATTAAAATGCGCCTCCGTACAACACAGCCTTGCAAGGTGTCGGCAGGCCTTTTGTCATGTAGGGTGGGGGTGCAGAGCTGAGACATGCATCAGGCAGCTTCTCCCTGTGTCCTGTAGGCACCACCACTCTCTACAGCAACCAGTTCACGTCTCACGCCGCTCTCCAGTGCAGGCCAATGTGAGGTTTTGAGAGCACTCCCACTAAATGAGCAAAACGCAGGTGTCTAATAGTCACTTCAAGTCTGGACTGGACTTCTTGTATTTAGACTGCCCTTTCCAAAGGACATCATATTTTGCTTTCCTGGTGCAGGCACTACCAAAAGAAACCCCACCAAACCAAAGCAAACATACACTGCATTATCATCTAAATTAATCCCTTGTCATAAAGTTGTAATCTCTTACAAACTTTCTTTAGCCAATTAAGCCAAACCTTTCTCAGGAGTCAGCTGTCGGGAGGAGATTCCCCTGCCCATCCGTAGCAAACTGTGGGCAGGCTGCTTACTCAGAGTGTTGAGAACTTGCGTTAAAAAACAAGTTGTGCCTGCAGTGATTTAAAACTATGTTTTCTACAAGTCTTGTCTATTTATTCAACTATATGAGAGGAGTAAGAAGTAATTCTCCCACCTAAACGATTTCCTTTTGTTTGGAAAAATAATTAATCAGCGAAGGAGAGAGCATGAGAATGATCCTGAAGCTTAGCAGTTAGCACACTCTTCTCGGAGAGGAGAGACCTGACTTTCACTCTCCAGTGTCAGGAAGGTTTACTGTATACTGTTTTAACTCTTCCTGCTCTTCTCAGTTAATGATTTAATGCAAAGGTATTTAAATAAGACAGACTGAAAGAATCTCATGCCAGAATATCATTCAACCTGGGGAGAGGGTCCATTTCTTTGAAAGGGTATCTCTCTTCAAGCAAAGAAGAGATTTTAAACTCCATTTTCTCCACCTAGTATGGGTCATCTAATCTAATTGTAAGAAGAAAATGGCCAGATCTGTCATCTTTTCCCAATATACGTATTAGGCTGAATCTGATAGGTGTGCTCAGAGAACACCTCTGTCAGCAGAGGCCACGTTCCTCATTTGCAAATCCTGATGGGACTTGTCTGGCCAGATTGTCTGGCCAGAAGTAGGCATCTATTATATATTATAGAGAAAAACTTGCAGGACCAACCATTCCTTGTGATATACATCCTCTGTTAAGAGGGCAGTCTTTCAAAACAGAAAGGACTGCCCTGTAGTTGCTATCCTGACAAAATACAGATCTCCTCTGCTCTCAAACTATGAAGGCCATCCTCCATGTTGAAGGACATCCTTTCCATGATTGTCAGACATATGCAAATAATCTGCATATATTCTTAGTGTGATTTGTAACATTCTTGAGAAGTAAATTCTTGGGGATTGTTCATTTGGCTTGTTCATTTCTTATCAAAGAATGTAATTAAAGTTACTAATGTCAGGTTGTCCCTAATTGTTTTCTTCTGATGCTGTATCAGATGTGAAGTAGAAAAACAAAGATGTGGAGCAACGTAGTAACCCAGACATTCACCTTCAGCAGCACTGTAGGTCCACAGGCAGTGAAAAGTCCGAGGGAGTCTCACAGGAGCTACTCCAGCAGCTGAGAGGAGATCCACTGGTGCTCCTCAGGAGGTTCTCATCATCTATAGCTGGAAGTTTGGGGCAGGCAAGCTTGTCACCGATGGCCTGAGGTTTAGCTCCGATTTACTCTATTTTTCAAAACTTAGTAGTGCAAAGGTGCAGTTCTGCCTAATACCATAAGCAATTGGGCCTCAAAAAAATTAGTGAAAGTGAACAGAAAATACCTTTGCAGAAAAGACTTGCAGGACAAGTGCACCTACCAGGCAAGATTGGTTCTTTCTCCTCGACCAAGCACCTTTCTAACATACACTACCGCGTGAAGATATAGGCATGCTGCTGGATGGCTAAAAGGCCTCAGCAGGACTGGGGCTCCAGCGAGGAGGCTCCCTTGAAGCAGGAACGGGGCTCCTCTGGGAGCGCGTGCCCACCTCTAGGGCACCGATTCTGTTCCACACAGCCCTTGTTCTAAGATGACAGATGACATTTCTGGGTCTTACATTAATTGCTTTGTAAGTTCTCCCTCCTCCCCCCAAAGATTTGGTGATCCTCTTACACTGGTTACTGTTTGGGAAGCATTTGAACTGACCTTTATTTCACCCATGCCTCAGGGATGAGATCATTTAGAAAATGCCATATTAAAAAAAAAAAAAAGGACTTCATTCTGTGAACCACAATGGGGTGACGGTACAGCAAGGGTATTTACAGCAAATCAATGAATTTGTCTAATTACTATCCTCTAATTTAGAGGATTTGCTTCTACAGTGGGAGGCAGGCTACTGGTGGATTGTTCCTCCCTCTTTAAGACCTAGAGCTACACATGTCATATTGTGAAAATGCGATACAAAATTGATCCTAAAAAATTGCCTTCAGATTACTCACCAGGAAGCAATTGGAGTCAGGCCAGGAGCAGATGGCAGCTCAAAAGGCAATCCTCTTCCTCCTCAAGAAGTACTATTACTTTGTACTTCAGAAGCGGTATTGATCTAAGAAACCTGCCGCCTTTTACAAACAGTAACAAATGTAATGTTATAGTGCCCTGGTAGCACAGTGAGTAGGATTTCTCTGCCTTAGCACGTGGGGGAACTGATGCCTGGGGAAGTTAGGTTTTCATCATTCCCATGCCCACAGTTTTCTGAGAGATCCCGTTCTCCGTCTGAAGAAAAATCAGCATCTCTCAAATCCCAGCATTCTGCCACAAGCTTGGCACTCAAACGCCAAGCACATGAAATTAAGGGACGCTAATTAAAGGCAAAGCCATTGGAAAAAAGAGACTTTTCCAAGTCATGGACGTAGCAGAAGCGGGACCCAGCACGCGTCAGTCCCAGGTTGCGCTGTGTAGGCTCACCCCATGGGCCCACCGGCAGTACCCACCTGCTCCTGAAGCTACTTGCCAACACAAAGCACCTCTGGGACAAGTTAAGCAGTTGTTTAAAGCAAAAAGTGAAATTCTGAAAGCGAATACCAGCTAGTTGTTCTACCCTGCAACACAGCTGGATAAAGGGAACCTGCGGGGATGGTGAAACTCTCTGTAAACAGGCGGGCAGTATGCTTCCCTCGTCAGGGCCAGGCAAACTCTTTGGTAGTGAGAGAGATGTTTTTACAATAGAAGAACAGGAAGATTTTCCTACTTCTTATGCTGGTACAGTAACCAATACAGTCATGATACTGAAATGTGAAGAATTTCCGCACAAACATTGGGGGACGGTATAAATAAGTTAATTTGAGAGTGGGAGAAAGCTTGCATACTTCTCAGATCTTATTCTGTACGCAGTGGGGTCTAAAGCAAAACCCTCAAGCATGAACAGTGTTGGGCACCCAGCAAACGACTCTGCTGTAAATTACAGTGCATATCCACAACAGCAGATCTTAAGTGGCTATAAACTCTCTATAGAAGTGGAGCTACAAAAACATGTATCAGCCAAACATTATGTTGTGTGAAATAATGTGGCATGCTTTGCAAAGCTCACAATAGCACTTAGGTAGATTTGGGAACTTTGGCATGATTTGAAGCAGAGATTCAGCTCACAAAGGTTTTATTTCGTGCTTATGGAAGGGTGGTCTCTCAGGGATTTTTGAAATTTGACTCTTTCAAAACAGAGATCCTTTTAGAACGATCTTCACCATGTGGGTTAGCAAAGGAGAAAAAAAAGGCTGAACCAATGGTAAGCCACATAAGAGACAAAAAATACAAGTTTCTGGAGAGGCAAATCCCTTTTATCAACTA
Organism: Ibidorhyncha struthersii; assembly: GCA_013398815.1. Taxonomy (NCBI): domain Eukaryota; kingdom Metazoa; phylum Chordata; class Aves; order Charadriiformes; family Charadriidae; genus Ibidorhyncha; species Ibidorhyncha struthersii. Next base: position 824,564 of record VZSZ01003186.1, on the reverse strand, counting down.
GCAGTTCAGAAAGTTAGCATGCAAAGAACAAATATACTTTGCTTTTAAAAAAAAAGATGTTTTGCTTTATAGCATTTAATTAATGTATTAACCTGAATGTATTTCAGTGCTGACACTCACACCCTGACAAGCAACTTTTCAAGAAAGCAGCGTGTATTATGTATTAGGACGCAATTCTGGTCCCAGTGAGGTCAAAGTGTGAGATCCAGTCAGACTTGATTTCTTCATCTCTAAACTCTGCAACCCGTATTGTATAGTTAAATGTCACTTCTTATTTTAATTGCTTACATACTAATAATTTAATTGTTCTTTATTTCTAGGAAACTGAAGTGACATACATTGCTGTCTTTATATTTTTTTTCTACTTAAAACCTTCCCACGCATGGAGGCAATGAGGTATGGCACCTTTCTGTTGCCGTGTGTGGACTGACCAAATGTTAAGAAACAGCAAGAAATAGAAGTATTTCTCCAGGACAGTAAAACACTATCTAATTGTAAGTTTGCAGAAAACAAGCAGTACCTGACACTAAAACACTAGTACTGAAACCTGTGGCCGGATAGCCCTGATATTTGCAGTCGGAGGATCCTTTTGTTCAGACGCGTAGAGCACTGGCTGGGGAACATGGCCCTCATCATAAGAAAATGCAGGTATCCAGTATCACATGGTAATCGTACGTGGCTATATAATTTCAACATCACGTCATATGCATTCCTGCTACATAATCGAGCATGAATATCTCTGGGAAACACCAGTACCTGTACCGTATGATAGGACAGAGACCAAAGGGCATGCCGGAAAGGGAACAAGAGGGAGCAGGCTGTGCCCTGGATATACTGCTAAAAACACCTGATGTGGCCGATATGGTATGTGCATCCATGCTCTCAGGATTGATTAAAAGCACAACATTTTTCAGTCACACCATGTCACAGCAAAGCAAGGATCACATTTAAAAACGAAGCTGCTGATGTGGAACTGGAAGGCACAGTGAAACACATGCTTTGACAGACACGGGACTTTGTTCATTTAACAGATAGCATTCACACACTCAGACACCCTTCCAGCCTATATGATTTGCTACATCAGCATATTCAGCGTTACTTACACAAAGGAAGTAAGCAAATTTTCTTCCGTGACCGGCAAAAATCCCAGTCTCCCTTTCTCCTTGAAAAATACAGAAGCTGGTAAAGAGTAGCTCAACTTCCTAAGTCCCATTATTCGTATTACAACAGTTCCCAGGAACTCTGATTGCACGACGGAAAGTCATTGTGCTGGTCAAACAGTGGAAAACATTTCATTAGCTGATAGAGCTATTAGCTGATCTCCATCTTATTAGGTGCACCCCATCATTGAATACCCAATAATTGAACTTTACCTTGAATACAATCATAAGAAGTCAAGTTGTTGTCACTTTCTCTAACAGGAGGGTTTTGCAACATAGCCACGCCGCTGTAAAATCACAATGCAAACACTAGATTCTGCCTTAAATAGAGCCTTGAATACATGATGACACTGACATAGTTGTATCTGCGCAATCTGCCCCTGCTGTATATGAGTGCTAAGGACCACTGATAACAGCAGAACTGGCTGGGACAACATGAGTAATCAGGCCACTAACCCTCTAATTGCAGGTGGTTATGGCAGGCAGAAGATCTGAGTACTCGAGGACTCCTATCGTCTAATTCAGTCTTAAGAAATTCTCCTACTTAGCATACAATCCCTTTCATGAGCTTATCAAGCTAAATGATAACGCAATTTAAGTTTCTTCTCTCCCCTCAATTCATCCCAATTAGAAAACTCTATCAGAATTGCACTCCCCAGGTAGTCTGCAGCCATCTTGTAATTTCCAGCCTAAATATATTCATAGCCAACCTTATTTCCTTCCTGCCACCGTTTGTCTGTCTGGTCTATTTGTGACTCAGTCCTTATTTATGAGTCACCAGTGTGAAAGATAAGATTTGTGGCTTAGCGAGTGGCCTAATTGCCCAAGCGATGATTATATTAGAAACGCTCAAAAGGAAACATGTGAGTGCCCTTCTTAAAGTCCAATTAAGGAAATATGTTTACATCTAAACAACTCTAAATAAAAAATTTAAAATCCATTTGACCTGGAGTTTCCTCTGTAAATATTTATGGTATGTTTGCTAACTACTGCGGCAATTTTCTCCCTGATCCTCTTGTTCAACATGTGTATGAGGAAAAAAGCAAGGCAGTGTCGATTGCACGATTATGCTACCTTTCTCTGCTTCATTAGCCTCCAGTTGTGGCAGCGACCAGCTTTCGTGATGTCCGTGCTAGGCGGTGGTTCAGATGAGCTTGGTGGACCCGAGGGTACGTGCGCGACTTGGCAGAACAGCTGGAACAAATGGCAAAAATTGTCTTTGCTCGCCTCTGCGAGGGAGCATGTTCTGGCTTTGGTTCATCAGCTCTGCCCCATAAAGGTCCGGCTGTAATTTCAGCTGCTTCTGGATGTTGGGGTAACAGCAGTGGACAACAGCATTGTTTCAAAATGTGATTAGATCTCAGTCCTGCAACGCGCTAATCATGCTGGGATTCAAGGCCTTGCAAGAGCAAAATTAAACTGTCGTAGCCTGCGTGGAGAAGGACATTTTAGTAGTAGTTATTCATTATATTATTCTTGCAGGACAAGCTAGAAGCTTTAGTGACAGATGAGATCTCCATTGTCCTCAGCACCATAAAAAGTCAGAACAAATGGCCGGTTCTTGCCCCAGAGAGGCTTACATTTGGAGGAGAAATAGAAAACATTTTCTTGGAAGATGCTATCTTGTTCTGTGGCACTCTGTCAAATCCCAGTTTCAGCTTTGCTATCCACCATCTATTTCATGAACATTATTTCGGGCTCGATCCTCAGCTGGCACAAATCAAACATCGTGCCATGTAAGTCAGCTGAGCTGTGCTGATTTATGCTCCCTGCGTCACTTCAGCGAAGATAATGAAGTTGCGCCAACTGACATCAGCGTTGGATTGGGCCCTCAGACGCTGTCAATGCCATTTAGTGCCACTCTTCTCTTTCCGCTTCTTCCTTAGCGTGGAGAGATTATTCTGGCTGGCTGCAACCAGGAGCCAAGCGCGACACGGCTCCCCTTCCTGCACCCAGCCTCCTCCCCAGCTCATTAACTCCCGGAGGAACACGGGGTGTGGGAGGGGAGAAAATCCGGCCCTTTAGAGGTGGTTCCATTTATAAATATTGACTTTAATGTTAATTTCATGTAGTTGCTTTCAAAAGTCTTTTAGGCTGAAGCAGAAGGCACACTGCAGATGGCAAGGATATTTTTCACAGTTTTTATGGTGGATAACAATATACTTGACATTTTGCTCATTAAATGTGAGCCCTGGTATGTGAGTAAACATGCTAGGCATCTGCGCTCTAAAATTACCAGTGTTAAAAGCAACAACTCAAATGTTTCAGTCAATAAATGTACAGCACAGAAGCAACATTCAGCAACTTTCTGAATGCTGTGTGCAAGGCGAGGACTGAGTTTGCAGTATTACATGGAACACTCTAGAACCAACAAGGAAGAAATAACATATTGCTTTACAGTCCGTACTTTGCAGGGAGAGGATTACATCCAAAAATCTCTAAAGTCAATGTAAACACATGGTAGACCATACCCATCAATTTGTGTTTCTAGAGGAAACAACATGTGCATAGTCAAGCCTCAAAACTACATCGGGAAGAAAGGAAGGTAACCAGCATGAGCTGAAAAGGTGGAAAAGATGGCCTATGGATGGAAAGACAGTTTGCCATTGGGAAGAACAGTAGACCAGGACAAGAAGGGGCAGAAGGACAGACGTGGTGCAGTGTGAACGGTAGTGATGAGTGACCAACCAGATCAAAGAGAACAGGCACCACAGAACTGGTTCTTCTCCTTCCTACCACAAGAAGTTTTCTGTTCCCCATCTTCAGGTTTTGACATGTTCTCAAAGAAATAAAAAAGATAAAGGATGAAAACTCAGAAGGAAAGAAAAGCTGGAAGGGTAAGGTAGCTATAGGATCTTAAGCTAGTATATGCTTTTTACTTGTTTTTTAAACATTCTGGAGATATTACCTTGAGATGGCTGCAATTCTGAGCAGTAATGAAATAAAACATAACTAGAGGAGAATAAAATTTAGCTTAGGACATCTTGTGATGTTCACAAATCCAAGCTCTTCCAGAAACCCATACCATGAAAGCAAAGACACCAATCTCAAATTTAAAAAATAAAGGATATCTAGACTGAAGTAAGAGGAAGACTTGTGTCTCACAGTTTTATTAGTGGATTTAGTATGTGTTTTGGCACATTTCTTCCCAAGAAGACAACCAATTTGTTGCTTAAATCTATATGGTGGAAATGGGAAGAAAGTAGAAATATGGAAGAAAGTGAGACTCATGGTATAAAACAGTGATTTATTTTTAAAAGACCAGGAGGACTAAGTTAATGCTAACTTCATTATCCTCTATCTCTCACAGCAGTATTGACCTATACAACACGTTTTTTTTTATTTCCCAATACACATAGATGTCCTCTCTCTTTTCTAACTCCTTCATCTTCCCTCATGTCTCTCAATTAGGTCTACCTTCATCCTAGGGTAAAACTCCCATTCTCTTTGACAGTTACTTTTCAAATCATGGATCTTTTCTCCTTCTCACCCCAAATAAAACTCCTTGAAATATTTTACTACCTGCAGGCAGTCAGCTCTTTGGTATACCACATCATGATTTTAGAGACACTTATAAAATGAAAAGATTTGAAAACCAAGCTGAAAGGGGAACTCTGGTATAAACTTGACTATGCTACTCTTGACCATAGTAGAGGGTTCTGCCAACTGAAGCAGTGGATATACTCCTGTTATTATAAGTGGAAATGAGATCAGATCCATAATTGATCAAACTAAAATAGATTGGATGGATTTTACCCCCAAAAACTAAACATTCAAAATCTTTGCACCTTTAGACCCATCTAGTCGTCCAGTCTGAGAATCCTCATGTTCAAACCACATTCATGCTTTTTTTTTTTTTCCTATGCTTACAGAGCAATGAGAACTTGAACGAAAACAAAACCAAACAACCAAATCCTGGCTTTGTTACAGAATATTTTAAGCAAGTGGCAGTCTCACACATCACGCTCGGCAAGATCCAAGGAACTACTGAAGTCCCAGAATGGGGTAAATTAATTTGCATAATAAACTGTACATCAGGACATCTTCCTGGTTTTTGAGAGTTTGTCCCTAAAACATCTTCACCTCTCTTCTTAATTACTTCTTTCTCAGAGGTAGCCCCCAACTCTTTTATATACAATATCAAAGCTAACAGGGATAACTTGCACACTGTAGTTATGAAGTGTCCAGAAATTACTGTGACAGGTAGGTATATAATTTACAGTAAAGAAATCAAATACGTAGCAAGATCAGTCTGTTCAGATTATTTCTGAAGGTTTAATATCAGATCTGATGGAGCAATGGTCACCATACCAGGTTAGCCAGCTGTACATATATCAGAAGTGTGGCCAGCAGGTCAAGGGAGGTGATTCTTCCCCTCTACTCTGCTCTGGTGAGACACCACCTAGAGTACGGAGTCCAGCCCTGGAGCCCCCAACATAGGAAAGATATGGACCTGTTGGAGCAGGTCCAGAGGAGGGCCACAAAGATGATCAGAGGGCTGGAGCATCTCTCGTATAAGGACAGGCTGAGAGAGTTAGGGTTATTCAGCCTGGAGAAGAGAAGGCTCTGGGGAGACCTTATAGTGGCTTTCCAGTATCTGAAGGGCACCTACAAGAAGGCTGGAGAGGGACTTTTTACAAGGCCATGTAGTGACTGGACAAGGAGTAATGGTTTTAAACTGAAAGAGGGTAAATTTAGATTAGCTATTAGGAAGAAATTTTTCACTCTGAGGGTAGTGAGACGCTGGAACAGGTTGCCCAGGGAAGTTGGAGATGCTCCGTCCCTGGAAGTGTTCAAGGCCAGGTTGGATGGGGCTTTGAGCAACCTGGTCTAGTGGAAGGTGTCCCTGCCCATGGCACAGGGGTGGGAACTAGGTGATTGTTAAGGTCCCTTCCAACCTAAACCATTCTATGATTCTATGTCAAGGTATATAAAGTCCTAGAACCTGATGTCACCTTCTTAAAAGGGGTGTATGACAAACAGTTAGTAATAAACAGAAAAAAGGATGAAGGTTGCAAATGTAGTTAAATTAAACAGACCTCAACACTGAACTGAGACCCACTAAATTAATACATTAATTCGGTCGCAAATTTTTCCTATGAGTCTGATGTTTCTTCATGCAGTAGTGTGAATTTGCAAGTAGTGGAATTGAATCTCTGAAGATCCCATTGAAATCAATCACATAAAATCCATTGAAAGAAAATAGTTTTCCTTCCTTGTCCCCATTAGTTTCAGGAACCATGAGGTAGGTCCCCCAAAAACCTAAAGCAACATCTCATAGTTCAGGTATCCCACAACCTTTGCCAATCCAAACAAGATGAATTGGGATTAATATAGCTTCTGTGTTGTGTTACATATCCCGAACCAAGGAGCTGAAGCAAGAGAATTTGGGGAGTTGAAGAAACACATCATTGGTACCCTATTTGTAAATATGCTACTGCTGCTCCACTGAGCCTGGAGTAGCTCTGGAAGACAGGAGGCATTAGGGCCGCTTGTCGAGGGAGGGTTTGATGTGAGGAACGGTGACAGAATCTGGAATTTGTGTATGCTGCCCCATTTTCCTATAAATGCTCATAATGTTTGTTGTGATGAATGGTCTGTTCCACTGTTAAATGCTATCAGGCCATAAATCCTCGTTCAACAGGGAATTAATAAGTTCACATGTTCAATATTAATATATTCCTTAGCTGACACCAGGGCATTCGGAGCATGAGACGTTTATTCCAGACAGATAGCAGTGAGATATTGCCAATTATTTCTAACAAGCAGACTTGACATTATGACATAGATTCTATAATTTAGAGGAAACTGTGAGTAGTAAGCTGCAGCATTTGCTCTTCATTTGTTAAAAAGAAATCCTAGACACGTGTAAGGCAGAACTGCAGAGGTTTTGCGAACTATCAGAAAACTGGACACGCTACTAGCATGGCCTTTAAATGCTAAATATTACTCATATCATTAAGATCCTGAGAAGCCTGAACAGCACCGTGTCAGTGTTGTGGTGTGGTAGTGGGCCGTGACGTTAACGGCTAACCCGAATAAAGAAACTCCTTTGGTGATAAAGCATTTCTAACTGAGAGCCCAGAGTCTTGCTCAGGTTGCCACATTTAACATAACTGCCAAATATCAGTCGATACAGGATTACCAGTTACCAGCCTGCAACAAACCCAAGGTACTGAAGCAGCTTGAAATGCTTGCACAGGACAATAGGCACATATTCTGGGTTAGGATTTCTGGGGTGTGTTGCAATGATGTTGGGAGAGAGATAATGTGGCATCAGAAGTAAACAGTGCGGTCATTCAGGGATCAGCATCCATTCCTACACACAGCGAGCATGTGTCCTTCATCCATACACACACCACCCTTCTGGATTGCTAATGGGAAATGCTTGTCTTTGGAGTTTTGCCACACAAAACACGTTCAGTGCTGGTTTTCAAAATACCTTATTTTTCTCACCTGTGATGTTTTTTCGTGGCCGCAGTCAGGTGACTAATATCAGCACTCCATGAGCCCAGAGGAAGTAAACAAGGAATGACTGGCGTATCTCTCTAGGACCAGCGGCATATCCATCTTACTGTTGAATTGAGTATGTATAAGGACTCTCTCGTACTAAATATGCAACAGCTAGATGTGTTTTCGTAGATACAGTCAGTATTTATTGTGGGCATTCATTTACCTCTACTTGGAAGGAAAATGCCTTCAGAGTTCCTGGATAAAGTATCTGGCATTGCCAATTCCATGGCAGTATTTGGTCTTGTTAGAAAGTTGATCGATCTAGCCTGCTATTTTCGGAGTTCCTGAAGAGAACAGTGCTGCAGGTCTGGCAGCACTCAGCACCTGACCGACTGGGCCTCTGAACATAGCAGTGGTGGTACTGGATCAAACCAAGGCCCACCAGCCCTGTGTCCTACCTGTGAAGATGGCCGGAAAGTAGATACCTATAAGAAAGTCTACCAGTAGGTCAAACACAAAGTGATATTTCCTTCACTAGTTCCCTGTTCTCCAGGTTTTGTGCCTCAGGAATTCCCCATAATGGAGTTACTTTCTTTCCATTTAATGTATTTGCCAATCAGTTTTTGAACCCATACAATTTTTTGGTCTTCACAAAATTCTGTGATTAAACTGGGGAACTACTTATTATGAGTTGCATAACATAGTATCTCTGTCTATTTTAAACCTATTGCGTGCTGTTCTTGTTTTGGTATCCTCTGGTTATTATATCAGAAAAGAAATCAGGCACCATTCCCTGTCCACCTGTCCTCTGCCCCATTACTTGTCTCCTTGCAAGAAGGTGGCCTTCGTGGGGTGGATCCTGAGATGTCAGCTCTGCTGAATCCCTCCCTCATTCAGACCTTCCCGCACTGCTTGAAACATTTTGCACCGGGCTGCCCGCAGTGAGAGAAGCCTCTTATCTGCCTCCACTTTTTCCTCACAGCTACTTCTTAATTTCACACGCTGGGAGAAGATAATCTTTCTAACCAGACAGAGCCAGAGAAGGTATCATGGGAAAAGAGAACAGGACAGGAGGGGAGAACAGAGCAAATTTCAGAAAGCGTGCCGGAAGTGGGGAAATCTTAACACAGACACCTTCTTAGGGGCTTTCTGTATGGCAAAGGAAAGATGGAGGAAATGCAGCAGCTCCTTTTTCCTAACCCAGACCCACAGCTGCGGAAGGAGGCATTGCAAGCACATCAGAGCTTATTCAGCTCCCAACACAGACTCTCTCTGCTGATGGGTACCTAGAGAGGGAGTCTGTAGTAGGTACCCAGGAAAAATGCCACGAGATCTGTGCCCATGGGACATCCAGGGATGAAAACAGGGACAAGAGTATCCACGTGGCTTCGCCTTGAGGTCTGCACTGCGCAAGGACCTATGAATTAAAGAAGGATGTGGGTTAAGCCATATCTCGGAATGAATTTGCTCGCTTTATGGAAGTTGCCATCACTCAGAGCAGAAAGGAGCCTTTCACTGCAGGACCTGCTAGGTCTACACTTACCTACTTCCATGCCAAAGCAAACATTATTCCCACAGGCCCCTCCACGGTACGTGAGGAGTACAGTTTCAAACCTCCCCTGCTCCAACCACTTTGGGCACCAAATGCAAGAGCGCAGGCCAGCTTCTCAGCTTGAAAATCAGTGGAGCTCCACTGCCACCATCTAATTGGGGTTTTGGCCCAATATCCAGCCTTCAGCTCTTTCAGAAGGCAAGCTGTGAATGTGTTTAGCTGTTGCAGACGTCCCTTTTTTTTCCCTTCTGTTCTGCCCCCCTTTCCCTCTCCCTGCTGCAGCCATCTCCCCCTTGTCCCCTCAGCTACCAGAGCTCACATAGAGGGCATTGTTAGTTACACTTTACAGGGGGTGGAAAGCACTAAATCATGGGTTAGGAAAATAAAGCTCTTGCCCTGCAGCAATCAGAGGCAAGCAATACTTCACCACCAAAACACAGCATGTGCAACGGTGCATTTTAACTGGATTCCAGGGCACAGAAATATTTGCAGCTCTCGATCCTAAATTATACTCATATCCAATATCTTGGATTTTCATATTATTCAAGCATAAAACTGTCACCATGTACATTCAGGGCTTAAATTATGTAGAGATGATATTTTATTGCATAGAATTTGTTTGCATCTCTGTGGAAACCTGGCAGCCACCCCACTGCCAAGTCCAAAGGGGCAGTGACAATTTAGGAAAAACCTGAGAAACAATCCAAGAAAACAAGCTACATACACTTTGTTATCTAATTGCCTTTTTTTAATATTGGAGGGAAAAAATCGTGGAAGGAAGCATGATTAAATAAAAACTGACCTTGAGTAATTTGAATGACAGACCAAGCAGCAGCATAGGATATTTTCACAGGAATTGACCTTCACCCTGATTAGGTTCCTATTTGGGGCAGAGCTAACTCACGTACGGGATTGCATAAGCTACCTGTTAGCGGTAGCACTTCAGCCTGGGGGAAAACAACTAGTTGTCACTCCTGTGCAGCTATGGAGCAGTTAAAGACAGGCAGGTGTGGTGGCCTGAGCTTTAGGTGAGCAAGGAAAGGGCTGCAGAAGCTTAGGACTTGACCCGTGCCTTCTCCTCCTGGGCTAGCTGCACAGGCGTGTGCACCTGGATGTGCAGTCACAATGTCTCCTTAGCCCACTTGGGTTGGAAGGAACAGTGCTGGGGGGGGAAGGTAAGGTGAGAGGTGGTGGGGACAGGCCCTTTCTGACCTCTCCAGGTGGCACAGCAGAAGCCAGAAGAAGACATGAGCTCAAACACCTCTCCCTTGGCATAAAGGACAGGTAGGGAATGAATCACGACCCCCAAATGTAACCCCTCCTCACCTCCACAAGCAGCACAGCTATTCTCCTGCACGTGGCAGAACTTCCAGCTTAGCTTATTAGCTTCTCAAAGCTAACTTTCCCTTAGCAAATTAGCTTCCCAAAACATCGGTGAAGATGTTCTCAAGTCATCCAGGGGGCAAGCCCGCTGTCTGCGCCTGGGAGATGTGTGCTGGATCACATGGCTTTCACTTCTATATTTTATCTGAGCTGGCGTATCATGCCCAGTGTGAAATTTGCTGGGAAATGACTCTGCATGAAGAGTCTTGTGTTTTGCTCATTGGGGTATGTGTGTGTCTTAAACTCTGGGAGGGGGAAAAGAATTAAAGCATGCCTTAAAATGATAATAAAAAAAAACAAAACCAAACCCAGGAATTTCATTATGACTGGACTTTGATAAAGTAAAAAAAAAAAGCAAACAAGACAAATAATGTATAAACACCTCTCAGTAGCATTTCCTCCAGAGCAATAAAAAAAATTGTTAGCTGATGTTAATTTTCATGCTTCTGTGGGAGAAGTGAAAAAGGCATGCTGCAAGTGATATTTTTGAGATGCCACTAATAAAAATGCAGCATAAAAGTAACACCTTAATTCTGTGTTCCTGCTGGAGAACACACTTTTTTGGCTCAGGTTTTTCCTGCCTCTGCACTCTGTGTACATAGCTATCACCAAATCCGCACTCTGAATTTCTGAGGCCACCGTAGCTAGTCTTTAGCAAGACCAATTAGCTTCCCAAACTACACCTCATACAACGAAGTTGCGCTAGCAGGCATCCAGTTCCTTTTTCCTGCCCTCACTTTTAGTTTTGGGTGGACCCTACCACAGATAACTGTCTTGTTGGCAGTCCTCGTGGGTCACAAAAGGACAGGATAACCAACAGGCCAGATGCTACAACCTGCCTGGAAACTTCGTATGTGCTGGTCTGGGGCACCCTCTGACTGGGGCTGGAAGAGGTGGTGTGAAATGGAAGCCCATCCTGGGTGACTCTTCTCTTATCCCCCCTCCTGTGCACTTGGGACAAACCACTTAGGCAGGGCACTGCCTGCCCGCAGTTGTCCATGACTTGTGTGGTGCTTATCTCAGTCAGTTCCTGGTTTTGCGCGTGTTGTGTCTGGAAAAGGATAGGCAGGAAAGCATGCCCTGGGCACCTAGGGTAGAGCACAGGGAAGGTAGCTGGTGGTAATGGATGCCTCCAAAATGCAGGCGGAGTATTTTGAGCATGCGCTTACTGAGCCTGCTTCATATGCGCTGTGTAACTAGTTCTCTCCAAGGGCGACTGCAGACATTTCTCTTGTTGTCGGCCGCCTGTACTTCTGTGCTCAGCCGTAGCCTCCTCAGATGTCACCTTTATGAAGAACTTCTCTTCCTCTTCCCACTAACTTCCCACCCTCCCAAGCATTCCTGCTTAGCGAGTCCTTGCTCCCCACAATTTCTATTTTGAGGGTGGAAGGCTCCCTGCTCAACACCCCCTCTCCCATCTTGAAGCTGGGGTTTTGAGGGGACAGGAGGGTACCTGGGCTTCCGTCCGTCTCTGCTGCACCTTGCAGAACCAGCACTGGGCACGGCAGATCCGCCTGCCCCTGGTACTAACCCGCACCTTCTCCCTGGTGGAAAACCCTATTCTCATTGCAGAACAAGAGCGTTTCCATGTCTGCTGCTCTGCACTTCCCTTGCTTCTCCCCAGAATGAGTGTAAGTGTGGGGGAGGGAGGCACAGAAAAAGCACTCCCTTCCACACGGAGGATTTGCAGGCACTTCGTGCTTTTGTTATATAAAATTTGAAGAGTGGATTTGCAAATATTCAGCACTGATGTCACATCTACAAAGGTGGAAAGACTCTGCAAGAAGAGCCCTGGGCCAAACGTGTATCAGTGTAAGAGAGGAAGAGGGAAGGAACACGTGTAAATCTATTAAGCATCCTGCGTTATCTTCCACTGGTATTTGTATGTAAAGCCATATATTTGTGAAGTGTAAAACCCCAGTAAAAGAATGGCCTCAGAAAGATGTCTCTAGATGCATATTTATTTTTTTAAAGAGAGTACATAGCTATAAAACTCTCCAGCCAATTTTTTATTATTATTTTGTAAGACTGCCTGTGCATTTCTTTGCAAAACGAGCTAATAAAGCTAAGAAAACTGATGACACTGGTGCTTGGACAGCTATCAGAGGAAAAGAATAAAGTATTAGTGTAGGGAGAGAACTGAAACATTTCCAGAACTCCATTAACAGAATGAGAAGTGGTTTCAGAGAAGATGAGCTTCTATATTAGGAAAGCTTTACTTATTTCCTCTGAGATTCTGCCAGTCCCATGGGAAAAAGAAAAGGCAGTGATGGGGGTAGGAAGAGAAGAGCAGCAAAGAGGCAGGAATTGAGAGGATGATGTGGAGAAAAATACTTTGCCACTGTTTATGCAGGATAAAGAGGGGATTCTGTCTGAGCATGAGAAAAGCTTTCTCTAAGTAGCACCTACCACACGGTTCTTCTGCAGCCTCCGAGGACTGGGACCAGATGGGAGACAACATTTTTCGTCCCTCGAGTCAGCGGTGCAGTCTGAGCACGGAGGGATTACACCATCCCACCTACGCACACCCACACTGCGGTGCAAGCACGGCAGCAGGGATGTGAAGCTGCAAAGAAAGCGCACACACACACCTCCCAAAACACCCCCACACCCCCATGCCCCCCCTGAGAGGCGGGGCAGGATAGCAGAGCGATAAGAAGTTAGTGGAGAAGTGTCCTTTTAATGACTGAGCTGTAGCAGCAGGAACTGCTAGAAGGTAAAGTGACAGCAGCAATTAAAGACAAGAACAGCCGACATCTGTTGATAAGATGTGCTGTTGCAAGTGAGATGTGTTTACAATAGCTGAAAGAGATTAGAAGAAAATTTCTACTCCTCCCCACTTACTCACTGCATTTGACAGCTCTCTTCATATTTTAAGTTTCAGTGTCTTTACTCTTTAGTTAGTCAGTTCTCCTTGTTTGTGCAAGTCCTATTCATGACAGTGTGTAAAAGAAAACAAAATTTAGAAAGACAGGCAAATATGATCATAATCCACTCCCCCCCCGTCCCCCCCAAATGGATGGGCTTGCAGGCGGTCATATTTCTCTTTCACGCTTTGAAGAAAAAAGGGAATGTAATTTCTAGTTGATGTCTTTTATGTAAGAAAGAGGACCCATGGCAAAGAAGGACATCTTATGAAAGCACAAGAACCATGGGGGTAGAGGTGGAAACTCTTTACTGTAGTAATAGAGAGGCCATAATTTGCTGTACAATCAAAGCATGACACTGCAATTAACACGTGTGCAACATTGGCTCCTGTAAGCTCTCTCCAGTCTCATTCACTGCTTTCCTCTGCCTTGGTTACCCATGCTCATCGTTGTGTTTATCAGACATGGACAAATTTACGGCAGCCTGGTTTGCTGGGATTTTATGCCTCATTTACATGGATGTAAGCCACCAGGCAAGCTACAATGGTAGCTTTGCAGTCAACACATCCATGCATGGGGTGGGGGCAGGAGAGAAGTGAGATGCAATCAAAATGTGATACGAAGTGTAGCAGCTCAGCATACAAAACAGCACAAGCTCCTGCAAACTCAAACCAGAGAGTCCCTCCGTGGTCACCATGAGGGACCAGACATCCGACGGCGAAATCCTACAGCGGTTGGAACAACAGGGCCCAAGGATGAAACCATTGTTGCTGAAACCTATGAGGTCCCAGGCTTCTGATGAAGCATTTCCTACCCAGTCCCTACAATACCTCATCTGAGTAATTGCAAGGGCCCTGCTTTTCTGCTACATGTTTCTACCTCCCAATAATAAGATTATTAATTAATTTGCTCTCCCACCTGCCTAGGAAAGAGAACAAAGGCAAATGAGGGAGGGTGCTGGGGAAGAATGCGAATAAAATAATAAAAGAATCAGCATGAGGAAGCTGGGATTTAATATGTGGACTTACGTCTGTCCTTGTTAAAGACAACAAGGAGAAATGTACTGCTATAGAGGTGTAATGGAGCCCATCAGAGTAAAGGCAGAACTACACATCAGACAGAGCTGTAAAAGGGAAATTAGGGCTGAGTTTTTGCTTGAACGGCTGCTTGAACACAGTGCACACTTTTCAGATCTGCTTTCATACAGATGGACTGGATTTGATATCTTCTGGAAAGAATCCATGTATCTTCCTGAGTTACGCAACTCCTGGGTGACCATGAAGCTCTGGTCTGGTGTGGCCTCTGTGTTGCTCATCACTATATCCTCATAATTTCTGAAATTCTTTACAGATGTCAACAGCTCTAATGTCTTCCAGCCTTCAATGAGTTGCCCCAGAATGAGAGGCTTAATTCTCCACCCAAATCCGGAGCTGGACAACATGATTTTAAACATGAGAAATGGAAGAGTCCCAGCTTTCTCAGGCTCGTTCACAGTTCAGTGGCAGACTACCCAAAAAAACTAAACAGAGGAAATGGAAAACAGTTTCTTCCTTGTATGATGATTAGTTCTTAGACCCTGCAGACTGCGTATTTGTACTGTGGTTAAGTCCTCAAACAACCTTGGTAGTTAGTCATCTAGGTTCTGTGGCAATTTTTAGGAACTTCCCACTAAAGGCCTTTAGGTGGAAGGGCATTTCCTCAAAAGCCTCTTCTATTTGTGTCAGCTGAAGAACTCTCCCGAACCTCCCCGATTAAATTTTATGTAAAAGAACAGACTTTGTTCCTTATCTTTATAGGAGTTAGAAGGGGGAGCAAATAGTAGGGTTTTTTGCATGTTGCATAGGAAAGAGCAGGTCCAGGATATTCTGGTTCCAAACAGACATAATTGTAGAGGCTTTCTTTCAACAGCTATTTATTTTTATCTCCTGCTTGCACTTAGCTTGAAGGAGTCTACATACAAAACCGATGGTCCAGCAAAGACACTAGCCATAGCTAGGAGTATTTCCTCCTCTGTGTTACTAAAAGGCAGTTCGAGTCTACCTGAGCAGAAAAGAAAATGTCCAGAATAGGAGATTCAAGATCATACTAAAACTCTGAGCGTAAACCTTACCAGTCCCTCTAGACAACTAAAGGAAAGTCCTTTTTCTTTATTCCTGATAAGATACGTTTATATGAGATAATATCTCTCCACAGGATCATATGGTTTTGGCAGTAGGATACTGAAGGGTAAACACGAGGCAGTTGAAACAAAACCAGAGGTGAGTTTTTCAGTCCTTCCTTTACCATTACACAACTGAACGCTACATACACTTAAAAGAAACTTTAGTATTCAGTTCAAATAACAAGTCCCTACGCTTCTTGTATCCTTGTGCTTTTTAAAGAAAGCGCATAAGGAATTTTCCTTCATTTTCAGCAGAAGCAAGGCCAACCCCCCTGTAATTTACAGAAACATATCTAGGCTCCCTTGTGCTCAAGCACAATTTCTGGTCAGATAGCTGACCTCATTTCCCTAGGCAGCTTTCTGACGGATAGGGAGCAATGTACCCGTACGTTCCTCAAGCTTCTTTTCATTACTGCATCTAGCAGTTTAATATTACACGGTGCAGCGGGTTCATTGGGAACGAAAGTGCAACCAACATATAGGTGAGCTCTGTCCTGTCATGTAAGCCAGGTTATAATGAATCACACGTTTATGACCTAGTAAAACCCTCACACTGTCTACTTTATTTTAAAGCTTGGTTTTGAGGCATGTATGCTTTGCATTTTCCTTTAGGAGGAGTAAAAATTGATTGCTCCTTTTATTAGCCTTGTGAAGCTTCTCTGACACAGGGACACTGTCTTCCTGGACAGGGATGGGCTGAGTGGCACTCAGCGTAGCTGGGAGGTGGTGATACAGAAATAACTTCAAAGTCTATTTTCCTTCCATCTTGGGGCCATTTCACAGAGGTCTTCACAATAATACTATAGTGACCTACCTACACTGGCAATAATCAGGTCCAACGGATGGTGGATTTCTGGCTTGTGGATATTGTCAGGACACAGGCAAACTTCGTGGTGCTCCAGACATATGGTGCATGTAAAATGAGCTAAATCATCAGCTTGCGTAGTTATCTCATAGAAATCAATTAGGCCTAACTTTTGATTTTGAGGTGTAATACATGCAGCTGTAGCGACATGTGCAAAAGTGCACGTGAAGTTGCTTGGAAGGACTAACAAAACAAAACATCCCACTGAGTTGCAATGGAAGTATTTTTACACTACTTTGCACACAGGTGAATAGAGACGTGTGGGAGAAGAGGTGGAATGATGGAGAGGCAAGCCAAAAGAAAAGCAGATCAGCTTGTGACCTGTGATCTGAAAGACAGTCTTATTTCAGGAACATAAAATAGTCACAAGTAGGCTTCTTTGGCTGGTTACCCAAACCACAAGGCATTGTATTAAATATATTTAGGACTTCTTCAGTATGATTTCTTCGTTGTTTTTCTTGAAGTTTGTTTTGAATTTCAGGAGAGAAACAATTTTTCAAAACATGGATGGTAAAATACACGGGGAAAACGAAAACAGGGTTTTGAAACAATTCACTTAAGAAGAAGTATATAAACACTTTTTTCATTCTGAATACATTACTTCTAACAGGCATACAGCTCACGGAGGTGAGGTGATTATGAGTACCAAATCATCTCCATTGAATTCAACTGAATTAGACACCCTGCTGGCTGTATTCCTGTGCTTAGACATTTACAGGGTTGGACTGTTGCCTAGGGAATTGGCCTCATTAGGAAACTATATCATATATAACTGTGACTGTGAAGTAATTTATACAAACCATGACTGGCTATTCTTCTACATCACAGAACAAGAGAAATCCCACTTGTGCCAATTTGTATTCAACTTTGGTGTTAGAACATTGGATGGGCAACACAGAAAGGATGTGTTACATCAGTTACAACCATATCAATGATAAGGAATTCTTAAACATTACGTATTTCACGGAGGAAAGCTCTTCAGTCCAGAAATACTAGCATTATATGAAAGAGTGTCTCAGATAGCACATACTTCTCTTCATTTTATTCAGTGAAAGTGCCTCTAAGCAGATCAGGACATCTAAATAAAAACATTAGTTATGCCAACAGAAGAAAGATGTGTGTGTGTGTGTGTGTGTGTGTGTATATGGTTTTATATACACACACATATATATATCAATCATATTTTTTTGTTTAACATTAATTTAAAATGCCTGAAGACATTTTAATTTCTTTTAAAAAAACAAAACAAAGCACAAACCTTCATCTGAGTCCAAGACTGGAAATTGTACAACAAACCAGTTTCTATCCAAGTCAGAACCTGGATGGTGTTGGCTTGTGCAGAGCTTTTATACTTGCACACATGCAATGTTTTATATAAACACATATTTCTCAAAAGAATCTATTTAAACTAGGTTGAACTAAATCACTCATAAACCAAATGACATTTTTTAAAATCAATGTAAGAACAACTTTGCTGTGTAGGCAAGCCCTTCAGAAGTGTCAAATGTGGGAAGCAGAGATTGTAGATGTATTTATCTGATAGTGTTAGCAGAGAGGTCTTCAACACTGCTATTAGTTTAGAGCAGCAATTTGTCAGCACGTCTAACTTTTGGAAGGGGTAAGTCTCTACTCAAAGCTAGTGGTCCTCTGACTTGCCACCAGACAGGAAAATCAGGCTTCATACATTTTTAAACTTGTTAAGATACCCTTAGCCTAGTATATAGGCATAGATAAATAGGCATAACTACCACATGCTTACCTTACTACCTGGCCTTTACATCCACGAAAAACATATGTACCTGTTTACTCAAAGAGCACAACACTTCCATTTAAATCCACGATTACCGGGTGTCAGCCTCGTTCCCAGCTGCCGGATGGGAAAGCTGGTTAATGACAGCAGTACTAATACATAAATATTATGTAAATGCATGTATAATATAAATACCACAATACTGACAGCAGACCTGCAAATGACCATGGAGACATTTCTCTGTCAGCTTTATAAAATAAGATCGCTGAATGGAAGACCACTGTATATACTCTTCATTTTGCCAGCTGTGCTACAGCACGTGCTTCTGGGGTTGTATAGCTCATGTACAATATTCTGGGGCTTTGGGGAAGTGGCTCACGTATAGCCTAGTATATGCACAGTGCATGGGTAGATATAACTGTTAGGGAAATGTATGCATTTATATAATTGTGATTCTTCCTGTGGGCATTCAGTGCTGAGCTGTCAGAGGAGTTTTTGACACAGCAGGTGTAGGGATAAAGGACTTTCTCTTGCAGGACATCTGCTCAATGGGGTTGCTGGTCGGTGGCTTTCTCTCCTTCATGCACAGTCATGTTGTGGGCACCTGAGGGATGGACTTCTCCTGGTGTTTACTCTCTGCTGTGTCCAAAATCCTGCAGCTCTTGAACATTTAGCAAGACCTGCTTTCCTCTGGGTGCCTGCCATGTGTGATAGAAGTGCTTTTCCCTGCCCCAGATAGAAACTTCCATATGAGACTTTTTTTCCCCATATTGTTTCATCAATTGTCTTCTGCTGGAGGAAAGCCAGGCACGATACCAAGGCCTTTGTTTTGGGGCAAAGAGATCTTCGGGAAGCAGCACTTGGAAAGCCTCTGCAGCAGGAGCAAGCTGCAATGTGGATTTTGTGCCCAATTCATAATTGTGCCCATAAGATCCTGAGATAATCCAGTCTTCCCAGAGGAAGATAGGCTGTCAGAGAGAATATTTGAATTCCACCTATTAAAGAAGGAGAAAGTCCATGACACGTGGGCTAAACAGATTGAAGGTGTGGGGAGCTTTGCAGGGGAGATAGGCTGATGAGCAGTAGCTTTATAAAGTAAGAAGCAAGCTGGAAGCAGGAAAAGATCTAAATGTAGTGGCACTAATAAAAAATAAATATTTGTTTCAAGGGTTGAAGGGGCTATGGAAAGCTGACCTTAAAAATCACCTTATTTTGGGACTTAGGCATAATATACAGCATTAACATATATTGAACTAAAAAAAATCCTAAATTATACAGCTATTTATCATTAATAAGATTATACTAGTGAATTTGCATTATGACGTGAATAAAACTAATGTCACTAATAACAATGTCGGAACTTCCACCATCTCCTTTCATCTTGTTTAACATGAAGAGGAGCAAGAAAGCTCTGAGCCTCTGCTTAGTTTCTCACGCACGTCCCAAGCACCTTCTAGATGTGTCTTCTGCATATGGGAACTGATTGCCCCATTCTTCTCTGCTTATTTCCATGCAACTGTCACCTGTAACAGGCCCACTTGGAATAAAAAGAAAAAAAAACCCACCTCAAAACCCAGAAGCACAGTACTTGGACTGCCCTCTTGCTTTTTTTCTACCCTTCCAGTCAGGGATGATTTTAACAGGTTCTATCTTGAGAAGTACTAAATCCAGAAACCAGTATTTTATGCCATCTGGAAGCTTGATATCCTTGTTTTTCAAATGGCTTACAAAAATATATCTAATTCTAAATACTCACAAATTATGGGCTGCTAAAATCCAATTCAGAGCAGAATAAAAACTAATGGAACAAGGTAAACAGAAAAGCTAATCTATTGCAATGCACCGGGTGACTGGGGGAATCAACACAAAAGAGATGTCTGGGACCTGCTGCGGGACTGGAAAAGAGAAGATATTTTCCAGACAGAAACACAATGTGAAAACGTAGAAATGCTCGTGTAGCACCTGGAAAGAGTAAGGAGAGCTGGGCAGGGTGTAAGACTCGGGGCTGACAGCAAGGGTGTTTTGCAGCAGCGCTCGGGATTCGGGGAGCCAGCAAAAAAGCTCCAGGGGGGAGATGGTGGCATTTTTATTGCAAAATGCCAAGCAGATTTAACTAAGAAAAGAGGTGAGAGCCATGGAGACTGGAAAGAGAGCCTCTGTAATAGTACCAGAGGAAGAAAAGCAGACAGATGAAGCAGGCTTTTGGCCAACGTCCTCTCCACCCAGGAGAGCAGCAAGTGCAGGGGCTGCAAGGATGCCCTGCTGCTGCTCTGCAGCCAAAGAAAGCCCTTTGCCTTGGGTGCTAGGAAAGGCTCCAGTACAAAAAACAGCTTCTCAAGCTTGGCACTGCGTTTAAAGCTTCAGTGAATATTTATCTTTAGTGTGTGTGTATGTAAACGTGTAGATATATACACATACACACGCTTTTTGTTCTCTTTCTTTTCAGAGTTACAGTAAAAATAATCAACGGCATTGCCGGCTAGCTTTGAGCTTACTGCCTTCTCAAGGGTACGCACCCATGGTTCCACAGCACTTCCACAAGTACGGAGGGTGAAAGAAAGGCAAAAAACTATGCACAGTAGATATAAATAAATATAAAATTCAAATAAAGGAAGGACTCATCTTCTCTACCCTGTAATTCTTGGGTGTAATATAAAATCGAACTGCAGTTCCTGAATAAAAATATTTGCAATGCAACTTCTGAAAAATAAATGAAAACGAGGACTATTACTGGTTATATAATGGACAAGTAAAAAAATAATTCTGGCTGCAATTGTGAGTAGTTTTCAGAAACTTGGCGGGAGAAGGATATTTTCCACTGTCTGATGTCTTGGAGAGTCATTGTGGAAGCATAGGAGATTTGGGTTGAGAGCGTCTCTTGGTATTGCAACCAATTACAACTTCTACTTAACCTAATCCAAAGAGAGCTGTATGCAGCCCTTTTGCAAAGTTTGAATCTGCTATACCAATTAAGTATTTTCAAAGAAATACATTAGACACACGCAGATTGAGGGAAAGGACCCTGACTTCTATGAATGGGCTAATCCTGTTCCCTGTGAAGGAAAGGGATTTTTCCCACTGCTTCGTCTGGAAGGAGAAATCTCCACCCTTACAGCTGCAGCAGACTTTCCAAACCTGACCAAATATTATTTTAAAAAATGAATCATTGATCCGTAAATGCATTCCCAGATGTTCATACTGAATTTGCAGTATTCAGCATGTTGAGCTTAATTGTCCATTCAAATCACCCTAACTGAGGAGTGCTCTGCTTAAGGGAGTCACCATATGCCAATATAAAACCTGTGTTAAGTGACTGGAGAATCAAGCCTACGCTGTTTTACTTTACATCGCTATGCATTGCTCTAATCTGAGGGAGAAATAATTGCAAACGTTTTAACTGTGAAAGAATAAGGAGTCATAAAACCTTCAATCATATTTTAATATGCAGTCACACTCTACTTTCATAAATAGGAATTGGAATAATTATAAAGACATCGTTTTTAATTGTCACTCATCATTCAGTTGACTCCTTAAGTAGAACACACATTTAATTAATGCCTTAGATTTTAGCATCAATTACCACATTAGATGTTCTCCCATATTCATTCCATCTGCTGCAAGTAAATACATTTACCACTGCACAGTTATACACCCATATAGGAACCTGATCACAAATTTTCCTGCCTCCTCATGACCTATTGTACAGCGAGTGGAAAAATTTACAAAACATAGGCACAAAAAGTAAGCTTTGGCTTGAAATTAGAGATATTTTCTTATAAGCATAATGAATTTGCTCAACTCGCAGGTATTGGTTTAGCTAAGAATGATAAGTTGCACTTAATGAAGATGCAGAGCGTGTTTAGCCTCTGAGATGCCAGGATAAACACCTCTGTATTACCCAGCACACAGCATATAGGACATTGTTTTGTTATTTCACGGTTTCAAGTCCTTTTTCAGCTCTGATATTTTTGATAGCCATCTCGATTTAAAGACATCAGGTGATTTAGATTTGGCTGTGTTCTTCAGTAAATTGCCCTGCACAATGGGCTGCTGTGTTACCCCTGCTAGAGACGGTATACCCTGGGAACACTTGTCTTCTGAATAGTCATGTTGGTCTTTTAAAGTCATCTTAAATAGCTAAATAGTATGACTTAAGCATTTGCTCAATCACCTGGCAATTTCCTACATTAAGACAGACTGCACATGTTGCAGAGATAAAGTGTAGTTCTTGAAAACAGGGCTGCAACTTACTTCATTGGTCACATAATTTTAAAATAATAAGACAGTTGGACGCTCGTTTAAAAAATGAATGTCCAAAGTATTTAAGAGTGAATGTTAAATACTTTGGACATCCATTTTTTAAACGATCAGCATCCTTATGTCATTTGCTATAATGCAAAGTCTTCCCAGCCATTCTTGTTGCCCTTTTGTGACCTTTTCCAACTTTTCGGTGCCCTTTTTCTAGTGTAAATACTCAGTGTTTCAGCCGCAGTCTTTGTATTGCCTCAGGCAGCCACAGGAATCTCTCTTCCCTCCTCCAGCTCAGTGTGCCCCAGCTTGCTCGTCCACCTAGGGACTCTCATGTGCCTTCTTAGCAGCAACACCACACTTGGAGACCCGGTCAGGTTAGCTGTGTGCCACTGCTCCTAGTCTTTGTTCAGGTCACTGTGCTCCTGAATACTGCCTCATGCTTTATTCCTGCCGTATACGGGAGTAATCCCTTGGCAGTGGGAGCAAGCACTACTAATTAGCCTGCCTGGCCCAGTGAGGAGCCTGACACAGGGTCCAGGCTATGGCAGCCCCCAGTCTGCCAGTAGAAAGAACCCAGTGCGCGTGCACCATGCATCAACCCCACAGGCAATGGTCATTACGCTGCTACTGGGAAACACTTACGGCAGCTCGAACGGGGAGAAAAAATAAGGCAAAGGAGTGGAAGAAGAATAGAGAGGTGACCCTAATTTGGTCTGGTCCAAGAGAGACGCAAGGGGAAGAGAGAAGTATCCCAGGTGGAGGAGGATGGTCTGAACATGCTGATATCACTCAACAAAACTTGCTCCCCGAGGAGCATTTCAGTAGAGGATGCTGACTGTTGACCTCTCTTGCACTGGGGCCCTACTTCACAAAAAAGATCAGTTTTGATAACCGATCTCACTGTGGCAGAACTTGGAGGCCTTTCACTTCCGATTCCTACTTTCTCACACCCCACGGAGAGCACCATGCTGACCTCTGAGAATTGCCAGCACAGACAGGGGGGGTACCCAAGGCGTTCAGCTCCCCAGGAATCTGCCTGAAGCAAGGCTGCCCGATTGGTCACAACCATTTTCTGGGCCATTTACTGCTGCTCTGAAGTTTTTGCAAGTATCCATAGGCTTTTGGTGCAAGGTCCATACATCCTGGGAACACTTCTGCAGGGAGCAGGTAATGATGGTCTTTACCCCAGTGATTACAGGGTGTCAGGAGGGAAAGGAATGTGAGCCCGGATGGCTCCCCCAAGGTGCCAGAGGCACACTGGCAATTACCTCTCCAAACACAACACCAAATACTTGTGTTTATCATAGTTAGCTTCTCTCAAATGCAGTTATTTCCTCTAGCAAAGAGTCCAGACAAGTGAAAATCCCGTGGTTGTCTGTTGAAGTGACATCCCCAAACTGGCAATCTCTATTATGACTTCCCCAGCATCTGCCCATTGGGTGGAATGACCTGAAAATTGGGAAGAACAATGCGCCCCAGGATCCCAATCAGCGCTGGCACTCTTAATTGCTGCCCTGCACAATGGGCTGCTGTGTTACCCCTGCTAGGGAATACCCTGGGAACATTGTCGTCTTCTGAGTAGTCATCTCAGTCTTTTAAAGTAATTTTAAATAACTAAATAGTATGACTTAAACATTTGCTCAATCACCTGGCAATTTCCTACATTAAGACAGACTGCACATGTTGCAGAGATAAAGTGTAGTTCTTGAAAACAGGGCTGCAACTTACTTCATTGGTCACGTAATTTTAAAATAATAGGACAGATTTGGACACACATTTAAAAAGTGGATGTCCAAAACAATAAAAATAAATACCTATCAAGGTGAGATTTTAGAGTAGTGATGCATTTAGAAATCTTTTATAAGGTTAAAAGAATGTTACAGGCTTGACATGATGGTCCTAGAAATTAATGTACTGTGTAGAGCGAGTACTTTGTGAGAGAATGCTGAAAATGGGCTTGAACCATGGATATAAGCAACTTACTGACTGGATGAATTTTGTAACAATTGATTAAGCATTAATTGAACTAAGTTAATAAACCTTTATAAATAAGTTCAGCCTTATTTGAAAATGCAATTTACTTTAAAAGAGTTTTATGAGCAACTGAATACCATGGACTGCAATTTAAGACGAACAGCTACGAAAATTAATGTCTCTTAAGGAATTCTGAAAGACCAGTCCCGAATATTTAGTTTCACCATTTAATGTTGACTTGTTCAAGTGCCAAAACCTGTTTATTGAAGTTCAAGACACTGTATCCCAAACCACTGTATATCTAATAGGCACAGACCTCAGATTTTGGAGGCAATTAGATCACATTTCATATCAAAGCCAAGCAAGGCCTTTGAACTAACCTGCCTCCACTGTGTTTAGCCTTTTCTACTAAGTAGTAGTGAAAAATATCAATTTCTTTCAGATTTTCTGTGTCATTCATCAAAAATCTAAGCAACCCCCTGACCCCGAACCACAAGAATTTACAATAGAGCTTAATTGCAGAGGTGCCGGTTCTGGTGACCCATCACTTAGCAGCTGAAATGATATTTTTATTTTGTTGTTCCTATGTAAACAGTTCTTTCAGTTACTGAATGAACCAGAGTCTTATGTTCTTAGTACATATAAAAAGCAAACATAAAGTTCCTGTGGGAAATAGGGGCCAGAAGGGCAGTAAGTCAGGAGCGCCCACTGAGTATTATGCCGAGCTACTGTCTGCTCTCGGAGAGAGGAGAGAAGGAGCTGCTGAAGGAGGAGGAGAGCTGATCTGGAGGGCTAATGCTTCATTTTAGTACGCAGTCACTGAGCATATCCGCTGAAAGTTAGGACAGACTGGCATCTAATGCGTCTTCATTTAAATATTTCTAACATGATAAAAGCAGAGCAAAGCCCCCAAACAGGCAGTCTGAAGTACAGGTACAGACAAAGGTGATGTTTCCCTATTGCCCTCACTTGAGTTTGGAAGAGGACTCATTCTGATGTTCATTTTTCGCTTTCCCACACCCGTCATTGCCTTTTCCTCCCAAATTATGCCTGCATTGTGATCAAGCTCTGTGTGCTCATCTAACTCCTTCTTCTAGCAACTCCTGTAATGGGCTCAGCAGAAATGGCACAGGAACAAAAGATAGAGTCAGAAAGCAGGAGAAGCTATCCAAAAGGCAGAGTTGGGCATTTCTCTGCTCTTTCTGAGACTCATTATTCTTTCTGTCCACTACATTTATTGCATGGTGTTCAGGAATTTCAGCCCTGGGTTCCCATAATGAGCTATTTCTGTGAAGTGCTGTATAAAGGCAGAACAAAGAGATGGTCCTTCCTTTAAGATCTTACCGTGGACAACAGCAGATGGTGATGAGCAGACAGAGGGGGAGTACAGGAAAACAAGAAGACAACTGTGAAACTAATTAGGATTGTAAAACTCTGGACAAGTCTGGTCACAATAGAAATATTAGTGGTTTTGGAGGGTACATTCTTGCAGCTTCAGAATCAATAAAGCAGCAATCAGAATAAATCTACAGGCAATGTTTTATATGTCCTTGTTTCTGAGAAGGGAAAATCTAGTAGGAAACACCCCAAATCAGTATGGATGCAAACTAAATATCTAACCCCTATATAAAATCAACGCTTTTATTTCCCTTTTTTTGTTAGCCTTGCATTATTACAGACAAGCCAAAATATAACCCTGTTTTATTCTATATTTAAGGACAGTTCCATTTCGTGTGTTCAGATGTCCTGCAAGGGCCAAATGAATGTTCTGATTTTTCCTTTTTTCCTGTGTGGCAATTGTGCTTTTTTTGTAGGGATGCTGCTCACACGTGATACCAGTTTTTGCCACTCCCAGGAAAGTACTTGCTCCTGAAAATCAGCAATGTCCTGTGTTAATGATGGTTAATTAAAAAAAAAGAAATAGACATTGCTGTCTTTCCGTTTAGAAATAACAAACTCTGCTTCTCCTCCCAGCACCATTTTCTTTTTCCCTGAGACATCCACATGCTGTCATTGTCTCCACATTAGTCACATCTCAGAGATAGCAGAATCAGCTGAGAATTTGTAAATTGCCTTTATTTCTTTGGCTGTTTGGGTTTCACATTCCTCCCTGGTTCTCCTACATTCCGTCTTCTGCTTATGCCATCCGTCACTCGTGCTCCTTGCTGTTATCTTTGACAGAGAGCTGTTCATTAGGAACATCCCTTCCTACAGCTTTCTTTGCATTTCTAACTTGCTTCAAGTTATTAGTCTATATAAAGCAATGTGATGCTTCTCTCTGATTTATCTCAGTAGGCCTTGGAACCACGCTAATTGCCAAGTTAGGACTGTCTGTGTATCGAGGGAAGGAATGTGTGGGTAACATTTTTCTCCATGAGGAGGGAGTCCAAGAGTCGGCCATAAGGATATTACTAACGTTGTGTCTTAGGTTAAAATATTAGCGTGTCTCTTCAGTGCACTGAAAAATATGCCTGAAGATTTTACCTAATATTCTAGGCTTCAACACCAAAAAGAGCCCCCCACAAACCAAGCTTGATTCTACAGTCCCTGAGGCAGTCACTGACATGATGACACAGCCATGGAATAAAGGTGTGTTTCTAACGTAAAATATATGATGGAGCACATCATGACAAGTGTGTTGCCCTCCAGTTCCTCCTTTCATTCAAGCTGGTGTCCCAGCCACAGTGAGCAGAAGTCAGGGTAACACAGATGCGAAAGCAAAATTAAAAATCTGCCCAGGGAGAGACACCTTCCCCGTACCGGGGAGAGGGAGACAGTGATCTTCCTGCCTGTGTGGCTTATGGTTTATGTCTTTGTGGCCCTTTGCGAAGCCAGTCAGCACTAGTTAACTTTTTATTTTTTATTTTTTTAATTTAATTTTATTTTATTTTATTTTATTTTATTTATTCTTTTAGTTCTAAATACCAGGCGACTTTCTGTAGATCAAAAGAAGAATCAGACAAAAAAAAGTGGAACACCATTAGATGTGTGTTACAAGTTTTGCCAGGTATAGTCATATATGCAGTAGTATACTAAATGGAAAATAGCTTGTTATATAGATTTCAGTAAAAGCTGGAATATATATAAGATATCTATCACATAAATATATTAAAATATATATAACATAAATTTACAGATGTAAATATTGGGGGGGGGGGGTAAGTGTGTGTAAAATGTTACTGACAGAATGGAGGGGATTTNCTGACAGAATGGAGGGGATTTATCTCAACCAGCTTTGGCCACCCAGAGGTTAGGTGTCTAATCCCAAATGATTGTTTAAATTGCCTCTATAGTCAATGAGGACCTTAGGATGGGATGACCTCCCCTACAGACTAGACAGGACTAGATTCCTTACTTTTAGACAGCTTGGTTCATGTGCACCTGGTGCCATCTGATATGTACAAACAAAATGTATAAAATGGACTAATCCAGAGAAATTAATATATTAATATAAATTCTCATATAGGGCCCTAACATTTTTATACAGGATCAGATCTTTTCAGATCAGCTGCACTGATCAATATTGCACTGGGAACATCCTTACCAAAATTAGTGAGTAAATGGAGTAAGGTGCTGCCTGCCACGTGATCCACAGCGTTCACAGAGAGCAAGGCTCCATACTGAAGTTTTCTACCCATGCTGGAACCTACATAATATGTATTGTGATCCTGGCATCCTCCAGTTCTGTTGAATACCTTTGTGCACAAGCAGGTTACCAGTCAGCATAAGAAAGTCTGGCAGAACAGTCTTCAGGTGTCACATTTACAGCCAAGACAGAAACAGCTTTCTTAAGCAAAGGGACATCTGAGAAACACTTTGTGATACTGTTTGTCGTTGCTGTAAAAAGAGAAGATGCTCGGGGTAGTGAGGCAGAGGCCTTTCATTGGACCTGAATATCATCTCGTCAGTGGAGTGAATCAGACAGCTGCTCGTGAATCCTCAGTTTTAACACCTTAGGGTTCTTCAGAAACCACCCTGCATTTCTATCAAAAAAGATCAAAGACAAATTAGACAATGGTTCAAGGCTGTGCCAGGGGAGGTTCAGACTGGACATTAGGAAGCATTTCTTTACTGAGAGGGTGGTCACACTCTGGAACAGGCTTCCTAGAGAGGTGGTCGATGTCTCAAGACTGTCAGCGTTTAAGAGGCATTCGGACAGTGCCCTTTACAACATGCTTTAACTTGGTCAGCCCTGAGTTGGTCAGGCAGTTGGACTAATGATCGTTGTAGGTCCCTCCCAACTGAAATAGTCTATTCTATTCTATTCCACACAGTGAAACTTAGCTTGAGAGGAGTACCACTCATCCTGCCATTTCTCCAACACTCTCAGTTTCCTGATGAATGACTCAACATGAGTTAGTTTTGGGTTAGCCTGTCCAGTATTTCTGAAAGCGTCCCTCCTGTTCTTGCCTTGGTTGGCTTCAGCAGGAGCAAAGTAAACATTTTATCATGACTGAGCATATACCAATGGCCTTTCTCCCACCTGCCTGTAGAAATGTGTTATTTTGCAGTCAAAGAAGAGCTGAACAAAAGTCATCCACAACAGAACTTACAGGAAACTATTGGGAAGATCAACTTGAGATGTCTTTTAAATTACCTTTGGACACACCAGGAGGGGTAGCGCCATGGTTCAACCCCAGCTGGCAACTAAGCACCACGCAGCCACTCGCTCACTTCCCCAAAGGTGGGATGGGGGAGAGAATCAGAAAACTAAAAGTGAGAAAACTTGTGGGTTAAGATAAAGACAGTTTAATAGGCAAAGCAGAAGTCATGCAAACGGGCAAAGCAAAACAAGGAATTCATTCACCGCTTCCCATCACCAGGCAGGTGTTCAGCCATATCCTGGAAAACAGGTTTCCATCACGTGTAACGGTTACTTGGCAAGACAAACACCATCACTCGAAACGTCCCCTCCTTCCTTCTTCTTCCCCCAGCTTTATATGCTGAGCATGACATCATGTGGTATGGAATAACCCTTTGGTCAGTTGGGGTTAGCTGTCCTGGTTGTGTCCCCTCCAAACTTCTTGTGTACCCCATCATACTCACTGGTGGGGTGCTGTGAGAGGCAGAAAAGGCCTTGACTCTGGGTAAATGTTGCTCAGCAACAACAAAAACATCCCTGTATTATCAACACTGTTTTCAGCACAAGTCCAAAACAGCCCCATACTTGCTACTACGAAAAAAATTAACTCTATCCCAGCCAAAACCAGCACAGGTAGTAAATACAGCACTGTGTGTGATTGACTTCCTTTAACATGGATATTTTTCATGTATATTTGCAACAGTCAGTTGCAAATTTTCAGTAAACAGTAGTGAATATTGCTGTGGATTAATTCCCGATTTTTTTTGGTAAATGATTTTCTGGCCTTGAATGACCTGAAGGGGGAATGTTTTTAGCAATGTCTAAAAGGAAGTACTGCACTCCTAATTTTTCTTCAGGGGAGGTGGATTTTCCCCTCCCTTTTTACAAGATACTGTTTTTATGGGCAATCACTTGCCTTAGTGCTGCGTATAACACTGTTGTATACAAAGCATTACTGTCTGACCTCCTCGTTAATTATGCTAAGCAGTACAGCTGCTTTCCACTAACTGATGAAATAAAACATAATAGCTTGCTTGCCCGAGGACATTGGCTCGCCGAGTCAAAAAAAGGCAGAAGCAAAGTTTGACCTTTAATCTAGTCTAAAGTTTAGATACAGGCCAGGGGTTGCTGGAGATAGGACTCCCACACGTGCTCCCACACTGCTGACTCCGGCGTCTGCGTGGCTGCGCAGCACATCAGTAACTGGGGCTGGAGGTGAAACCCTTCGTTCTCCTTCACCAAACTGTAAAGTAAGCGCATGTGATGTAAGGAAGCAAAAATACGGTTTGAGCGGTAACGACAGCTCCCATCAAGATTGATAAGCTGCTCTATTCTGAACACCGCTTCCCAGGCACTTGAGGAATTCACGGAGGGAGCGTACATTTATAGGTGATACCCCACGGAAGAGAATTTTACCACAGCATTTTTTGAAGAATGGCTAAGTAAAGCTAAAAAAGGCAACTCCGTTGATGCCATCTGGTGCTGCCCATTAATCAGACAACTATTCTCTTTTAATTAGGGACTAGCCCTGGTACTGCTTGTTATATCAGTAGCACCGCAGACACAGAGGCAGAGAGCTCTTTATGTTCTTAATTCCTACTTTGGCCTCTACTACCCAATAATTTTAAAGAGAGCTAGTTTTCCACAGGCATGTTAAGTGACTTTAAACATTTTTCGTCCTTATCCTTACTCTTCAGGTAAACTTCAATAAAATAAAATACTTTGCTGTAGCAGTAGGCTCAGCACTGAACATTACAGCTACAAGGACTCATTGCAAACCAGTGGGATGATTTGCTTTCCATGTTTACATGTGATAAACCTGAGACATGGAGGAACTGCGTTACCAGTCATTCACAGTGACTGGAAACTGAGTGCCCTGAGTTCTGATTTTTGGTCTTTGAAAATATGTTGCTGAAGAACATCCCTACCTCCGGTGAGAAATGAGGACAACTCTTTCTTTCCCTCATAACTTCAAAAAAAAACAAAAGAAGAAGAGGAAGAAATCCTTGTGGTCATTGTGATTACCTGGGAGTATCCCATCACCTAGAAACAACTGCTCCGTTATTGTGGGGACTTTGTCATCATGGTGTCAGGGGTCTTCCAGCAGAGTAAGGCAAAGACCCTTCCTGGGTCCCTTTTCCAGCTGCCTCTCAGATGAAGAGGACGATTTTCCTTCTTGGCACTCTGCCACTCCGTTAGCTGGGCTGCAGTGAGCCGTGTTTATAGTTCACATGGCTGAAGATAATCCTGACAATACACACAGTATGAGGAGAGTACAGCTGGACCGCTGGGAAAATAAAACATCGGAGGATGAAAAAGCAGAGGAGGTGGGAGTTTGGGAGCTCCAAGCTTCTCCCCCTTCAGTCAGGGTAATCAACACAGCCATAAATTAAAAAATTATTCCAAGACAACACATAAGTTACTCAGAAGTAATCATCATCACAGGGCTCTTGTTCACAGAGTCCGCACATAGTTGGAGGGGAAAAAGCGAGTCTGCAAAGGGAATTGTTATTTTTATCAGTAGTTAGTCATTATTTGTGGTCTTTCCAGATACGAAGGCAGAACATATTACAGTACTTATCACCAACATTATCTGCCATTAGACACAACTGAACTGGATTATTGCTTCTATTTTTTTATATGTTTACATTTTTCAGCCTCAGAGCAGTTACACAGAACTCAGCTCCATAGTCTCCCTTTTTTGTCTTCCTAACTATGTATAAATAACTCCTTAAGCAATAGCTTTTTCAGAAATTAAAGAAGTTAATTTTTGACATGTGTGTGAGGCCTTTGTGGCATTAAATGTGACACTGATCTTGTGTGGAAAGAAAATCCTTTTAAATTTGTCTATTCATGTATAATATAACATTGATACACGCTCCTCATTAATCCAGACTTGAACTTTATGATCTGAAACACTGTAGTATCCATTAATACTGTTTTTTAATGACAAAACATTAATTCTCTAAGGTACAGAATGTACTTGATGGATTCATGTTCTACTTTAAGACCAAGTTCAGTAAATAGCGTATAAATAACATATTGGAAGAAAAGTTACTAAGATCATTAAAGCCAGCATTGCATAAATTTCTGTGACATTCTGTCTTTTCTCTGGACTGTACACCAGTCATGAAACCTTTCTTACTTTTGCCTGTAAATGTCATTTGTTGCAAAAAAATTGCTAGCTGGTTTGGGTGAGTGGTGCGTCTGGCAATAGTTACTTTGCAAGTTGTTTGCTCTGGTTATTTACTGGCTTTATCATGCTGGGTTATACTGCACAATTGTAGCACCTGGACTAGATGACTGAAGNAAAAAAAAAAAAAAAAAAAAGCGCCAGTAAGCCAACCACCTCTTATGATTTCAGATCAGGGAAATATTTTAAAGGAACAATTACTGAATACTGTGACCTTACAAACAGCTCAAGTAATAAAATCTGCTACCCTAAAAGCAGCTGTAGGGTTATTTATTCACACATACATTTGTAAATCTACTCCTCATGATTCAGCCAGCTCCTGGGATAGTCCCAAACGCTGTTTATCAGGCCCCTATAATTGCAAAAATCTCAGAGCATCTGTCCTGGAACTGAGTCTGACAAGTCCCTGATCAGCTTCAAACACCAAGTGTTGTTCCCTTCCCCACCCCCCCATCTCTACAAAACGTGTCCTTCCTTAAAGGTGGAATTCCCTCTTTCCCTCCAGTTCCCACAGACTGTTTAGTCTGGGACTATACCCAGGTATGAACTCTACCAAGGCAAGAAATAGAGACTAAAAAGATACACGTTCCTTCTCGTATTCCTGCCCTTTAAGGACTGTTATGACATATGGAAAACCTATTGCAGGCAGCTTTTGTCTTTCCAGAACTTACCATAATTTTTCTTTTCCCCCTCGTGGCTTGTATGGTAGATGCCTGGTATGACAAAAGTTGGAATTTATTACAGACTAAGTCATATCAAAAATAGCACTAATATTAAATAAAGACTTCTCTGAGTTAATTCTAAAAGTGGCACCTTCTTTTTTTTTTCAGGAAATAACATACCAAGAGTGTATGAAGACACTGTATAGGTAAGATTTTATTGCCAATTATTTGGGGTAATTTGTAATTCATCGA
The DNA here is from genome assembly GCA_013398815.1 of Ibidorhyncha struthersii. Lineage (NCBI taxonomy): Eukaryota > Metazoa > Chordata > Aves > Charadriiformes > Charadriidae > Ibidorhyncha > Ibidorhyncha struthersii. The sequence continues at coordinate 791,459 of VZSZ01003186.1, read as the reverse complement.
CTGGCTTATGAACTTACAGATTTCACCTGAAGTCATTGTTTCTCAGCTCAATTTTTACCTTATTCCAGGCTGCACCATTTGGATACCACTGAAGTGAGCAGAGCACACAAAGGACAGTTTAACTGGGCCCAGGATATCTCTCCCTGCTCTAGTCTGAAAGCTTTGCTTTCTGGAATGGTTTGAGAAACATGAAGAAACCCCAAAACTGAGTCTTCTGTGGTTTTCTGTCTTTCATGTCTGTGGCATTAACTACTGATTTGGGTCCACAAAATTAACATAAACCATTTATCTGCTTGGGTGTTTTAAATAAATTGCTGTACAAAGGACTAAAGCTGGGGGAAAAGGCACCGGCTGGCTTTGGAGCATAAAGCGGCTGTGCCCAGGCAAGGGCCCACGAGCTAGAAATGTGCGCGGGAGTTGTGCTGGGAACCAAATTTGACCTTTTTATTCGTTCCAGGAAAATCTTATTCATCTGCGCCACAAAAAAAAAAAAAAAATGTCGCCCGTGCCTCTTTTGTTTCAGCGAGGCTGGGAAACAGGAATAAAGCAGCGGTGGGACAAAAGCTATTCTTGCAGATTTCCCAGCTCGGCGAAACGCGAGACCGACTGGAAAGCCCCCAAGAAAGCCTGTACTCTGGAGACCCCCAGCCTCATCCGCAGGCTGCTGGAGCCTTATCCACAAGGAAGAGGGACGTTGAGGGTCAGGCCCGGAATAGCCCTTTGGCGCAGTGCTTCTGTGCTGCTGCTTCCTGCCCCGGGCTGAAGCGAGGAAGAGCGAAGGACATGGCTTTTTTTTTAAGGAATGCTCTCAGACCCCCCATTTGGTGCGCTCTGCCACTAAAGTTCAGGAGCCAGGCAGCAGAGCTAATGAGATTTGTGTGGGATATAAATTGCCGGCAGACGTGGCCGTGCTGTCCCTTATATAGCAAGCAGCGTTAAGTGGATAAAAGAGGGTGCCGGGGAGCGGGAGACAGGGTGCCGGGCCTATTTCTGCACCACGTTGCTTCAGGCTGGTGCAGGTGCCGTCTGGACCACGCTTTCCTCCGCGACAGAAGCACACTGCAGAGGCCTTTTGCAGCCCTAGCCAAATGCTTTGATATCTCCTGATAAAAAAAATGATACTTCAGAAGCGATAAGCATTACCGTTTCTATAGCGCAGCACCGAAGGCTGAAGGAGTATTTGCTTCTGCTACCTGTGCCAGAAGGATGCAGTGGCATCTAAATCACATCCATTTGCAATTTTTGTATAAAATTCATGTTTTCATACTTTCTTTCTGTTTGTTAACATCCACACTGCACTGTAATAAGATTTACCCAGAACATTACTATAATAAACTATTACAGTTCATTTCTATGGTGCTGCTGTTAATATTTAATGGACAATGAGACAGGTGTCTCATTTTATGAGGCAATAATATGTTTCCTGACTGAATAAAGTATGAATGCTGAAGGGCTGAATAGCTTTGCCCCTACATGGGAACGTGATTACTGCTAAGGGAAATAGGATGTCTATTGTATTCTTCCAGTGTTGTCCCAGTTTAGGAAAGGACAATATCTCCCAAGCTGCCTGCCAATCCAGTTTGCTGTGGTCAGCTCCCAGCTTCTGCATCTCAGAAGCCATCCCACGAGACTTCAGCTGCTTAGCACAGAAGCAGAGAGTGGCTACCAGGTCTAGAGCAAGAATGAAAGGGTGCTATTTACTCTTGTCTGCTTCAAAATTTGTCCTTCCAAAAACTACAGCAGGGAGAACAAGAAAAGCACCATGCTTTAGTTTTGTTCGGTTTGAAGGAAGCTGCTGGACTGCAGGGTCAGAGCATCATCTATGTCTGACACAAGTCAGTAGAGCTCCAGTGCTGGGATGTGACGGGTAAGAGTTTGCCTAATTGCATGGTACACTCAGAGCCTCCTGAAATGAAGCCAAGATGAGCATCTGCGCTAGAAATTCAACCCATGATCAGGGTCATCTTTGTTCTGCCTCTTGCAGAATCTGAGCTTTTATTTTAGGTTTCAACTAAAAGGCTTTTGCGCTTGTTCTAGGATGTTGCAGATGGTGTAAGAGGAAATGGATAATCTTTGGACATTTTGGAGCTGAACATCTATGACATAGGCAGAGAAACTCAGTGACCAGTGTTGTCCTGTGTAGTCATATCTGTATCTGTCAGAACTACAAAAAAGAAAGCCATAACAATTTAAAGTGATATAATCCTATGTCACATGTGAACATAAGACTCACAGTACGTCCTCCTGCTTTGTGCGGTCTTACATTTCAGCCTGGACAGTATGTCATGCATGGGCAAGGTTGCACTCTTGTTTCTGTCTCTCCATGTCAGATAGAGCTGATCAACCTGAATTGTTATCCTCAGGGGCCAAGGTGTTTCAGTGAATGAGACCCCCATGGAGGAACCTCATTATAAGCCCTCTTTGAGAAGTCAGTAGGAGCCTAAAGAAGCTGTGTATCCTCTGAGCAAACCCAGAGGTGGTCAGCCTTTCTTTCACCAAACTGGTTCTTACCTGCCCATTACAGTGCTGGTCATGATGAGTCCAAGACTCTTAACTGTCCAGTGAAAACCAAATGAGTAGCCAAACTTCAGCAAGCTCACCTGGTCCTATATAAAATGGGCCCTGAAGAAAGAGACAAGCTAGGTCTGATGGGGACTGACCTAGTCACACCAGGAGGGGCAACGTGACCGAGTACCAAGTTTTCCTTGTATCAGGGGATAGTAAAATGGTAGCAGCTGTGCCAGAGTTTTCCTTCTCGGTGTAATTATTTTATTATTTTGAGGAATCCTCGTGGGCGGTTGCGGCAGGAAAGGAGGCAGCCAGGTCTCAGGACCTCAATGGGTGGCTGTTCTGCACACCAAAGGGTGACCGAGTCTGCATGCCAAGAGCCCACCTGGAGCTGGCAGGGGAGAGGTGTTGTGCACTGGTGGGGACATGGGAAGGGTGTGAGACTGGCAGATAAGACAGAAAGTGGACTGAGTAAATTAAAACAGGGCTGAAAGAAAACCTTCTGAAGAGTGCCAGCATGGCTGGACTCGGGGGTTTTTGCTTTATGCCTTTCCCTAAATATTACATATTATTTACCATTGCTTGAATGTATGCAGTGGCTGCGTATAATCATTTCCGATTTTCTAGTCAGCAAACTGAGGTACAGAAAGGGTGAACTCAAAGTTATTGACAATACCAAACGTAAGACAAGGTGCCACAGTCTTTAAGCAGCAGTGAACCGAACAATTCCTTTACAGCACTGCGTGCTAACATAGTCACTTATACCTAGGAAAAATAGGCAGATGATGCTGTTGATTTGAATGGCTCCATTTTTCCTGATCCATACTTGATTTCCAACTTTATAAATAACTCTACACATCACATTTCAAGTAACACAGCCCTTGGGTACACATGTGGGATGTGGGGCTTCCCATTTAAAAATATTTTAAAGTTTATTTTTGCAGTTAAAAACCATGTTTTAAGCAATGGATTTAAGTATATGCAGTGAAATGAAATTCTTATCTCAGGGTCCTTGGTTATGCTTAATGGTTCTTACACCATTTGGAAATGGAGATTTGGTTTATTCTCTCAGGAAGTTTTTACTGGCTACCAGTTATACAGTCTAGGGTTGGGGGGAAAAAAAATGAAAGCAGTACTTTATGTGGTTAGACAACGGGTCTGGGAGATGTCAGACAACAGGGCACATGTGAAAGGGGGCACATCACCAAACACAGTCTTTAGATTTCCGGCAATTCATAAACTGACTAATCATCCCTTCGATGATCTTCATCCAGCACATTTTGACCATGTCTCTTTTTTTTTTTTTTTTTTTGATGAGTAGCAAGTTACTGCCGGTGTCAGCAATTCACAACCTGCCCTGCCATTTTCTTTACTTTATAAGGAGACAGAGTTCCCTGGGGTCTTGTCCGTGTAGCTCTCATCCCTAGCTCAGAAAGGTGAACGCTGAGTGTAGAGGAGCTATTACTTAATTTATTTCATTACTGGGAGGATGAGAGAAGCTGCTGTGTGCTGTCTTCTCTTAAATTCCCTGACCTCATTTCTTTTCTGTTTCCTCTCCAAACAGAGTTATCTTCCACCCAAAATGAAAATTAAAAAGAATAACCAAAAACCCTCAGCTCCAAGAATCACAGTAGTAAAGCTAGGAAAATGTACTCTGAACAGCATCAGTTTATAATTAAACCATTTGTCTTTTACAAAAGGTGTCTAGACTATTCTTGTAGGATATATTATTTTCTTATAAGCTGTATTTTATGCAGATTTCTTTCCTGTTGGAGAACTGAGAATTTAAACACAGTCCCAGCACTGAACAGTCAGTCCCAGCAAGTCATCTTCTTTTACTATCATTTTTATCTGATGCACTTGGGACTATGGCAGACTGCAGTGTTCTTTCAGCTAGTGGTTAAGACCATCACTAAATGCAAATGTTCCTCATAAAGAGCCACAGGATCTGCCTCTGTGAGGTGCGGAGCAACTTCAGCCCTTACCAGTATAAAATGGGACTCTGGCGATCAACCCACCTTTTGGGATCAGGACGGAAAGGGCTGAATACTGCGCTGTGGGCATGATTTCTTTTTCCTGCAGTTGAAATGTTCTTCAAGACACAAGGCAGTTCTTACCACTTTCATAGTTTGAGCCTTGTCTGTTTGAAATCACTATTCACCACTCTCTCATTTTTCCTAAGTTCCAATGACTTTTCAATCAAAGTCACTGGACCAGCCACCACATTAGAGGTGATGGGACACTCCAGTGGGCATTTTACACTACCTGGCACTTTGCCTGGCTGTAGCAGGGAGCCGCTCTCCCATTCGTATCTCAGGTCTGTTAAGGACTGAGCAATTATTGCACAAACCTCAGCCAACTTGACCACATAAACCAGAGCCCCTGGGTAGTGTAATTCAGCACAGCCCCATCAAAGCCACCCAGAGAAGACACAGGCAACTTTTTGCAGGTTGGTCAATGCATCAGCACTTTCTGCTCTCCAAAACCCTTTCATTCTGTCCACCTCAGCTCTTGCCCTGTCTTAACTTGTATCTATTGTCTCCCTGGCTTCTCAGCTCACAAGTTATGAAGAACATTTTGCCGTGTTCTCTTCCCTTCTATAGCCAGCATTTCCTAATTGTCTAAGTGCCTTGCATTCTCCACAGCTGGCCTCTAAGACAGTTGCAGCCCCGGGTGCAGGGCTGGGTATATCGGCTATGGTCACGATTTATTTTTGGGACGCAGGAGTATGCCCACATCTCAGCAGCTGTGAATGCTGGCATGTGCTGGGGACAGGAAAGGTTTGCATTGCCTGGATTCCAGGGGACTGATTTAGAGTGACCCATTTTGAGGCAGCTGGCCAGATAAAACCCATGCCGACTCCCTCTGGAAAGCTACCATCTAAAACCAATATGGTCTCATCTTCAGCTTTGGGCGGTGCCCTCAAGAAAACCAACTATTTCTGTGGGTCCCCTTTCCTGGTGGGCCAAGGACAAGGGGTGGACGCTGGGGCTGTGTGTTTATCCATCTTTCCAAGGTGGAGGACTCCTCTAGAAAAGCCAGTGGTGTCAGGCCCACTTCTCCTACCAGCACATGGGCAATCAGGGACGTACAACTCAGCAGCCACACGTGTTGATGGAGGGGTGATTTGTGGTTTGTTTTCCTCAGGGTCAGTGTCCCCAGACCACAGTGAGACAGCAGATGATTAATTTCTGACACTTTTTGGAACAGCGACTAGCCTGTAAAGCATTTTGCCCTAACCCAAACAAGATATGATGCAATGATTAGGGGAGCAATTAAAACTCCGGCCATCTTATTTAACGACCGTAGTAATGACAGCAACAGCAGGAGAGCTTGCCCTCTCTGAGCATGCATTTCTTAGTGACATAATACATTTCAAGCTCTACAGAACCCTTGTGGTTGTGATAAATGAATCAATCCGATAAATTAAACATTGTTTGGAGAGAGAGATAGCTGGTGAGTGCCGGCTGACACTTGGTTCATGTCAGAATAAAGCAGCAGCGATCCTGAAGCTTTGCTTCGTGCAAAGCTCTGTTTGCGATTCGGCTTGCTCATGGTAGGTGGAGTGTGAGGTACCGTAACCCGTTTAAGCCGCCTTGCAGGAACTGTCTCCATCTCATCTGCTTCTGATTCACCCCATGACAAATGCTATCACCCCTGCACAGCTGGTAAGAGAGACACGTCCCAAGATCACAGCTCATGAAAAATCTGGGTGGGACAGCATGTATTTTAGAAATGCCTGGTGCAAGTAAATTGCTGAAGCAACCCCTTTTTGCATAACGGTTTAATTAACGACCACCATGTGTTTTTGTATGATTCACGGTGCTTATCGGAAGACTCCTTTTCTGAGGCAGGGACCGCTCCTTCCCCTCACGGTCTACACAGGATTTTTCCTCACTGGTGTAAGGAGTGGAGAAGGTCCCTTCTTTCGCTCCTGAGCAGGCAAATTCCTGCACTCCAGTGTGCAAGAACTGGAGATGAGGTGGATTGCAACCAAAACCAGCTTTGTCCAGTTCTGGAGCCCATCAGCAAGAGACTGAAGGTGCCTGAAGAAGTCAGATAGACAGAGTGGACCATAACCGCGCGTAACACTGCTGTCCACAATAGAGACTTTGGGCCGAAGGCGCACGGTCAGCTTGCTAGCACTGAGTAAAACTTCTGGAAGCCAGTGTGATCCTTAACGTTTGTAAAGGCTGTTTGTATCTTGAGCTCTTAAGCTGTGAGGGAATTGGACCATGCCCCTATCTAGACTGCAAATAATTTGCGTCGAGAGCTGTTTTTATCGCTGTGCTTCAAACAACACTCAGCATATTGCTGGAACCAATTATATAAATAAATTATATAATATGTCTTTGGGTAACTTAAATACCGTACTGAGCAGTCAGTAGTTGAAAGTTGAAAGATGCCAAAGCCAAATTTGAAAATGGGAGGAGATAAAACATTAGATAATTCAGTCTTATTTATTACAGTTTTTCATTTTCTGTAGCAGGCTGGTAATATAGAAAGATATGTGTGTTAAAATATAATTGTTCTACAGAACAGATGTTTTTATATTACTTTCTGAATTGTGTTCAATAATGTATTATATGACATGCTGTAGTCATAACACATTGTTAAAAAACTTCTGCAGATACAACATTTACTTTTGATTAAACAAGTGTGCTGGGAGTTCAGTGTATCCCAGTGTAATTAAATGTTATTATTCTGCTATTTTGGAGAATCGCACAATGGGCTACTTTAAGAAAATATGAGGAATATCTTTCTTTGTTTCTAAAACTTAAGGTAAACAATTCACTCTTAAACAGTTTAGTGCTGAATATCCCATACTGTTGAAGTTCAAAATGAATCATATTTCCCTGTTTAAGCAAAGTTTCTTGATAGTGGCAAAGAGCTAGTTTACAGATTACATAAGAGAGGATCAAGATGAGCAAAGTCTTTGAATGTGTCGCAGATATGTTGCACTGGAGACCCCACCAGTATACACATTAAAATCCATGGAGCTAGAAGAATGGAAGTTCAGGCTTTTTAATCCTTTCTTATTCAAGGATTCTTTTTGGAGCATAAAAGAGAAGTAAGGTGCTCTGTACTATAAAGCTACATGTAAAAGGAAAAAAGAAAAAAAAAGAAAAGAGAGTAACAGCGAGATCAACTGGTTTCAAAGGAAATTATGCCAGTGGGGGAGAGGAGGAGAGAAGTGAACATGAAATTGTCACGGATAAAGAAGGGAAGGTAATAGCTCAGTGGCTGGGAAAGGCACCACTTCTTTCTTACCATTAATTTTCAAACACATTGATGAAGATGTCTTTGTATAGAAGAGATTACAGAAGTCAGTCACTGCTACATTTTGGCAGAATGCTGATTCTTGATGCGTATCCTGCATATTTTGATTCTTGATATCCTGAAGACATTTGACTAAATAGAGTGGCAGGTGATGGCCAAGACTATGCCTGGGGGAGATCAAGGAGAAACAGAGATTCCTGGGCAAAGCACCGCTTTAAGATTATTAGGAACTGGCACATGAGCACAACCCTCCGCGTTGCACCCACAGTAAAAGGGAAGCTGTCTCTATTAAGGTTACTGGGTCAAAGTGTCCTTGATGTGGCTAACTTGATCATTAGCTTCTTAACACAAAGTTTGAACTTTAATACGTATTACTTAGCTGCATATCTTATAACCTCAGTGTATCTGTGTGGCAGAGTGTCCTTATCTGAATGATTAACATTAGATCATGAGCGGTTGCTAAAAAAAGGTGCAGGAAAGATCAAGACAGTGCCCTAATTAAGCAGCATCCCCTCAAACAGATTTACAGCTTCAAGGTGACTCTTCAGTCCGTGCTCTTCTCCCCGCAGCTGGGTTGTTTGCCAAAGCTTAGAGGAGGGCAAAGGAAAGACAGCGATCTGCTAAGGGCCTGATTCCTGGAAGAGGGAAGAGAGGAAATTGCCACTTGCAAAAGTTGGCTTGCAGAGACCCTGAGCCCAAAGCGTAACCAGGCTCTCCAGAGAAGGGGGCTATTTCAGTTATGCTTATCCAAAGCGTGAGTTGAATTCCAGGCGGAGGTCCCACAGCATGTAAAGGGCACACATCACGCTCAGCTGGCATGGAGGTATAGCCCGGAGATGGAAGTAAGGAGATCACTAGCTTGTAACCGAGAAAGAAGTAAGTGGAGGGACCTGCCTATTTCTTGGAAAGGGCGCCCTTAGGGAGCTGGGAAAGGTTTCAGGAGAGGCGAGATGAGTGACAGATGGGGTCAGGGAAATGTGAACTGCATCTACAGCTCATTCGAGGAACATAAGGTCACATTTATAGTATTTGCTGATGAATGGCGAGATTTTACTGCACATCCCGAGCAGTCTACCCTGTGTTATTAGAAATCGTAAAGTAATTCAATGTGTGATAAGGGTGTAACTTGATACTCATCATGTCTGAAATCTCAGTTTCCACAAAGAGTCACACCCATCTGCTTAGACGAACTGTTGAATAATAAAAGCCTTTGGACTTGGCATTCCACGAAATGTGAAATCAAGGTTAAATGTCAGTTCTTCAGTCCAAACAGTTGGGGCTGGTTGAGGTGAGGCGGTCAGTCACTGCAAGGGGGTAGGGCACGCCTCACAGAGGCAACAATTTCTTCCCTATTTGTTGAACCAACTTCAAGGATTTTCAGGCAGACTGAAAGCTAAAAACTCCTACTTAGGTAGAAATTTGTTCTCCCCCCTATTTTGTTTACCTCACTCAAAACCCCTCAATTGCACTTTAAAATAGTTGACAACATGTAACCTTAGGAAACCACATTCCCAGTGTTCGAACATATTTTGGGGCTTTGCTAATGTGATATTAAAGTGTATGAGACACACTGGCTACCATTTGGTCTGAAGGAAACAACAGATGCCAGGTAAAATAAGAATCCAGTGCTGCCAGTTGCAGGGCCTGGAGGAAATACCAGAGATGTCGATGGAGTAGAGGACGGTGATAATTCTAGGCTATGTCTATGCAGCTTGTCAAGCACAAATAGGGAAAGGCTGGTGCAACTCCTGACCCCGCACTCTGCATTTGTGCCACCGACTCCACAATATCTCTCAGTCAGCCTGTTGGTATCCACATTGCATAAGAAACTCTGAGCTATAAATTGTGTCAGCTTCTAGGTGAAGCATCAAGAGCCAGGTAAGAAGGATTGCTTAGATGTGATTTGTGGCCACAAGGGCAGATGGGATAGACGGTAGTTGCCAAGGCAAAAAAATTTCATCTGCCCTGTCTGCATGATAGTCACAAAACATCTTCCTCACACCTTCCTTCACCCACCTGTTTGCATACCCCTCCATTATCCCTTAGAATCTCATGTGAGGACAAGTGTCAGAGGGTTGTTGGTGAATGTGGACTGCAGTGTGCACCCGGACCACTCTAGATAGACAATGTTAGACCCTTGGTATTCCAAGGACATCTCCAAAGGATTCTTTCTGGTGAGGCTTCGCATGGAGAACCTCAACTTCAGGTAAGATTTCTCCCCTGGTCCTGGTAGGAAGCAAGTTCCAGTGATGCCCTCTACCAGCGGGAGAGCACACACAAAAAGCTGTACATGTTTCCCCCGTCTCCAGGATTTCCTAGTGGATGGAACCTTATAGATAGTTGTCTGACTGCTGAGCTTTTACACCTCTGCTGCATTTGGGGTTTTGGCCTTTCCTCTTTACTTTTCCACTAGTTATTTCTTGCAGAGCAGGGCTTTTACTTCTTCTCCTTCCCCAGGGTTCCCTCACTGTCCCTTCTGTGAATTCCTACTTTCAAAGGTGTTCTTCAAACACCTTTGTCCTCTCCTGTACCTAAGTGAAGTTTAAATGTCCTCAGATGAAGGTCCGTACCATTTCTCAAGAGGCAAATTAAACACAAACTCCTGGTGGCTTAAATGCAACATACACGTGAATACGAAAATTACACGCAAACCTTTTCAGATGCTGGAAGAGGAAGGCTGTTCAGAACTCCTGCTTTATGGAAAAAATAGCCAGAACCGGGGTAGCTATGGCAACATGCGTATCACCACACTTGAGGGAAATCTGGTCCTCATAATGGGTAGTCCAATCAAGCAACCAAAGCAGATACCTAAGTAAATCTAATAAAGTTATTAAAATGAATTTGATTAATATAATGATATAAAAATACTTCACACAGCATGCGACAATTTTAACTCTTCAGCCTCAGCAAACAGGCAGGCCTTATACATCACCAAACTGTGTTAGAAACAAACTGTTTCTTAGAAACCAACTTCAATTGTCAGTCTGGTGCTTTATACACAGACGCACGCACACATGCACCCACATTCCATAGGCACATCATGTCTGCTACCCACACACGTGGTGCTTGTGCATGTGTACATACCCTGTAACATTGTTTAAAAGTCACGCTCCTCCTTAATCTCCATCATCGTATCGGCGGTGAAATCCTCGCAGGCCACGCTGGCGCAGAATTTGTGTCCTTCTGCTCCAGAGGCAAAGGCCCTTGGGCTTGGACCGGAGCCTGTCCTTGGCCACCAGCAGCACGAGGCCGCAGGCGCAGCCCTGCATAGCCTGAATCCAGGGATGAAGAGGCAGTACCTGCTCCCCCTTTACGATATCGGTCGCCTTCCCACCAAACTCACCACCTCCCCTTCTCCGAGAGCTGGGGGGATGCTTCCCAGCGAGCAGAGGATAAGTGGTTCCTTTTGTCTGAAAAGTAGTGATGGATTCCTAAAAGCATGAATTTACATTTTATGATTTTGGCCCTTTTTCCACACTGTTTCTTGTTCTTGGAACTCCTTCCCTCTTTTATGATCCAAGCAGCCACCCATTTTCATTTAAATCACTCCTTGAAACACACTTTCCCTGCAAAGCCTCCGGCTACAGATGACTGGATATGGCAGGAACAGTGTTTGAATTCAGAACAAGGGTTTTGTTTGAGCAAATTGTTTGGGGAATAGCCACTTTTTATACCACACCTGATATTCAGCAGAGTATTAGCATGCAAAGAAGGATATATTATTCACTAGTCATTATTTCATTTTTCTTCTGTTTAACAGAGATCCAGTCGTCTAATCATATCACCAAGGGAATAGAAACATATCACGTCATTTAGCGTATCAATTACAGGCCTTAAAAGAGGATAAGCAAATAGCCATCGTGAGGGGTTTGCCAGTTTACCTATTCTCTAGGGGGGGAAAAGAGCCTCTGTCTGCAAACAAACAAACAAACAAGCATTATGGGGTAATCTGCAGTCAATAGCTGAAGTGAGTCTTTTTCCAACAAGACTCTGTCATGGAGAAAAACTCACTTGAAAACAGTTAGGGGAAGAAAAAGTATTTAATTGTACAATTTTAAACCATTTTTGATTTGTGGATGGTGTTTTGTCTCTGTGTGTTCTCTAAGTTAGTTTGCAGTGCCATATGGGAAGGGTTTCTTTTCACAGTAATTGTCTATGCTACAAAATTCCTAATAACTTTCAGTCAACAGTGAAAAGGCAGATTTTCTTGACCTGCAGTGAAAAGCAGCGGCAGAGGAGGGAAAAGGCTCCAAGAAGCGTTTGGGACAGAACCTCCACACCCTCTACACACACCTTTTCCCATGTGCTCGTGCCCGCTGGCACAGGCAGGCACACGTGCATCCCGCCGCTCCACATGCTTCCCCAGCGCCACCGAAAGCTGAGGATCTGGGAAAAGGAGGGGCAGGCCAGGGAAACAACCGCCACAAGCCTTTCTGGGCCTGCGTGGGATTCCTTGCACAGAAAACCAGCCACGGATTTACGTGCTACACGCAGCAGGCCAAATAATATCGTTGTGGGAGGAATGCCCAGTTGTCCGTGTGGGCGCAGAATCTCATTCCTGAGTACCATAAATTCCTCCTGTGATCTGCCGAAATTGTGTCAATTCAATCCAAGACATCATTAACCTCGATAATCGTCTTGTCCCTTTGGTCTCAAGGCTCTATTATTTTTCATCTACTTTCCCACTATCTGGAGGCCCAGAAATAAGGCTGGATCATGCTGACTTAACTGCTCCATCAAGGACTCAGTGGATGGGAACAGCCGTCCTTCCCTGAGAAGAGCCCAGCTGAACAAAGTTAGCAGAACCATTTGACACCATTATTTGACACCGAATAATCAGGTAAATGCTGATAAGTGCCCTGTGGTGAGACAGAAACATTATGTAAAACAAACCAAAGCCTCTTGCTAAACATTTGGGTTCACAAGTAAATACTAGGTGGCCACACGCTGTCCATTCATAAGGTGGCACTGGGAGGTCACCGCGCATGAGCACAGCCGTTCCCCTGTGCATCCCCTTCCCGCCGGGACTTGAGGATCCAGCTGCTGACTTTGGCCAGGGCTGTGCTGGGAGAGTACTGTGCCGCACTGGCCTGAATTGCAAAAAGCCATTAAAGGATCGTGACTATCCCACCTTTCCAAAGAGTAAATATGTGTGTGCCTGTGTGTTCTGTATGAAAAATAGGGCAGGTATGGAAAATACTATGGAAAAACTGAAAATCACGTCCTCGGTACAGAGTTAAGATGCAGGCTGCCTTTAGTGTAAGTACATATTTTCTAGTTTCTTTGCTATCTGCATCTAAACCCACCAGGCTGTTCACGTTTTTCCCTCTGAGGAGGTGAATGTTGCCACCAGTTTTGCTCGTGCAGTACGAGCGATGTATGTGCTCTGCTGAGCATTGCCTTATTAGCACATCCTGCAAAATGATAACCGGTGGTGTAAAGTCCTTGCCTAACATTTATAAACACTTCCTCAGTAGAAACGCCAGGCACTCCAATGCACTTAATTTTAGGAAAGCAGCTGGTCCAAAACGGTGGAGACTGTATTATTAGTCTCTCTCTCTGGGGCAGGACTGATCATGCTTTCCCATGGAGAGCGGACATAGTTTAGGAGCAGCTTTGGTGTCATGCAGGAGTCTGGTTTTCACCATACTAATAATTTGGCTGCCCAGTGGAGGAGAGGTGACCAAACTTGGTTTCAGCTGGCTGTGCCCTGATCTGGTGGCAAGCTGAGCTTGAAGAAAGGGTTAGAGATACTCAGAGGGGTGAAGCGTGGTGTTTCAGGGTGTGCTGGGGTAGGGGGAGATAGAAAAGTAATGCAATTACCTTTTCTTCAAAATAATGCAATAGATAGAAAAGTAATGCAATTACCTTTTCTTCAAAATAAGATGAAGGCAGTAATGAATCATTATAGAAAAAAAAAACTATTAATGTGAAGGAGTGTGGTCTGTGCATGCTGAAAGGCCAAAAACCCCATAAAGATGCCCTGCAGACCTGAGCGGTGCTAGAATAGTCACTGGCGTATACAGACAGAGCTACGCTACGCAACCTCTGACTCGAGCACGCGGTCCCCATCCCAAGGGCAGCGAGGTGGTGCCGCTCGAGCCCCCCCTTCCATTCCTGAGTATGGAGAAAGCATATGGAAAACCTCAGGACGGGGAGGCAGCACAGAATGTCTTTGTAGGGCGCCTGTGCCAGTAACACTGCCCTGCATCCCGCTAGGAAGTGAGCCAGGGAGCAGTGCTTCAGCGCGAGGCGTTCTGAAAGCCTTGATTCAATTTGTACCCAGCTCAGCTCCACGACTGTCTCTTAGCTGCTTCAAATTACTTTTTTTTTGGCAGCCCAGAAATTAAATGTTAACTCAGAGAACTGTATTAATCTCTATTAGCAAGGAGTTGGAATCTAAATAGCTTGAACCTAGGCTTTCTGGTGTGTAAGCTGAAGCAACATGCATTTATCCAATCTGTAAATCAGATTGTCTGACAGAGCAGCCAAAAAACAGGTGCCACAAAAATACGATAGTCTAAGCACAGTGCTTATCTTGAAATTGTTTTATGACTTACTCTAAAAAGCCCCAAACAAACAAAATCATGACAAAAACTAGGGACTAACCTGGGAAGGCTAAAAATACTAAAATAATTCAAAATCTATTTATTTAAAGCTTTTTTCTGACATTAAAGATTACAATAGCATACTGCAGGTTTTCAGCTGCTATTGTAGCGTTTCTGTAAGGGAAACTCCCTCTTAAATAGTTCTTATCTGAGAGAAGAAGCTGAATTTCTTCACTACAATACACCATACACAGAACATGCCTGCTTGCCATCTAAACCCATTTCTCTTGTAGAGGCAGTGGCCAGCATCACACGCTCAGGGAGAAAAAAAGGGCAAGAAGTGCGAAAATAAGCAATTACTACGGAACCTGCCCCTAGCAAAAGTTGCCTTCTAATCACTGGGCAATTTATTGTTATTTATGATCTAAAGCATGGTGATTTATATCCCCTGTAATTTGTTATTCTACTCAGTCCAGCGCCTGGTGTTTGTATTATTCATGGGCCTTTTAAAATCTTATTTCTTTGCCAACCTCAATAACAGCAGCTGGGGCAGTAAGTTCCACAAGTTAATTATTGGTTGTATATAGAGCACCTTCCTTAAAAGAACTGTATTTTACCTACATATGCCTCCTAATTTGCTTGAGCGTCTCCCGTTCCTGCACCCTGAGTATGGCTACTTCCTCCATAAAGTTCATTATTCTACTTTAAATCTTCAAAAAACATTGCTCGTTTGTCTCCTTTGTCAGCTCTGAGCCTGTGCATCCCTTTGGGTGCAAACAGAGTCTTTGTGTGACCATTTGTACCACCAACGCTTCCTCCATTCAGCCTTCCTCTGGCAGGTTTTTACCAAAGGTCTCCAGTTGCAGAATTGCTTTGCCCTGGCAAAGTGGCCACCAGGGTGTTGGTAAACAGCAACAAAAATTCAGGACTTCTTCTAAAATTCTCTTCCTAATTAGGAAGCGAGCCCCTGCACGGGGCTTTGGCCCAGCCACGCTTGCATCGTCTGCCAGAGCTGTCACAATGGGGAAATATATTGTCCATGAAGAGTTCCTGCCTGACAGCGTGGGCTGAAAACGGTGATTCGCTGGGGCTTGCCTCCCTCCCATGTCCATCACTGGAGCTGTTCCCTTCCCACTGCTTCCCCCCGGCTCTCCCACTGCCCCCCATGCCGGGGGTCCTGCCTGCTTCCCCCCAGGGGACAGGGGCTGGTGCCACACAGATCCAGCGCTAAAACTGCCTGTCCCTTCTCTGTCTCCTCCCTGCCTTTCCCCAGGGAAGAAAGGGGGGGCAAGCTTGGGGCTGGGGCTCACCTTGCCACTCCTGTCCCAGCCCAGCATCATCCCACTCTTCCTCAGCTTGCACGGTGGGTTAGTTTCTCGTTTAACTGTCCTGGGGGGTGGAAAACCTTCTTCCTGCTTCATTTAGCCCCTGTGCCTGACCCCAAGCCCTCTCTCGTGCTGCATGCCCACCCCCTATCCGTGCCTCCAACCTCCTTCTGATGCAGAAATGCCTCACTTACCCAGAGCATCTCTCTGCTCTTTGTGGACTTCAGGAAGGGGCAGTAGAGCAGAGCTGGGATTAAAACCAAGCAGACACAAATGCCACAGAGCGCTGTGTTTCCTGTGTGGTGACTTTTTCCATTGCTGCTTGCAAACTGTGTGATCTCACCAGGAGGAGTAATTCTGGGCAGATACTCCATGCAAGGGAACTCCAGCGCGGCCACCATTCCTTGTCCCTGTGCACAGGCTACACCCAGCACCGAGGCCCACTCACAATGCTTTAGCACAGGACTGCTGTGAAGAGCTCAGCCATATGGTCATTTGGTCACTAAAGATGCGAGAAGTGCCAGCAAACAAGATTCCCTGACTCCCATTGTGCTCTCCAGTGGCTTCTCTGTTGAAAGTCAACAAGGAGAAAGGGCTCCCTATTCCCATCCTCATCTCCATCCCCATCCTCATCCCATCCCCAACTCCATCCCTATCCCATCCCAGCCCCATCCCCATCCTCATCCCATCCCTATCCCACCCCCATCCCATCTCCATCCCCATTCCCATCCCGAG
The DNA here is from genome assembly GCA_013398815.1 of Ibidorhyncha struthersii. Classification (NCBI taxonomy): domain Eukaryota; kingdom Metazoa; phylum Chordata; class Aves; order Charadriiformes; family Charadriidae; genus Ibidorhyncha; species Ibidorhyncha struthersii. Next base: position 775,063 of record VZSZ01003186.1, on the reverse strand, counting down.
TGTGCAATATGCCTGCCTGCAGTTACTGCTGTCTCTACTTTGCTTCAGAAGCAGTGATCAACCAACCCATGAGTATGTATTTGTGATGGTATGCAGTAAATCAAATATCCATTTGGGCTAGACATGTCTGGTCTTCTAATTAGCTTGAAGTATTTGATGTTGACAGCTCAGGATCTTATCATGAGTTTTGCGCTGTAGGTTTTTTTCTTTTTCTGTTCTCAGCCCGTCGCCTGGGTATAGTGATATCATTTGGAGCCCAACTTTCATTTTTGAAATGGTAGTCCTGAGTCATCCTGATTGCACTGAAAGGACTCCAAAAGTAGAAAAGAAACAGAGAACCTAGAATATATACTTCTAAAATAGCAGAGGTTTAAATTAAGCTCTTTAGTTTAGGAGAATAACCCAATGTACTTTTTAGTTACTCGGGCTGGTGAGATGAAATTTACCTCTTGATCTCATTTCAGAAGCCTGAGTATTTTCCTGAATCATACAAGAAAGACCAGCATTCATCCAAAGTCACTGGAAACCCTGGTCCAGTAATCCAGGATGGGTCCAGTAATCCAGGATGGAAAGCAGGATGGGAGGAGTCAGGGCACACCGGTGAGAGGTGACCCAGCCACCAGGGCAGCCAGGGGAAGGAGCAGTGACATGGGTGGACTCAAGGACAGACCCCTGCGGCAGGTCCCGAGGCTCGTACGGAGGGGCAGGACAGTGAGCCAAGGGTGGCTGTGCAGGGGCACCGCACGTGTGTTTGCATGTGCCTGTGCACAAGTGTGTGGCAGGAGTTGTGGATTTGCAAGAGAGTGTGTCCCTGAGTGCTGGAGGTCACACAGGGGGAAGTGTTTTTCCTTGAATACTGGGGGAAGGAAAGTGGCAAAAGCCCTTGGCATGGGACAAGCCTGCCTTTCACTGCAGCTAAGTGCCAGAGACTCCAGTAAAAAGCCAGGAGGTTTTACCGATGCATGGGGCAAGGATCTCTGCCAGCTTGGCTGGCAGGTATGGACCAATGCAAGTTGTTAGAGCAGGAGTGGACACAGGCTGCTGAGGTGGGAAAGGAGGAGGACGGGGGACATTGTGTGAAGGAGGTAGAAGAAAGGATAAATATACCCTAGTCCGAACAGTGGCATGGCTGTAAGAAGTGATGTGGTATTTGGAGATAGGATGGAGGGACAGGAGAAGAGGCACAGGGTTATCCAGCTCTTCCCTCACAGGGTCACATCTCCTAGGATCAATCTATGTTGAAAATTGGTGTCAGGTTGCAGAAAACCCTTTCTGGACCCCCTGATGTCTCCAGAGCCATGGGACTGACAGGGCATCCTACGGTGCTGATCCAGGCTGGAAAGCACTCAGCAAGCCACAGCAATCCTGGTGGCGCTGCCCAGCTCACTGGCCCTGTCAGCAGCAGCAGCTGGCCTCCAGCCACATTATAGCTTGCTTGGACGAAGACCTGACGGTCATTTGGGGTGCACCTGGGCTACTGTGGAGGTGGGTACTAAGACACCTGGCGCTGGGGAGAAGCCTGCATTGATCAGTGGGACTGTGGGGTAAAACAGACAATGTCCTTCAAAGCACAGTAATTGCAGGACCCTGGGAGATGCTGGTGGGAGACCTGTGTCGTATCCCTGGCCCGCATGCAGCTGGGGGCACTGGGCTTCCCACCAGCAGTGCTGGCATCCAGGATGTTGCAGACAGTGATTGGCTGAGGATGGCTTAGAAGATGTAAGGCTACAGAGGTTTTCATTGATGATTATGTCCAGAACAGTTTGGTTGATAGCACAGCTTGGTATCACAGACGTAGAGTGATCTGGTGAGGTAAAAGCATTGATCCACTTCTGGCCCAGGACGTGCTTCCTCCCCAGACCTGGGTGTAAGCTCCTGACCAAGGTCCGCACGGGAAGATATGTGGAGCAGTCGATCATGTCTCTGCCTCTTCCTCAAGCTCTCTTGAGAAATAACCCAGCTCTCTCTGCCTTTCTCAACTCCAGCTAGCTGTAGAGCGAAGAGCACGTGCCTGTGAGGGGGGCCAGCAAGGCGGCTATGGACACTGGGGCTTCGCAGGAGGCAGTGCTCCTCGTGCAGAGCTGCTTCACAGAGTGATGGGCTGCTGCACTGCGTGGACAAGTTGGGTGAGAGAGCAAGCTCTCAGGGCTTTGCTGGGGCGACGCGAGAGCTTGTGGAAAAAAACCACGGTGCTCCAAGAAGTCCCGTGCTGTAACCAGCACGCTGAAAATATGCTAAAAAGCCTGCCTGGCAGATATGAACTATAAAGAAGCGCAAAGAAGAATAGCTAGAAAAAAGCCAGGAAAGCTCTGGTACTACAGTGCTGCAGGGAAACAGCAAGTTTGGGGCTGCCACAGTTTTCCTTCTCCTGATACAATTCCTTGTTCAGTGTTAGAAGGAAAGGACCCAAGCTATCACACCGCTCCCTCCACCTAGAAAGAGGCCCTGCTTTCACTTAGCCAGTATTATATGTATAATTGATGAAGTATATTAGAGAGAGCGGTTCAGGCTGTTGTGTTCAGGCCAGGACAGGAAGGCTACAAACGCTGACTCAGCAGGGGCTGCCTTTACTCTGGAAGGAGAGGATTTGTCCGCACCCAGCAATTACGATGTCATCTCTACTTGATACAGCAATCACCTCTGCAAACGCTCTACAGAGCAATTTTCCTCTGCAAATGGACTTCAATCCTATTAATGCAACTATGAGAAGTTTTTCCAATATTCACTGCAAGACAGAACCTGTACAGCATGGAGGGTGACAGCACCGAGCCTTTTCCCATCTAAGAAAATACCCAGAAATCTAAAAGAAATACCATACAACGTGAGCAAGCCTGACCTTTCTCCAGACATCAGCAACAAATTATCAAGCTGTAAAAAAAAAGAGGAGCGGTCCTTCTAAGAAGGAAAGTGAGCTCTGGAAACCAAGTAATTTAACGTCCTTTAATGTCTCCAGCCAAGCTTCATATCACTTGGAGCAGTAAGGAAAAAAAAAAGAGAAGGAAAAAATCAAATCACCTTTAATTCCCATGAGGCAGTCACAGAGTTTATCATGTCCAAAGCCTTCCAGCCTGGTGTGGGGACTAGAAAAACCAGCAGGGAGCATTCCCTCAGAAAAATGACACATCTTTTCCCCTTCTGTCAGGATTTTGCTTCTTTAATCAGATAAAACCACGTATTATATTCAGGATACTTAGAAAAGAAAGAAAAATACGAGATTGTGCCTTTTATCCATCTCCTTTAAGGCCTTCAAGAGAACCGTAACAAAAAAAAATCCAGTCTACCTGCCTGACCGCTTCTCTCATCTCATAGAAGATAGGAAAGCTGTTTGGGTGTTTTCTTTAAACTGTAGCTCATAAATACAGGTTCTCTCTCTCTTCTCTTTTTCCTTCTTCCAGCTGAGACTTTCAGGCACGCTTCTCACTGGGTTACCTGATGTGAACACTGAGGAGGTAGGGACAGCCAACCACCTGTGCCCTGTAGCAGGAGAGCCTGTGGAGTACCACTACCAAAAAAATTGCAAAGCAATCAGGCAGGTGAACCCAAATGTGCCCAGCTCTTCGTTTACAGGCACTGAACTCCCAGCGGTTGAGAGAGAAGCTTTATTAGAAAATGTATGACCTTGCCTCTTCGGGAAATTGTAGAGAAAGCTGCCAATCCACTTCAACAGTCCTCTCAGCAGGCACGAACAAGGTTATCATAAAACTACCTTACAGGTCAAAAAATTAAGTAAACCTTTCAGGACTTCTTCATGCACTTTTAGAATAATAATGGTGGAAAAAAAAACCTGTCTTGAGCAGAAGTTTCTATCACAGAGACATCAAAGCTTGTAAGCCTGGACTATTGTAATACAAGATGATCCTAAAAATTGCTCCAAAACAGCAGCTTGTTAAGCAGGCAGGTACTTACCTGTAAGGCTGAGCACACTACAGAGCCCATTTCTACCACAATAGCTACCAGCTATTCTGCTGCGCAAATACGCTCTTCAGCTACACAGCTGCAAGCGAGCTCAGCTCTCGGCACAAGGCAGAAAACACCCCTTCGGTCCTGCTGCAGCAGCTGCCTGCCATAGGGATAAGGTTTGAACTTGTAGAGGAGAGGCAGGGCCACACCTGGGAGCTCACTGTGGTTGAAGATGAAGTCAATGTATATCGGTGTTGAGCCCTTTTTTCAACTCTCAAGTGTTGCGGCATTTCTCCAACGTTTCCAAAGGGTATAAGAGATGTAAACTGCCCACGAGCACACGTTCACTAGGCTTAAACAAGAGGAGGACGGACTGAAACGGCCCTTCAGCTGCTCTTAAGGCTCTGAACCTTAGTGCTAGGAAAGTGGTGATCTGTGAATGGGGTAACAGTAAGCGTGGCTTGCGGCAGCAGAGCAAAAAGACCCTTTCCAGCTCCACATCCCCATGGGAAATTTTGCTTTAGGAAGCTCAAAAGCTATTGACAAACGCAGAAGCAGGACCTGGCAAAAGGTAATGACAGCTCACAAACCATCCGTATACAGCTGGAGCAAAATGTGAGCCGGGTCACCGACAAACTTTTGCCTAGGACCCAAGGGCAAGAGTTACTCTCCCAGAGGAGCTGCTGTGCGAAGCAAACCAGTCACAATGGTGTTTTAATCACCCTGTGGAGGAGTAGAAGAGAAGGGAAGCCCCAGGTTGCCGAAAGCATTTGCAGCCGTCCCTTCACTAACTGCCAGCTACTGGGACTGTGCTTAGGTGAGACCAAGGATGAGCAGGTCCTTGCTGTGCCCCTTTGACTGCCTTCTGTCAAGTGACCCCTTAGGACCATAATCACTGCAGAAACCGGGCCAGATCCCAGCTGGCTCCAGGTCTGTTTGTGTAAAATGAGAGTAAAGCCATCACCAGTGAATCCACTTATTGAGGGACAGCAAGGGCGGCTCTGAGGCCACCCTGAAAGGTCCCACCGTGCTCCAGGAGGCACACTGCATGGAACTGTTTTTGAAAGGCAGCTCCCTGCCCTTGCTCTCTTTGTAAGTCCTCCTTCCCTCCATAAGATTTGCCTGAGCATCAGAAAAATCCCCCTAGGAAGCCTGAGCCATCCAGCCAACTGGGAAGATCTGCTGCCTCTGGGAGGAAGAAAGCCAGGCTCGTCCCATTGTTTTCCAGGAGGAGCCAGTCTTACCCTGGCTTGCTAGGAAGAGCTGGAGAAGTTGGGGAGGGAGTTTCTAAGGAACACCTCAGTCTTCGGCTTAAAATGTGTGGCACGAGACCCAGGGATGAAATTGGGCTGGGAGTCAAGACCTGAAGACAAGAAAATATGTATTGATGCTTGAGCAGTATTCGCAGAGGAGAGAGGGGAGTTGTGGGCTCTCACCGGTTATGGAGGGGGAGCCTGGAAGGAGTGAGGCACTGGGAAGCAACAAACCACGCTTTTTTAGACATTAATAATGCTTCTACATGAGCCTGGGGGCTCTGGGGACCACAGGGTTTCAGCTGACAGGGGGCTGGGTGCACATTCTGGAGATTTTCAAATGAGGCTTTAATAGGTCTGTCTTGCTTATTAGTGCCTCTAAGAGCTCAGGGTTCAGATAAGAAATGCAGAGGAGGCATATTTAAAGAAATGTAGAGAGGATTCTTATTTTTTCATCCATCACTTACAGGTTTCCTTTTTAACCTCCTTCAGCAGGTATGACTCCTGATTGTGTGTGTTCATGAGTGTGTAACATCTTCCCCATTCCATCTGGGTTGTGATTAATTTATATAGAAGGCATTCAATATAATTCATTCTACGTATTTATCTCAATTTCTAGATACATCACGTACAAAGGGTTGTTCAGGAACATGTCTGTCAGCCTATTTTCTTTCAGCAGCTTAGAGAAGAGAGAAAAAGCAGCAGGAAAGAATATGTGTTGTTTTGAATAGTCATAATTCTTCACTTTGTCCTCTACGGACATTTTTTTTTCTTAAGCCTGCTTGTTTATCTTGAACCCATGGACTTTAAAAATACATATTATTAAAGGATTTTTGTTTCGTTTTTGCTTTCAGCAATATAAAGATAATTGGGGAGGGAACAACCTATTCCTCTCATGAATAATCTTCAGCGTGGGCCAGTGACTGCTCTGTGGCCAGCGGTCTGTTGACCACCGTGGTCTGGCTGTGAGGAGACATGAAATTCTGAAAATCTCTGACCTCTTCCCCAGGCAGTGATGCCATGAGCTCCATCCCAGCTGCCAAGGTCTGCTCTTGCCTCCAGCATCATGGCTGGAAATGGGGCTGCCTGTGAGATGGTGGGAGCGAAGCACATTGTGCCACAGCTCAGCACTGCACCAGTGGGCGACTAGAGTAGATTGACATGGTGGAAGGGACAAACAACCTGCCCAAAAGACCACAAGTAGCCCAAGCTAGATTATTAATGAACGAACTTACCTGGGTTGTCTTGTAGTTGCAGCCGGTAGTCCTCCACCACAGCCCAGTTAGCTCCCCTTAAAGGTCCTCTATTTCTATCTCCTCTCTGCTCCCTGAAAGGTCCTATAAGGGGCATCACAGGAGAGACAGAGCAGCTTTGGGCATCACAGAAGACAACTCACTGAGCAGAATTTACCGTGGGTACAACTAGAAGGGAAAGCATAACGCTTCTGCCAGCGTTACCCATTTTACATGCTTTAATCATGCACTTCTGCAGCTATTCTGTGCCTAAGCTGTCACTGCTGAGAGTGGTCCTGGTATTGCCCAGGTTATTGTGATCCAAGGCTACATTTTTATCCATTTTTAATCTCATGCAAGACCATGTGAGTTTGGAAACCTTTTCTGTAAACTAGCATTAGATTTCAGTTGTCTGGGCCTATCTGGATTTATAGGTGACCTTCTTTTTTTTTGGCTAAATGGTTATATAAAGATGACACGAGAATATATTGTACTTTGCCTGCCAAATTTTTGTCTTGCTCTTTTTTGGAAGCTGCTTGTGATTGAGGTCCTGCCCCTGCTTGTGGTAAAGCTCACAGGAGTTGTAGCCTTTACTTAGATTCTCCTGTGCCCAATGGATTTATGCAAGCACTGGCTGAGATCTTCTGGCACCAAAGACAACTTAGCACCTTTAATCAAAAAAGTGCCTCACAAACATTACCCACAACACCTTTATGAGTCAGCAACCCACCATAAATATCTGCAGTTTCACGCCCAAGGAAGCTAGCATAGATGGGTTCAATGAATTGCCTTATTATAATAGCGATACGTTGGGAGGATCACAACTGCTGCCCGAGACTTGGACCTCCCCAAGTGCTTAACAAACACACAGCAGTTCAGGTGCCTCCTCTGCCAGGTTTCTTTTGAAATGGGGTGGGCAGGGGAGGCCAGCAGAGGGGATATCCTCTACAAACAAAGGGCTGGAAATGGGGTACGCAAGAATGAAGTGACTTGCCCAGGGTCACAGAGGAAGTCTGAGGAGACCAAAATGTAACCCAGACTTGCTGGGCCTCAGGACCAGCCTCTGTTCCAAAGAGGGAATCACGGCCAGAAACTGCTCAGCAACCAGGAGGTTTTAGCTCCCGGCCACATACTGAGATTGTGAAATTTTTTTTCCTTTGGGTGATTGTTCTAGTTTCCCCAAAATTGCCATGTGCACTTTGGAAGTTGGACTGGTACCCTTTCAGCAAAACACAGTGAAACCCGGGAAAGGGCTGACAGAGGCGCTGAGGGCTCTTTACTGCAGGACACTGTACCACAGGGGAGGTGCACCTCACCCTGGTCTGAAACCACTGATTTACAGCACTCTCACAAATCTCCGGCAAGTCTTCACCCTCTTTGGGTAACCTATTTCCTCTTCGACATGAACCAGGTACATTTGTTCTGCTGATAAAGTATTTATCTTTCTTTCTTTCTTTGACCACGTTGGCCACCCCGACCTTGCAAAAATGAGATGAAATACCACACAGGGACCTAATGATTTAAATATGAGACTGCACATTTCATCTTGAAATTCAGATGATCTTATTAAAGTGTGGAGGGAAAGCAGACAGAACTACAGCCTTTTGTGTTTGGTTGGGTACATGTATTATTTATGATGTAGAATGAATGACTGATTGCCTTGAATTTTGATATGTGAGGCAAATGAAGAAACGATACCTCTTTATATGCAATGCTACGGGAAAGTGGTTTCTTCAAGCCTCTGATGTGGGAAAAGCTGGAGTATAGCACATTTCATATGTTTAAGCTGCAGCTGAAAGGTCAATAGGCAGAGCTGATTTAACAGTGAGGACCTACAGTCATCTATGGGGCAAATGTCATTATATTTAACAGTACAGTACTGGAGCTACATTTGCCCAGTATTTTCTGATTAAAACTCCATGTAACGGCAGTGTGGTTACTGGCAGAGCAGTGACCTTCACCCCCAGCAACTCGTCTTCAAGGGCCACAAAGCTCTGCAGTCGAATAATAGACTTGTGTCTGCAGAGGACTTCAGTCGTAAAAATCAAGCTACTGTTCTGACTTTGTGATTTTCTTATAATGGCCATCAGGACAGCAGGTGAATTAATCTCTTTTTCACACTGCCAAAACGACCTCTAAATTACTAAAGGCAAAGAGAGGAAAACTGTGAATTTGTATATAGTGGGAAAGGATTTGGGTCACCAACTTGCATACTCTATCAATAATACCATAAGTAATCATACTGTCAGCAGGTATTTAAAAATAACTTCCACCCCATTCTTCAAGTTACCTTTCTTAGCACATAAATGGAGAGGCTGACTCCATTTTTTAGTGCAACTAGAGGCTGCGAGACAACATCCTTCCCTTCCCTCCACTCCCACAGGAGTCCTGATGGCGGGAGCTCCGCTGTTTTCCAACCACTGCTCTGCACAGTTCGCTCATTTTCCTGTTACATACACTGACCTGCTGAGTGTTGTCTGTCTTCCCTGTATGTTTATGTAGAGCATATAAAAAAGGACAGAGCACCCACACAGATAGACTCGCACATACGTACTCTAGTGACACGAGTTTAAATATAACCAGAGTTTGCAAGGCATTTTGAGGTGAAAAGATTCACATAACTGCTGACTGCCCTTAAAAGTTGTATTTCTCCTTTTTTTGCTAAGCATGTACTGTCTATAAGTGATGACGACTGAATTCTCTCACAGGATAATGGCTTTCTGCTTCTACATCGTGCTGAGGCAAATTGGAGATAGCCATGTGTGAGCAAGGGAAGGATGCTCATTTCCAAAGCAGAGTGACACTCACTGACGCCCTTCTGCTACCAAAGGTTTATTCCTCTTTGGTGAAACGAACTTAGGAAGACATTGTAAGAGCAACTCTTCCTGTTGTGATGTGTTACAAAAAATTGACTCTCATTTTATCTGTCCACTGCCTCTAGTCACCAGCAAGACCATTGCCAGTCAGTGCCATGTACAGGGACTATTTTACCAGCCAACAACAGTAAACGAAAGCACCCCTCTTCCTCCTCCTCCTCCTCCAGCTTTTGATAGCCTGATCCAGTGGAATAACGAATACCTGAATAATCTCATTGACTTTCTGCAGCTTTTTGGCACGGTGAGGCACTGGTCACCATGAGGGCTTTTCTACACAGAAGGTGTACCACTGCGAAGGCTTGGCCACACACAGAATTGTAACTATACTGGTATAGTAAAACTGGTATAATTTCCCTAGGGTAGAAACAGCTATACCAGTATAAAGATGCTTATTTATGCTGACATTTCTATTTCCATATAAGAAGGCGAATAAGCTGTACTGGTATAAAGCACCTTTGTGCCAGTACAACAGTGTCCCCCAACTAGTGGTTATATTGGTTTATCTATTTCAGTAAAAAATATCACACCTCTAATGGAAATAGTCGTACCAGTACAAAACCTGTGAGTGGACAAGGCCTGAGCAAAAAACTTTAAAGACAGGCTCCTTTTTTTCCCCCTCAATACTATAAAAAACATCTTAATAAGTAATCTGGCTGGATTTTTTTTTTTTTTGAGCACTGGCTTGGACTACCTTTCAGTGCTCGCTGGCAAACGTGGGTCAAATATTCAATATTCCAAGAGGCAGGGAGGCTTCCCAGCGTGGTAACAGTGCTCATAGGCAATACTGTACTTTAATCCTTCTTATCCTGGTTCTTCTCCCTTTTAAGCAAAAATTAATACCCTGTGAGGAGATACCAGCGGGGACGGGGGCCGAGCGAGGAGCTGTGCTCACCAGGGCCGGCCAAGCGCTGCCCTGACACAACATCCCTTCTCCCGGAGCGGCCTTTGGGGCCGGTTTGGGTGTCCCTGTCTGGCCCCGCAGCACAGCTCGGGGGGACGAGGCGGGAGAGGATGGTGCTGACAGTCATACCCACACCCCACGGACAGACAAAGGAGCTGCAGAAATCAGGCAGACCAAACCACACGGCAGAAGCCGTTTCCCTTAAAAGCAGGAAAAAAATGCAACCCTCATCATGCTGGAGACCGGTCTCATGATTTTGCGGGTCTGACTCATGATTCTTCATCTCCGATAATTCTGCCTCGCACACTTAAAAATAAAATCTGCTCCTAGGCACAGGTCAGGCAGAGCTGGGATGTATTTCTTACAAAACCAGGTTTACGCCTTCCGTTTGATATTTCACTGGCAGACTCCAGTGCTGGACTGGTTTGCTGCTGTGGAGAATAAAACGCTATCTGCTCTTGGGAGAAACCTCCCCTGAAAAGTAACCTATTTTTTCTAATGCCACCTTTGATTACTGGTGACAATTTGCTGTCCTGGGCATATGACGCAAATGCACGTTTTTTGCCATTTTTCGGAATGGTGGAAAACTTTCTTCGGGTTAAAGGAAAAGGTACACGAAGGGATCTGCTCGAAATTAGTTTTGAAATCTCATTCACATTGCACCCTCAGTAATGCAACATGAGATCAGCATCCTGAAGAAAACAAGAAATCCTCACCTTTTGTTCCCAGTTTTGGGAACATGCAGCACGTTATTACCCTGGGTTGGGCTCTGTGCGGTCTGTTAGCGCCAGGAAAAACACTCTGGAAGTGAGGTACTGCATCTTGCCGGAGACCACACAAACCTAAGAACAGCTCTTCTGATTCAATGCAAAAAAAAAAAGAGAAAAAAAAAAGAAAAAGGAAAGATGGTGGGGGGGGGGGAAGTACAGGCTGTCCCCAAGCCCTTTCTTTGCTTGTGCAATTACTGCTTTCACCAAGTTTTGACTTGTTTTAGAATTGGGATTAAAATCCCCGGTCTTTCCACTGCGAAAAGAAGGGCGAGTTGTGAGCCGGTGCTGATGTAAGGCTTTTGCTTGAGAACAGGACTTCTCCTGTGCTGGGTCACTTGTCGGGAATTTTATTAGCCTGAAATAGTCTCCATTGCCTCCCAAGCGCAGTATGTAACACAAGATCTACTTTTTCGCAGGTCGTGCCCAATGATTTAGAACGTGCAAATGATTTAAAACGATCCGTGCTCCCTCCACCCGGAGCTGCCTGCCGAGGCCTGTGTTTATACAGGGGCTAATAGAAAGATCCTTGTTAAAGCGCTTGGGCGCTGCTGAGGCGGCAGTATCAGGAACGTTTTCCTCTCAGGTCCTCCCAAGGGATAGCGGGGAGGAGAGCTGCAGGTGGGAAGGAAGCTGTAACGCAGATAGAAGCCAGTTAACGATCGGGGAATGTCTACCGTGCAGAAAATCTGTTTTAAATTTAGCAGCCGTATCCCAGCCCCACCTTGTATTATGTGTTTGCTGGAGATGCGTCTAGTTATAGATACGAGTACCTAGGAATATTATCTGATATTTCATACTTTAGGCATTTGGGAGAATAAATAAAACCACAGGGGTACGTTAAGGCGTCTGGTGTGAAAGCCAGCTGAGCAGCTGCCTTCCCTGCATCTCTGAAGCTTGAACTATAGCATGAGAGGTTGAGTTTGTTTCTTATTTGATCCGTACCTACTGTATTTAGTATGTAGGCCAGGAAGCTGCATGACTTGGAGAACAGGGCCAAAATACGACACAGGAGTCCCGAGCTCCAGTTTTGCCTCCGCCACTAACATCCTGGGCGACCTCAGGCAAGTCGCCCGACCGCTTTGCTCCCATCCTCTTCTTCTTCTGACTTTTCTCGTTTGTAAAGGTCTTTGGGGCAGGGACAGTCGCTGACGTTGTGTTTGCACAGTACCAAACACAGCAGGGCTCAGGAGCTCAATTAAGGCTTGTATTTACAAATATAAGTAAATAGTAATATAAATAGAAGATGTTCTGCCTGCTCAGCATACTGCTGCTGCAAAGGATTAACCCATTCCAGAAGTCCAATGTCTTCTTGACCGCTTTGATGCCAGGACAAGATGAATAAAACATGCTACTCATTACTTTCAAAAAGCATTTGCATAAAATATATTGCTATATTTTACTACATTTTCCTGTTATGCAAGCCCACCTTTATGTGGTAAGATTTATTGCCAGCTAAGATTTATTGACTTATTTCAGCATGGAAATGACTATTAAGATTGACCTGTCAGCAGTTTTTAATTTAATTGCTCTTTGATCCTTCAGCCTTGAACATATTTGCATTTTCAACTAAGCATCTCTTGGCAACACTTGTAGAATACGGCAGAAGCAGTAGCTGAGATGCAGAGTCCTAAGGAAACCTGCGAGTTTCTCCATTTCTGGACGTGTCTGGGTGTTGAATTACTGCAGCTTTTCAATCTCACTTTATCCTTACAAGCGTGCTTTTGGGTGGCAATAATATTGCTCTTTGTTTTCATTCCCTAATCTTTTAATCCCCCTCTGAGCACAGAAGGGGTAGAATCTCAAAGGAACAATTTCCAACCCGAAACCAAAACGAGAATATCTAAATCTGTCCATATTCCGTGCTCCCTGACCAAGTAAGGTCAGCGCGGGCTTCAGCCACAGGGTAGGGGGATGAAACCTGTGGCCGCTCTGCGTGGAAATGCTGTCTTACCTTCCTCCTTACTATAAAGCAAAGGTTTATGAGGATGGACGATTTCCATGGCGTTTATATGGAAAAACATTACACAGCATCCTTCCCTGAGGAAAACCCCAGCAGTAATTGATACACACAACCTAGTGCAAAATTGACTGTTTGGAAAATAGGTAGGAAGATCAGGACTATAAATGAGAATGAGGAAGGGGAACGGCCCTCTCCTGGAATGAAAGACCTGCTCTGATTCCCAGTTTGAATCTGGAAAAATTCTCTCTAATGACAGATTCACAGGATAAAACCAGCAAGCTTTAACTTGTACAACTGGGCTCAGAAGAACACTTTGTACGAACACTGGCCCCAGCAGCAGTAAAGCAGTAATTTTACATAACACAGAATTGTTGCTAAATTATTCATCAACACATAAAAATATAACTCTTTGCACTTGTGTACCACTGGCTATCTGCAAATTGCCTCTGACAGCTCCCTCCATAAGCTGGATGGTGTGGAACATGAGCAGTGAGGCTCGTGAATGAGGGGACGTGCACTGTGCAGGCAGCCAAACCACTGCTCCGTGCCCTGCGTCGGCCGGGTAGGGAATGCGCCAGGTACACCCACCCCCACGGCTGACTGAAGGACCGAGGACGGGATTTTATCAGGAAAGGGTCTACAGTAGGATAGCCGAGTCTGGTCTTGAGCACAGTAATTGACTGTGAATTTATTGACCACGCAGAGATACTTCCAGTCTCAGGAGATCTTTGGTGGGCTACAAAGATGATTAGGGGATTGCAGCATCTTCCTTATGAAGAAAGGCTGAGGGAATTGGGTCTTTTTAGTCTAGAGGAAAGAAGACCGAGGGGGGATCTTATCAACACTTATAAATACTTAACGGGAGGGTGCCAGGTGGATGGGAACAGTCTTTTTCCAGTGGTGCCCAGTGATAGAACAAGAGGTAACGGGCACAAACTTGAACATAGGAAGTTCCATCTAAACACGAGGAGGGATGTCTTTACTTTGAGGGCGGCAGAGCACTGGCACACGCTGCCCAGAGAGGTGGCGGAGTCTCCCCCACTGGAGACATTCAAAACCCGCCTGGATGCCGTCCTGTGCAACCTGCTGTAGGTGACCCTGCTCTGGCAGGGGGGTTGGACTAGATGATCTCTGGAGGTCCCTTCCAAGCCTGACCATTCTGCGATTCTGTGACTTCCAAGTCCAGACGTATCAGTAGTTTTAGTGGACCTACTGCTTACCGAGGTGCCTCCTGTGTGTCGTTTGCACTGTTAGGCGTTGCTGTGCAAGGGAGGGCTGCTGCTCTTTGGGTTACATGTGCCTCACTCCTAGGTTTTGTCAGAAGGCAGAGGCATCCATTTCCCTCTCCTTTTACCATTACCTATGGTTTAAGAAGGAGATGAAACTGCACAAGCTCCTGGGATCTGGGTACTGTACTTGCACAAGGGCTGAATCATGAATCATTCTCCACTTCAACTGCCATTCACCTGAAGAGCCTTTGCTCATCACCGCAGTGGAAGCACTCCGTTTGCCATCTTGAGTGGTGGCTAAATCAAACCACATTTTGGCTTATTGCAAGGCAAAAAAAAAAAAAATAAATAAGTGAGACAACCAATCAGTGGTGCCACCCAAATGAGAACCCTCAAGTTGTGACCCACTTCTCTGTGCCAAGCACTACGAGGGACAGATCCCAGCGCTGCTGACAGAAACCCCTCTGTTGAAAGCATGAAACGAGACAAAGGAAACCCGTGCATATTTGCACTGTGTTTGCTTTGTTCCTATTGCAGTAAACACAGGTTATGATGTAGAAGACACTGATGTTCCACAGTCTTGTTCTTTCAATAAGGTTTCCTTTTTCACCTCCTGAATTGCCAACCGCACAGTGGTGTTTGTGTATGAATAATGTCCCCTTTCAGTCTGATGTTCAACGGCAACAACACTATGCTTTGTTCAGGGGGAAACTTTTAGGGCTTCGAGCACAAAACGACCTCAGAAAAGAGACATGGCATGTATGTGGTTTTATCAGTCTATAGACAAAAAAGTAAAGGAGAAAAAAAGCAAAAGAAAAAGCAATTGGCTGAAGACGGCATTATCTGGAGCTGGATTTGACATCGCTTCCAGCAGTGACTGCACATAGCTGTTGTGACCGCGTCAAAACTTAGTCCCTGCCGTTCTGGAAGTTCCTATTTTACAGGACAAAAAAAGCTACTGTTAAAAATAGAAAAGGATCCCCATGATAAAGATGCTTTTAACTATTCCTGAATTCCTGAAACAATGAAGGAGACTGTGCGTGTGTGCATGCGCTCCCGTACATGTGGAGTGAGTGACGGGACGGAACAGACAACGGAAGTGAGCTTGTTCGTAAACTCCTTAAGTGTGAAACACACACAATATTCCTGGTAAGTACTTCTATTTTATCTCTCTTTTTAAAGAGTCTTCAATACTGCAACAAATCACAAAATTGTTCAAACAACAACAAAAAAATCCTCAAATTGGTAGGCAAACTCAGGAGTGTGACTTGTATATCTGGTGCAGCATCATGTAGCCTGTTAGCACTTAACCAAACTGTATCTGCTTAACAAACAAATACTTAATAACTAAAATATTTAGTAACAATAACAAAACAAAAAAAAGTACCTTTTCAGTCTTAGAAAGGTTCATCCATCTTAGCATATTTTGATGAACAACCCTGGGAGTTCAACTACATGGAAACTTTCTCCAGCCAAATGAAGACATCAGCAATGAATCAAACTCCACACCCTACTCAGCACAAAGAATAAAAAAATAATAATAAAAAAAAAGACAAAGCAGATTGGAACAATGTTGTACCAAATCCAGGTGAACATTACTGAAAAATCTTTGCTTCATTTTTTCTTCAAAAAAAGGAACTCTGCCATTGCAAAGATCATTTTCTGCAAGCGGGGAAACACAGCCATTATGGCAGCTATAGCAAGGGTGTAGCGTATTTTACCGTGCGTGCTCAACAGCAACAAATGGGGTAATAGGAATAGTCCCATAAATCTTAACGTAAGTCTCAGAGGCAAAGCACGTTGGCACACATAATGCACACGTAACCCAAGAGAGGATTAGAGATGAGTAGAGAAACAACACATACAACTAAATAAATATATAACAGTTGCTAATTGACTGCTGTAGAAGACAACTATTTTCCATATTGCACTGACAAAGGACCAATTTATGAACGTTTCATTCAGACAAACTGACTCAAATCAAGATTTGTACAGATTTTTGCATTCAAATTAAACCATGTGCTTAATGCTAAGCAGCACCAAACAACAGAACTGCTTCTTTCTTTTCTGGAGCGGTTAGAGGGCAAACATTGCAAACTGTCTCGGGGTGGCATTTTCCATTGTTTCATAAATTCAGCTCTCGTTCTCTTCCTTTTTCCTACATACTGATGAAACGCCGATTTTTGGGTGTGGTAAATGTAGCATAAATTGTGCAAATCACTTGTATGAACTGGGGAAGTTGAATCCTGCCATGCTGGAAACTCTGTAGACTGATGTGCATGTCAAAAGGTCTTTTTGGTCCAATACTTCGCAGAAGCAGCATTAGCAGGCTGTCTGTACAAGGAAAAAGAATCTGCAATGAAGTCCCGTAAGTCAAATAGCTCATGCAGACAGCCAATATTATTTAAAATTAAATATCTAATCAGAGCGATTTAATGCTGGCTTTATGGTTGAGTAATACTCCAAGCTCAGAAAAAAAAAAAAAAAAAAAGTTAATAAAAACATGTAAAAAAGGGGAGGGGAGACCCAACAATTTTATTTGAGACATGAGACTAGATTTCTCTAAGCCCTGAACATTGATTTATACCCGTACGAGGAATAAAGATACCAAATCCGAATTCTCCGTTCAATTTCCCTGATGATGCCATTTTTCACCTTATTTCAATTATCTTCCTCAAAAAAGACAATATAAAGGACCAGATAAATCCAGAAAAGATCAGTCTCTCTCCTCTGGCTGAACTAGGGTAAGAGTATATGGGGAAAATCTAGGCTGAGAGAGACCCTAGGGAAAAGGGGGAGCTCACTGTCCTTCTCTCAGTCCTTCAACGAAGAAACCAGCCTGCAGGATGTCCAGCTACCAGTGCCATCAAAGGACACATCTGGGACTAACCTTGGTGACACGTATACCTCTAGACACACGGCTGTGGCTGCCCCTGCAAACAGTGTGGATCGGTAAGAGCAGATATATAGATTAAAATACTTGGTGCTGAGGTCACGGCGTCTTTACCAGACACATTTCAGGGTTTTTCTTTTACCTTAGGACAAGCTCCGATCTCGTTCCACAGACTGACTGCCCATTCGTGCTGGAACGCATCTCCTGAGTTCATTTCATCCCACAGGAACCCAGTTCCCTAGTCCTGAAGCACAGTAGAAGAGGAGATGATGGGGTGAAGAGTTTCAAAATACGCACTAAAACACTGACGCATGTTTACTTCCCAAATGATGACTACTGAAAGCATTAATAGAAAGTTATTACATGGAAGGCCATACCTATAACTAGACTTCATTATAAATGGGTTTATATTAATAAGTTCCATTCCTTTAGGGTTAAATTAAGCTGCTACCAGCAATTCAATAGCACCTTGATGACAATGTAACAGCATAGGCATCTCCCATCAACAAGAGAAAGGAAAGAACACCCAGTCTAGCTTCCTACTGTAGACAGCTGAACTCCCCCTCCAGTATTAGCTTGAGCTGTGACTGAGCCAGCAGGATTTTTTGTAATTTTTTTGCTGTCACAGTGAAGGTGACATCTCATCTTGCAGCTGTTCATCTTATAGTTTTTTATCCACGGGAATTTGGTACTCGGAAGTTTATCCATTAATTACTCTTTCATAAACTTTAGTTCTACGCAGTGTCAGCACCCAGACCCAGAACCTTTGCACTGCAAAGCCTGGAGGATCTTCTTATCTCAAAATCCACTTCTGGATCCCTTACACTGAAAAACATGTACCCATACAACTTATTACACTAATGAGGAGTTAGTAAGGAGGGGCTATAGACGCAGGGCCTTCAGGCAACACTAAGAACAAAAAGGAGGAGACGTGCATGCACTGAATTCTGTCTTACAGCACCTAACCAAGGAAGCTGTATTCGCTGCTGGTGGGACTATCTACAGCATTTAAGCTTATGAGTGACTGAATCCTTTCCTGCGATCCCATTTTTAACATGTTAATATTTCTGATCTAAAGCACACTGAGAAGATTTTTAAAGCAAAAGGCGGCTAACCAGTCAACACAGGTGATCTTATTTGTCCTAGGGTGTAACACAGCACCTTAATTCTGAATGTATTAGCTTCCCTAATGAGGAAATGGATCATTATCAGTACTGCATTATTATCAAAACGCATGGAACTCTGACATCTTGATTCTAGTTGGTGATTTCTACTATGTTCCTAGATTATTAGTTGTGAGCCCTTTACTGGCTTGAGACATTTTATATAAGACCTGAGATATCAAACACAGCATACTGGTTTGCTTAAGTCCATCTCTAGTTCTAATTTCTTTCTGTAAATGGAACACATTAGGCAAAAACAGTCTTTCAAGCCATGTCAGGTTTTGATTTTTTTTTTATTTGTGGCACTAACAGACAACAATATTTTACAATATATAATATACAGTCACATTAAATGCAGATGGCTTAATATTCTCGTGCTTTCAACATTACATAGCTATACATTTTAAATTTCAGCTCCAAAAAAAAAGAATCTGCCACCGCTCCGGTCTGTGATTATAAAAACGTAAATGTACAAACTTCTTCTTCTTCAGTTTCATTACAATATAAGAAATGTGAAAAAGCATTTTCATTTGTCCTTTTTAAGTTAATCAATTTAACGGAATATTTTCAAAATATGTACAACAACTACCAAAGTAGTTAACACTTGAAAAGATGCTGCTATAAATACTCGTGAGTCAACATACAACAGCCATACGAATTGGAAACAAAGGGCCAACTTATGCATGAGCTGAACAAGAGACGACAAAAGTCCTGGTTACTGATATTAACCAGCTTCACTTCATTTTGCAGTGCAGGAATGAATTCTAAATCTTGGACCTCTAAGCAGTACTCTGAATCTTATTTATAACCTTCACAGTCTGCTGCAATTAGAGATCCTTTAAGGTGTCTCAGTATTTTTAAAGTGCCATGAATGTTATTAGGGTTCAGTATATCTCTGCTTATTAGCATTCTATACGTCATATCCCAAAAGTAACTTTTCAACAGACACTGTCTCACACTCATTTTTGACTGCCTGCTTTCTCAGAGCTCCACCAGAGATATGGAGTTCATCCAATGATTCCAGCATATGACAATTTAGGTCCTTCATAATGTACCATAACTTTTCTCTCGTGATTGTTTTTTATAGATCTTTATTCTGGTTTTCACCCTAATCGCTTGCAGCCCTTTTCCAAATCAAATAAGAAGCAAGTAAGTAGTTTGAAATAGTTACATATTTTTAACAACTTGAAATGAGTATTACTTTTCAGATAGCTAGCAAAGTCTTCTAATTTTGCCCAGAAACACAATTAAGTATTAACACAGGACTGCACAGTGTTTATATTCCTATTAACCTGCCAACAAGAATAGTTTATTGGCAACCTTAAATATTCAGAGGCAAAACACAATTCCTTGGCACAGAAGCTTTACAGCAGAGCAACATATTTTCCCCTTAGAACCATTATGCAGGAACACACAGAAAATTAACTACAACTTATTTTGGCTTGTAGACAAGAGAATAAACTAAACTTCTTGATGTTATTTTGCCACTTCAGACCTTGAATGATGATTATGGGTGCATACGGGGTTAGATTTTCCAGTTACCTGTTCTTTATACATGATTCAAACGAGCAGAGGGACCTATAACAAAGAAAAGCACATGATCATTCAAGATATTTTTAAACCTCCAACTGTTGACATTGTTAACCAAACACTCTCCTGCGGGGCTGTTCTCAAACCTGGTCTCTTCATCAGCTCCTTGAGGCTACTTAAAGCTTATCTGCTTTTTTCTAACTGTATGAGTTGGTCTAACGAAAGCTGTTACCCTTCCCTAAAAAACCCACACCTCATACATCCTTAGGTATTAAGGTTACAATTCCACGACTACTGGAACATAAGTGATGTCTTTTTCCGTGAACTGCCTTCATTTTGTGGAATGAACAGAAACCCAGGCTGCAAGTACACAGTATCTGACAGTCAAAATCTGTTCAGTATCGGTTAGCTGTCACTGGTCATAAAAATCAATTGATGAGTACTTTGCTTCCTGACTGAATGAAGGAAACTCCCAAAGGTTTTGATTCAGTAAAACACTTATAAAAATGCTCGTCTTCCTTCCTAGTCCTCAGGTCATCTAAGCATATGCTTCATTTTAAATACGTATGTAGGGTGCTCTTCCAAAATCAAAGTTGCTGAGCTTTGATTCTATCAGAGAAATATGTATTAAGGTCCCCACAAAAGCTAAATGCTAATAATCTATTTGATGAAGTCTAAACCTTCCTTTTTGGCCTTAGCATCCTTGGCAGAAGCTTTATTCTCGGGCAAAAAAATAGGTCACAGTGCAAATTATTAGAAAGGTAAAGAGTTCAAAGTAAATTTTATCTTTCAATTCAATTCAAATAGAGTAACAGCATGCAAATGATTGCCTCTCACTGTGCATGGGAACTACAATCACTTTATAGGCTCATTTGACTACCTGTATATCAAGCTCAGCCAACCTTCTAGTGGGGCCTCCTGCCCCATTTCCAGCATACCAATGCCAATATCAACTGTGGCTTTGAGTCTGTAATCTCTGTCATTGCACCCACAGACACTGGTGATAAGAAACAGTATTTCTTCATTCACAATTATATATCTCTGAATATGTCAGAAGAATAGCTCACTGCTTGACATAAAGGTATGGAACTAGGCCATGCTTCCAGAAGACGCTCAACGTGCCATAATTCAGATCGATGCATCACTTGTTGGCAACTGACTTCAAATTATCCCAGCGTACACCAGGGACTCATTGTAATGGGTGCAGTAATTACCTTACCTGGCTCCTTTGATTGCCAACAGAATGATACACTGCACGTATCAGGAGTTCATGTGACTAAATGCCGATGCTGAACACTGGCATGAACACTTGTGGATACAGTGAAAGGGCCAAATTAATTTTTAAAATCGCATCGAGTACATAGTAAAGGCTGCTTTAGATACAGCTCTGATCTTTATTGGAAAACACGTGAAATCTGTAGAATCTCTCTTGCACGTACCATTAAAGTGGTCTAAAGAAATCATTTTACCATGAGCAAAAGCCTGTTCTTCAGATATACAACTTAGCTTCCCCACCTTGTGCATTCCCCTGCAATACTTCTACCAAATCCCTGGGTACAAATCTACCTAAGATGAGCAGATGGCATATAAGCAAAGGCAACTTTTTATAGCTTCTCTTTGTTGGGTAAGATTTTCAATCCTGCATGGGCTTGTGCTGCAACTATACCTACAGCTAGACTTCTAACGGGTTATTTACATGTGTAGTTATGTTTTTTTCCACAGATAATCATGGTAAATCCCAAGGCAAGTTACACAGACACAAAAATACACATGCAATGATATAAAGAAATTGTGAAATCTAGCTAGGTTATTCTGCACTTTCTGAGACGGAAATAAAAAGTTTAAAAACTAAACATAAAGATCTTAAGTATGTGAAATTGTGACAAAAGTTGCTTGATACAATTTAAGGAAAGCACTAGTTCACTTTCAACTCCAGAAACTCAAATGGTACAGCTCTATGACCTGAGTTTTGCTCATCAGATTTAGCCAAAATTTGGTTTCAGGTCAGCTGTTCATTTTCTAGATCAACTGATTCTCCTTTGTACAGGAGGCAGACCGCACAGCTGGGACGCAGGCTCCTCGCTAGTGAGACACATTCATTTCTCAAGTCAATTAACTACCACCAAAGGCACTAGGTCAGCCATCCTGGTTGGTGGCTTTACGTGACGCCATCTCCCTGACTTGCTATTATACTCTGAATGTGTTGAACACCTGCCAAGCTCCTGGATAGACCATTTTGAAAACTGAAGAAAAAGGTTACTTCCTGCATATTGTCAGGTCTTTTCCAGTTTGGTATGTTCACCCCTTTCCAGTAACATGTCTGCGTCTCCGTTCCCTTTGGGTAGGACCTGTAGTCTAACCACTTTCTGGCAGGTCTCTGAACTGCACTGCACTGGGGATGAACCATTTTACTGAGCAGGCCCAACTGGGCTTGGCACCCACAAGAATTTTCCTTCGGGAGGCTGTGGACAGCAATAGCGTACGATGAAACAGAAGCCGTTTCTTCAAAACAAAGTGTGATTTATTTGCCAAAGCAGGCACAGTACGCCAAGAAATGGATTAAAGAACAGTCAGGAGACCTACGCGCATACCGTCTTACCTATACTTGGCATTTCCCTCAAGTACCTATTTCTGCTCTGGCTTGTTTTGGCTGACCCAATTACAGCCTGTGTGGTGCAGACCCTGACTCTCAGCAAGGCAAGGTCAGCCTGCGGCAACTTCTCTCCTCCCTTCCTGCACAGTGGATTTTTTAACCTTAAAGTTCATGACTTTAGCAAACAGCTGTGTAATCAGGGGTGGAGCGGAGGACTTGCCTTTTCACAGATATTAATAGAGCTCAGATGTTTGTTGGGATGTTCCTTATCTAGGCAAGTGGTTGCTTTTTACGTTTCGTTCCCCTGACAGCCCCATTTGATCTACTTCCATTGCAAATAACCCCTCATAAATAAGCACAAACTGAGTCCTACATAACTAAGCAATGCAGATCCTTCCCAGTTCCACACAATATTAGCTAAATCAATGACTTCACCATCAGAAGCCCTTGTTCCAGAAAACTTTCAGAAGGCAATGGAAAAGAAACAGATGCAATTACTGAACTGAACTACCTACTCTGCTGTCTAGTTGCTGAAACCAACGTCTTCTAGAAAGCAAAGCCAAAAATGGCTCTGTGCTCACATCTCCAGATCAGGACATCAGAGCTCTTTGACAGAGGAAGCAAAACAAAAAAAAAAGTTTGCTTCAGCCCTGGCACAGAACCACCTGCCAGCCACTGCTGACAAAAAACTCAAGTGTTCCTTGGAGACATGTTCTCCATCTGTAAAGGAAGAAAATCCTGATATGCAGCTGTCATGTATTCTCCTCTACAGATTCAACTTTTGCTGTCACAAGTTGTCCAGCTGCAGGGAAGGGCCATAATTCAGCTCTCATTTAACACAGCAAGCTAGAAGATATTAATATGCACTGGATAGAAAGTCTTTGAGAAATCTGACAACATTTTTACTTTTATTAGTTATCAAGGGCATGAGATCTCAGATGTCAAAGGGATAAGATGTCTTTGGCATATACAAGACTTAGCTTGCATATCCAGTATCTGAAAGGACAGCACAGTAATAAGAAAATCATACTCTGTCTTGGACAAAACACTGCTCTCTTTTATCTTTGTAAAAGACCTATATAATAAGAGATGTACTCTTCTGTCATTTCAATGTCAAAACTCCCCAAAATTACTCTGTCTTGAAAATGAAAGAAGACAGGCACAGTATTTAGCAGAATACATCAGTATATCCAGCTTACTTTCATGGTCTGCCCCAGCTATCCAACTGTTTTGAAATAAATCCCCAAGGATTGCTTTAATGAGTAGAGCTGTGAGTCCCCTCAGAGACTTCTCCAAGAGTAATCTAGTTAGAAGAACAAGGAATTCAGAAAGATCTAGAAAATAACGGCATGAAGTATTCTTGAATGTCCAAATCCTATTTTTTCTGTAAACTGGTGAAGTGGAGAAATAAAGGCCTGATCTGGAGTATTATTTCTTCGTAATCTGTAGTCATAGAATCACAGAACATCTCAAGTTGGAAGAGGATAAGGATAATAGAGTCTAACTCCCTGCTCCTTGCCGGACTACCTAAAGCTAAACCATGACTAAGAGCCCAGATGCTCCCTGAACTCTGACAGGCTTGGTGCCGTGACCACTTCCCTGGGGACCCTGTTCCATGACCAACCACCCTCTCAGTGAAGAACCTTTTCCTAATGTCCGATCTGAATTTCCCCTGACGCAGCTTCATTCCATTTCCTTGTGTCCTATTGCTGGTCACCAGTGACAGGAGATGAGCACTTCCCCCCTTCTGCTGCCCTCCTTGAGGAAGTTGTAGACTGTGACGAGGTCACCCCTCAGCCTCTCTAAGCTGAACAAACCAAGAGACCTCAGCCACTCCTCATAATAGGATGCATAATATAGATGCAATTTTTCACATGAAAATAACTACACATCCAGATTTATGTTTTCATGATGATGTAAAGTTCCCCGAAACACTGATTTGTTTGTGCTGTTTGTATGATTCTGTGGAATTTCTGGTTTATCAGAAACAAGATTTTTTTGGCTACTTTTTAATGTTAAAATTTGATCGTATTTTTTGAATTATTTTAAAGAGGAGAAGTAAGCAAGGTTAAAGCCTATTTACACATTTATGGTTGGCATTAGCTAAATCATGTGTTGGGAAAACTACATCTGCTTTTGTACATTCCCTAAAGTCCTTGGATCAAAGTCTATTCTTGGATACCGCAGTGTAATACTGGGATGACTCCACTAAGGAAATTGATCTGCTTCCCTTTACCAAGAAATGAAGTGTAACTCAAGGTTAGGAAGAACAGATTTTGATCAAAAAGATAAGTGAACTTAGTCGAAAGATCACATCTGAGCATTTAGCCATTTGGGAGCTGACTGACCAACAGCTGACCACAGAAGTGAAACACACGTTGTTCAATGAATAAAGTTCAGACAGAAATTAAAATGACCCCGCAGTTTTACTGACAGCTCTCAGCACATGCAATCAAGATGTGAGTGTTGGGAATCAAGGTCTAGGACACACTACTGCAACTAGGAGAGAATACATATCTCTGAATTTGCTTCAGGGTCTCACATCTGATCGTTCTTAAGTTCACTGTGCCTAAAGGACATCCAGTATTATCTCAGATTCACAAGAATGAAAAGGGCATGAAAATGCTTTCTGAAATGACATTCATGGTCTTCATGTTCTCTTTAAAAAAAAAAAAAGTATTGACTATTCATATGGTGGCATACATGCACAGGCATGTTTTAATAGCTGTTCAAAGGTTTGAAATACACTCATGATCTTTGGTTCAACTAGAGAAAACAGTGCATGTACCTTCTTCTGATGGAAGAAAGAAACGTGTGGTTAGAACAGCTTACAAATGGGCCTCAAAGCACAGCAAGCTTAGGTTGTTTCATCCACAATAAAATTAAAAAGCACATTTACCTTTTTTAACTTTGCTGCTCCAGCACCAGAGCGAATGGCTTCCATTAGGGCTTGCCTTGCGTCCCCAGGGTTACCTGTAGCCGTGCCAGAGGATTTAGGAGCTGCTGCTGAGAGCTGAGTGGTAGGCGGTGGTGGCGGCGGCTGGGCAGGGGCAGGTGGGATACAAAGCTGCTTTTCCTGAGGGTCTTCTGCCTTCTGCAAGGACAGTTCTGCACTCCTAAAACTCTGCAGCTCTTCAGAGGCCAATGAGGAGATCTGTTCATGATGCAGTTGACAGGAGGTAATTAAT
Source organism: Ibidorhyncha struthersii (assembly GCA_013398815.1). NCBI lineage: Eukaryota > Metazoa > Chordata > Aves > Charadriiformes > Charadriidae > Ibidorhyncha > Ibidorhyncha struthersii. The sequence continues at coordinate 749,575 of VZSZ01003186.1, read as the reverse complement.
ATCAAGTATGACTAAACTGTAATTATTTGACATTTGATGCACTTTCAGAACCCTGATTTCACTTTGCTTGCATGATGTAAAACACGTAGAACTTTTATTTGCTCATGGGGTTGAACATCTGTTACTACTCACTCACATCACTCAGCTGGGCTTATTAACAGCATCAAGGATTTGGCATTGACTCTGTCTCAGAAACTAATTCTTTATTTACTGTGAGCTCCAGCATCCTGTAACTCTTCTTGGCACGTGAGGTAAGAGAGAGGGTTAGACTTGGTATTCATCTGGAAACAACCACTAGGGTTTTGGAATCAGGAAGATATATTAAGGCTGCTGTAGCCACCCAGGAATCTTGTTACTTTTAGCAGCCTGGGCTGCACAGAAACAATTTCAGATGGCAGGGAGGTTCTTCTAGATCCGAGCTCTCAGACATAGATTCACTGGAAAAAATGCTGTTAAACCTAAAGTTTCTAGCCGTACTAAAAAACAAAACAAACCAAAATAAACCAAAATAAACCAAAATAAACCAAAATAAAATAAAATAAAATAAAATAAAATAAAATAAAATAAAATAAAATAAAATAAAATAGGACCAGACAGAACTACATGACAGCTCTGAGAACAAAATCAATTGATTACTCTTCCAAATGTGTTTCTGTGGAATTTCTGAAACTACAATTTCTGCACGAATTACCAGCTTGGAAACTCATCCCACTTTAAGTGAATGCAGGGGAAAGCGGCAGTCTTTCAGCCTAAGCCTGCTTTTCCGTCAACTGTCTCAACAAATATTTTTGCCGTTAACAACATTACTAGTAATAATTACGATAAACTGTTCGTAATTGCAATGATTTGGTAATTATTAAGAAATTCAGTATCATGTGCCAAATGGGAGGTTTTCAAGCAGATACATTAGTATTCCTTTTTCAAAGAAACTGAGGCACAAAACATCTCTAGTGAAAAATGAAAGGATTCATCTCCCATCAAATAAACCACATTCAGAGAACCCCTATATTCTGTTCTTTCACTGCACACCCCCACACACAAAATATAAGGAAATAATGTCATGTCAGATAAAACATGAACATTTGAGATAACACGAAAGGGACAGCCCTTTCATCATAGAACATCTGTATCTTGCCCTCTACACATACAAACATGGTGCTTTAACTAGCACAGGTGACATGAAAAAGAAGTTTCTAGGCAAATTCCTTTAAAATGATGGCAAATGCTTCTCTGCTGGAGGAAAGTATTCCAAAAACTCTCGTGTAAGACACCACCACTTCACTGTCAAGAGCCTGTTTTACACAAAGTTACAGTTATTTCCAATGAATGCAGAATGTAGTTAAATATGTGTGAAGATGGCTGCTGCCTTGCCTGGCTCCTGCTGTCAGGCTCAGAGGAAGCTCTACCCTACCTGCAGCAAGGGCAGTAAGATACTTGAGTAACTGCCTAACGTGGGCAAGAGATTCTTTCTATCTAATGCCAGCTATCTGGATATGTGCTAATGGCCTGAGTCATTGCACAAGGGAAAAGGGAACCTCCTTGCCAAATACACATCCTTGGCTGGATTAGTGAAACGAGTGAAAACTAAGGCTAGAACAATGCACATTTTGGCTATTAGAAATAAGAGATGCTTTAAAGATTACGTAAGTCTTTCAGACAGAAGGAATCATCCTGCTGTGGTGAAAGTTGATTTTCCATCAACATCAATTACTTGCATACCACTTCCATGCACCAGCTCACATTAAAAGATAAACAGCATGCATGAAGAAGCCCTAGTGTGTTTTCATAACTTGGATTGGATGCATATGGTAGGTAATGCAAATATATTAATCTAACTGCATGTTCCTAAAGTACACTTCTCCCCACCACCAAACTGTGAAAATGATGAACATTTGATGTCTTCTATGTACACTCCCTATAATTTGTTTGGATTTCTGTGTGCTTCTTTCTCAGCTAAAAGTCTACCATTTGAAAGAGTGTTAAGTTTTATAGCAGAGGATAGGATCGGACCTGCCATGCTATCTGTGTAAGTCAGATGTGGTCTTGTGTCATTATTTCCCCTTCAACTTTTCTCTTTGCAGCACAACATTTAGTTTGTGGCGTATCCGGGTTTATTCAAAACACCCAGTAGGAACAGACTGCACTTGAAAGACCATTTACCATCTTGATTTCTTACCTTTTTCAGCTTTGAGGTGCCACTGTGGCCTCTAATTGCTGCTAGTAGGGCTGAGCGCTCATTCTCTGGCTCAGCATATGAGGGTTTCCTGTGATTGCCATTTAGCGCACTGTTTGAAACCTAGAATATGAAAAGAATAAACCTCACATTGTTATTAGATATTTACCTAGAGATAGTTTGGAAACACTATTAAAAATAATTTTGAATGCAAGCTATGGAGACTAATCTTTCGGGCCTGCTTTTACAACCCTTACTCTCACTGAATGGTGAGGATACGTGTAGAAATTACTGCTGTACTTACAGATCCAGTCTCATATCCCCTGAGCATGAAGTCAGTGGCAAACTAGTACCCACTAATACAAAATACAGTTTTCTTTCATTGTAGGTATTCAGAAGTTTTCTTCATGCTGTGTGTTCCTGTTTTTACGTAACACACTGAAATCTGCATTCGGCTCTTGGGCCAACCTCAATTATCTGTCCTTTATGGTGTATCTCTGCACCCTCTGCTTCTTCTGGCTAGTGCAGGAGCAATGGTGTTTCATAATACACAGGATGTGCAGAATAAGCAGTAGCTTGGTCTGTATTTTACCATGACAGATTTTTCAAATGCCTTGTGTACTCCAGCTCACCAGCACTTGTACCAGTTATAAAACCTCTGGTGTCTGACCAGGTGAATACAAGGCTCTGCAGTCTGAACAGGCTAAAAAAAAAGTCTCCACTTTACCTTTCTGAGTTTCTCCTTTCCCCCTCCTGTTTGAATGGCTTCCATTAGGGCACTGTGAAGTGATGTGTCTTTTGGAACTGGTTTTTGGACGACAGGTTTGAACTTCTTCTTTGGTCCAAAGATATTGGTCTGCACATTAACATCCAGTTCACTGACAGCATTAATATCCAACTCATCAGGTTTCTCCTCCTGTTCTGCATTTGCTGCTGCACCGTTTAGCTCAGGTGAATCTTTAGGCAAACTAACTTGTACACCGTTAGCAGGAGGCCATTTAGTGACTCGCAAAGATGAGCTGGAAGATGATGGGACTCCTTGGAGATCAGGAGACTTGAGAGGTGGGGCTGAATTAGCAGGGGTCACAGTCTCACATTTCTGGTCAAACAAAAGACGTGTCTTTTTCTCTGTTATACTTTGTTTGCTGTTTAAACCATGATCATCTTCTGCACTGTTGTTATCCTTTGAAGAGGATTTAGTAAGTGGGACACCGGCATTCTTTTTATAGAAACTCAGAGGAGTTGCTTGATTTGGTGCCCTGATGTTAACTACTTTGTTTTCCACGCCAGAATTATCACCAGATGTAAACCTGTGGGATGCTTTTTGACTGCAAGTAAAAATACTTGAAAGCGTTTCTCTTGTTTCTGCTGATTCTGTTTCCACAGGGCTGTATTTGGCCACAATAATACATCTTTTTGGTGAAACTTCTGCTTCAGTTTTAACCTCTCCCGCCCCTTGCTTATTTTCATCTTTCTCAAGGTATTCCACAGAGTCAGACTTAAAGGTAGTTACGTTGATGTGCCTTGCAATGGCAGAGGCAACATACTGACTTGAAGTTCTCCTATGCGGCTTTACAAATGGAAGCTCCAGCTTGTCCTTATTAATGGCTGGGGCTACTAATGGTGTTACCTGAGACTGTGTAACTGGAAGAGGTGGTTTGGTCATTTCATTCTCAGACTGTCTTTCAGCTACCTGGGTAGTAACACTTTGTGGTGCTACAGGTTTTGGAGCTGCAGGACAGACAGGTTTGTGTTCATGTTTTATAGTAAAGGACTTAGAGTTTGTGGTGACTGCTGACTTTTTGGGAAGATGTTCAGCAGAGTCATCACTTTGCTTTTCCATAGAACTTGATCTCCAGAATGCCTTCACTTTCCCAAGATGAATTTCCTCACCTTCATCAGTAGAGGTACCTGGTATGTGCTTACTGACACCAGTGTTTGGGCCTATAAGGTTGCCTAGTTCATCTATCTTAATGGCACCACTGGAGAGTGGAACCCCTCTATCAAAATGTTTTACTTCAGGTTTGGGAGGGACAACTTTGAAGGTTGTTAAACCTATTTTAGGTTCATAGTTTGTTCCTGAATTCTGGGCACGATGACACCATGTGGGTGTTGATGGGACTTCTACTTCAATATTTTTTGCTGGTGGCCATTTGATTTCTAATTCTGATTTACTTTTTTTCAGAGATCTTTCCCTGTTACTACATTCATTAAATGGATTTATCTTCTCTTTTGCTGTACCGATTTCAGCTGTGGCCTTGGAGTGAGATGGAGTCAGCTTAAATTTACATTCCTCAGACTTCACACCATGTTTGGGGAGGTGGTCCAGTCTTAAGTTCTTTTCACTTCTTTTTTCGAAGGAGGATGTGAGAGATTCAAACATACCTCTCCTCTGTTCCACGGGCAAGTGACTGAATTCATTTTCAGATGGTTGCTCATGTATTAGGTCCTTGGATATGCATACAGCTCCACCATATGTGTGTCCCTTATCAAAGGAACCTGTATTGTTGTTTTTGTTTGTAAAGTTTCCTGTATTAACAGAGTCAGCTGAGATACTTCGTGAAATCCTTGTCTCTGTCTCTTGATTTCCAGCTGAGCTAAAGGTGCTAACTTCTGGAGCGTCATCTATGACTGTTACTGGAACAGAAATGGTAACATCTTGGGCAGCCTCAACTTTTCTCATATGTGGGCTCAGCACTTCACTGATGTACTCAGAGTCAGAGTTACTTATACCATCGGCTGCTGCAAAATACACATACAACATTACGTATAGGCAGTATTAAGGCAATATGACTTTAAATTACACAAACTGCCAGTACGAGCTTAAGCAGATCAGATATTTTAGTTACACTAAAACTAAGAGGAATATATTTATGCCTGTATTACAAAAAAGGAGAGATCTGGGTCCTTTTTATTGTCTGGTTGCTGATTAGGATCAGTCAAATATTCCTGCAGTCCTCCTGCTTCAGCCAGTGGGAAACATACAAATGCAGCTGAAAGCAGAATTTAATCTATTGTTCATACCTTATCTTTGACTAACTTCTCTCAGTGATAAACATTTCACCACATGACTCCAAAGGAGAAACATTTCTGAGAAACAGCGAGCAACTCCAAATTATGTTTCCCAGACCTAGTTAGTAATAACAGCCCAGCTGAAGGATTTCCTTGAGCAAGCAAACAAAGAAACAGTACTTGTATTTTTTCTCCATTCTTCTCGCCCTTCATTACTAGTGACTCCAGAAGCCTCATTGTGCAAGAAGCTTAACCCTCCTCTCAAATTTGCTGGTATAAATCAAGGGTTACAACACAGAAGCTAAGAAATTGCAGTGTTAGAGAACTCACAGAAATTAAATCAGAATCAAGTCCACTGCAGTAGTACTGAAATAAGGATGAGAAGTTTTTAAAAAGTATTCAACGTCATTTGGTGACAAAACATTAATAGAGAAATATTTTTATTCACACAAGGAAAAAGAGGACCAGAATATGACATTTTATCTCTTTCCACTGTTTCTTTTCACGTTTTTTGATTTTTAACTTTAAAATACATCTGCTGACGCAGAGGAGGCATTGGGCACAAAAATGTCCCCCTGTTCTTCATTTCATTATGATCAAGAGGCATTGTTGATTAAACATAGCTAAATTCACAACTGATTTAGCTTCACTGAAATCAATGAAATTACATCAAATTTGGCCCATGAAATGCTGTTCATCTCTTTTTGGTAGCAGACACTGAAATACAATGACTATCTGATAAGCAGCTTGAAAAATATTCAGTGCAAATCTGTAAAGAGAGGCTGCCCCAGAAGCAAAGGGAGAACAACCACTTTGGGTGGACCACATTCTGCCTCAGACCTGTGAGTTGTTCCCAGTGATCTCAGTGAGAAATGTGCAGATGTCTCCGAGTACAGTTTGACTCTGCTATGCCTCTCTCTTTTGTACTTTAGAGGTAACACACTTCCCTACCTTCTAAATCTTCATCCAGACCAGCCAAAGTCTGCTGGAGTTGCGCAGCAATGAATATTTCCTCATTATCACGCTTAGCTGAAGCCATTTCTTCATCTCTCCTGCTAAATGAAAGAGGAGAAAAAGGTTGGGTCTCCCCCTTTTTTTGCTTTGCACTGTTGCTCTGAAACACATGATCATTTTAGCCCCTTTGGTTTCACTGGGGGTCTGAAACCCATTCCCCAATGCACGAAAAACAAGCAGCCTTAGAGATACACACCACCACACTGACACATGCCCATCTAGGAAGGGTCTCTGTGCTGCCTGAACATACGCAGTGTGCTGGCGATCAAAAGATTAGGATTAATACAGCCTGTCGCAAAGAAATGCTCTGGCTACACGGTGAAGTACGCATTTCAACTGGGCTGCAGAAAAGCAGTGTACGCCAAGACAAAGGTTTTGCATGTCCATACAATTTTCAAGCAGACCACTAGCCATCCTGTGCACACACTGTGCCAATATATCTGCACACTAATTAAATAAAAATTGCATGCCAATGAAAAATAAATACAGTTAAGTACTGTTAGACAATCACTCTGCATCCTGAGGGGAGGGAGGGGAGGAGGAAAGACAAAGTAATCCCTTGAGAGCTGTTTCTAATGAAACATATCAAGGGGCCTGATTTTGCCAGAAAATAACTCCATGGCTTTTGATGAAGTTGTACAATGATCTAAAACAAGTCTGAAATCAGAAGACTGCCAAGTGTTGTCTTGGCTTATTAAAAGAGAAAGAAGATGAAACCAAGAAAAATCCTAACAAAAAATAATTAAAATAAAAAAATACACATGGCAACCTGTTACACAACAGACCTTCTGTTTCTTAGGAAGAAAAATCTTGACCAGCAGAGCTTTTCTATATAAATCATTGAAGCTAGGATTTCACATTGGGCAATTCATTTTTTCCGGCCACCTGTTCCTCACCTGAATTTAAGACATTGCTGTCTGTGACACTGTATCTAAGTTTTGCCCTTGTGATTAGCCTACTGAAAAAATAACTTTCCATTCTAGTCATGCCTAAACTAACTCTGGTCAGGTGAAGTGGATTTGGCCATTTCAAGATCAAACGCTTAATATCACAGATACAGTAACAGGTGACATACTTTTTTGGTAGTTTACCGAACACTACTTGAAAAATGCCATTTTTCTGCTGTCCTTTGAGATAATAATCTGAATAAAAATTCAGGGATGTTTCCTGACATTGATTTAAGTGATGTCTAACAGCATAGCTTCCTTTTTTGCTATTTTATTGTTTGATTTTTCCCTTGCAGGAGCAACTGAAATCACATGTTGAAGCATCAGGTATTTTATTTTACTTTATTTTATATTTATTTATATTGCATTCACCTTTCTTTTCTCTATGTCTTTTTGAGCAGTCCTGGAACCCAGTTCTTCTACTTGCATCTGAACTGCCTTGCAGCTATAAAGCTGAGTCCATGTATGTGGGACCAAGGAAAACAGCAAAACACATCTGCAAGGAAGCCTTCCAAAATTTTTTTCAGATGCACATCCTTCTCCTAAACAGGGATGAATTCAACGGGGCAAAGCTATATATGGGCCTAAGTGGTTTCCGAACATGCAATCTAAGACAGAAATCTGTATTGGTTGTTTAAATACAAAGGAAGAAACACCATGCTCTGCGACTGGAATACAATTTCTTCCAACATTTGCCATTAACCTGAGCTTTGACAGGCTCTGCACACCCCCAGAAGCCAACGTGAACTGCTGATGCTCAGGCCGAGCACCCACACTGCAAGACTCATGGGTAAACCGAGTTTTCCCCCTGCTGGATTAAGAGAAAGGTGGCACAAATCAGTCAAAATCTCCAGCACAAGCAACTGGTGCTGTAAGACTGCAATCCTACTGTACCTTGAAGCATGCACACATATACACGCACAAAAACCAGTGAGACCACTCATCTGAGCAATCTGACAGAAAGATTTAAGCTTACTGCAGCGTTTGGACTGGGACAGCAGTCTGGCAAAGAAAAAGCTCAACTTGAAGGTGGCAAAAAGAATGAATCAACTGAATTTCATATTGGTTTTGCAGCGGAAAGTTTTCCAAAATTAATAAAAAATACTCTCCCCTGAGTGTATTTTAAACCAATGTATTTGCAAACTCAGCGAGAGCATTTTTGATGGGAAAATCATTCAAACTGTACCAGCTAAGCAACAGGTCTATCCAGCATGTAAGGAGAATACCGCTTTCTTCTTTACAAAGCTGGTCTTGAGGGATCGTTGTCCACAGCTAGAAGCAAATGACTAACACACACTGAGATTCTTTCTCTAAGGTACTATGAAGAAGTTGGTTCCAAAAGCTTGGAATAAAGATATGTTAACCCATATCTAATCAGAGAATAAGACCTAATTTCACAAAGGCCATGTGAGCTTACCACCTTTTTGGTACCTGATTGTATCTTTCTGTGTGTTGCCCAACTGTTCTACAATACAGCCAAAATCTGTACTACTAAGGTTGTCCATGCTGGGCTTTCTCCAGGAAATAATTGAAACTATTGGCTTGAGAATTTTATGGGTAATTTATCTAGGAAAACGTATTTGGGACTGGAATAGGGATTCCTGGGCTCCAAACATGCAGTGTAGGTCCATTGCACTGACCAGCTCTTTTCTCATGTCAATCAATGGGAATCTTTCAATGACTCTTATAGCAAAATTATCGTCTCCTTGATGGACCCAACAGTCAGCAGAGGTCTCTTTCATTATCCTCTGTGCACTTATGCAGTGACTATACATAATTTGCCTCTCAATCTCTGCTTCAATTTCCTTATCTAGACAACTGGGATAATAATATCCAATTCACAGATTTTTTTTTCCTGAAGGAAAGAGAACAGTGCAATGCAGTGAAAATGAAAGGATTCTTATTTGCTTTTACAGAGGGAGCTTCAGAAAAAGCACATCTTCTATTTCACATTTACAAATTCCTAAAAGAGTTATTGTTCAATTAGTCTCCAAACTCACCTACAAAGCAAGCCAGAAGGTATAGATTAATCATAGGGCTCTTAGCATCAGGAATTTAAAATGTGATACATGGTTTGTGAGGCGAAGGTCTGGTAGTTTCCAGTAGCTCACGTTATTTATAAATATGCCTAAGAAGACTCTTTCTCACAACAGTATTTGGGAAAGGAAAGAAAGAGGGCCTCTATTTTTTTTTTTTTCATAGCCTTCTTCCCTTCTAACCCTATACACTTTTCTTTTGTTGACAGCTCTGTTTTGGCCAGAATCCAAGAAAAATATGACTTATTCTGATACCATGTTTTATATTCTGGACAAACATAGCCAGTGGTATTTTCTCACACGCACTTTTTTTGACTTAGGGAAGAACTTGATAACCTTTACGCTGCCTTTCTGGTAAAATGTGAGGCGCTAAAAATACAGCACTGGTGAGCATTTAGTCCAAGCTCAGAACAGCAAACATGCATGGTTCCTGGAAGCCTGCGCACTTATTACTTATACAGATTAGCAGAGATTTGTGCAAAAGCACAGAATGGAGCAAAGTGACTACTAAACTACAGCCTTTAGTGCTCCACTGAGTGCAGGCTATAATGCATGACTCCTCGGCAGTCATTTGTGCAGTTGGAGACAGAATGAAACTTACAGCAGCATTTCATCAAATTAGTGCCACAGGAGATGGACATTTATGAGAAAGTTTACCTTCTAAGAAAGAGAGAAAATTCTCTGATGAACCTCGCTGGAAATGCTGCATTAAAAAGAAATGCAAACCAGTGGTAAGACAATGGATTTGCAATGACAGAAGCTGCCATTTTGTTATAATTAAAGCAGCTTCACCTGGGGGTCTGCAAATGATAAAACTGACCCACGTGTCTTTGAGCACTTCTCAGAAGTTCTAGTGAGCCTCATGGATGGTACCAGAGGTACATACCACAAGTCCCACCGTAACTGTTTAAATACAACACAGACCTATGTAAACTGCAGGGAAGGGACTGAGGAAGAGATTCAGCTGTCTAAACTCCTGCACTTGGTGCCATTTGAAATACTGTAGCATATTTGAGACATCTGTCTGGGGCTGGTAGACCTAATATGGGAGATAGAGAGACCCATGTCCTGCTGGAGTGGCAGCAGGCAAGAACAAACGGCAGTAGACATCTCTCAGGTTAATTGAATGTGACCTGAAAGTCTCACTCATTTTGCACCATGTTTGCTATATCAAAAGACTTGTGAATATGGCTCCTGCAAATTTGTTACTAGCTGGGGAGGGAAGACAGAGCCATTGCAAATAACCGAGTCAAATCCGGACAGGTGCACTGTGCAGTAGCACATGCAGGGACGTAGTGACTGCTACGAGGCAGTTCAACAGACATCGAGAGCATTCAGCTTCTCACATGGTGCCTTAGGCAGCTAACAGGGACTGACCAACATGGAAAGCTAATACGGTTACTCCAGACTAAGCTTTGGAGCATCTGGGCTCCTTTCCCAGCTCTGATAGTCTTCTCAGTCTGATACTGGGGAATTATATTAACCTGTCTGTGTGTATCCAAATTTTTCCTCTTCAAAATGAATACACAATATTCTCTTCTTACACAAATGCTGGAAAGAGTAATGCTTCTACCTTGGGTATATATGAAGGTGGATGCTAAAGAAGAGACTGATGCTGAATGATTTTAAGTTGTAGAAAGTATGGTTGAAGCTTTTTGAATACAACTTTATATTCAACCAGGCCAGAAAGACGGCATTAAGTAAACTTAAAGCATTTATATATTTGCTTTTGTGAGTGATGCAGCAAAGCACCTTCAAAGGTGCAGGTAACTATTTTCCAGATTAACCAATAGTTTACAAAATCTTAGGGACCATTTTTCCAGTCCTTGCATTTCTTAGGCTAGATGACTTTTTTCTATTTCCTTCCAAGGAAGTAATATAACAGCAGCAGGAGAGCAGCTAGTATAAGTGGTGGACTTTCTGGTCTCCTAAGCTATGACTTGGCCAGCAAGATTGTCCATTTCCGCTGCCTCCTGTGAACTTGAGCATAAAGTTTTAATGTTCAAATGACCAAAGCCTGTTAAAATGTGAAATCTGTAGACTGAACAACCAACTTAGGACTGGCTAGATAGCAAAGTCATCACTTGTCTTTGACGCAAGATTTCTGAAAGTGGCAGGCAACTAGGAAAAGGAAGAAGCACATGGTCATGTTCTGTTGAATGTCAGATAACTTTGCTTTTTATGTTCTTTAATGAGTGATTAAAAAAAAGCCGCACATAATTTTTGAGAGCAAGGTACAGGTATCATTTCCATTCCAAGCTTTTTAGTCTGTGTTCTGTTTCTAGTTCTGTGGGACTGCATCAAACTTACAAACGTTTTTAGACTGCATTTATATCTGTGCTGAATAAACATCATCAGAGATTGAATTAAACTATTTTCCAGTCCTGGAACACAGAGGTCCAGTAGTGCCTTCACGTATAACACCACCCAATTAAAAATAAGAACTTGCAAATATAGATGAGGAGGAAAACGAAGTAACTTTTCAGCAGCAGCTGGGTTTGTGGTCCTTTTACAGTCCTCCTCCATGGTTACTGCTCAAAAATCTAAACAGAAAGCAAATGAAAATGCTTTTGCTTAGTATCATTTTGTGTTTTAATGCTAGAAATCTCTAAGCTTGTTACATACGAGGGTGATTTAAGCTTCCAGAGTCCCCGGACATATGTCAGTTCCAGGGTCCTGCTGCATAAGCAGCAGCTTGTAGTTGCTGTACAGCTGGAAGCATGCCCCCGCTCCCCCCTCCTCGCATGGGCCTCTGGCAATAGCTTCTCAACGGGAAAGCCTGCAGGCGGACAGCATTGCCAGAAATAGTCAGGAAAGTGGACTAGCATGATTTAAATCTTAATACAGCCACATCACCCACAACATTGCAAGTTAAAAGATGGCACAGTGAGGTTATTAACTTCTCTTGGTTTACAGAGAAAAATAAGAAACAGAACAAGGACCAGAGCCTTTCTCTTCTGGAAGCCAGCACTATACCTTTAGCAACCCAAGCTGCTTCCTAACATGTAAAATACTCTACAGCTCCAAAGCATACGGCATTTTTCCAGTGGATGAGTTTAACAGAAAGGATAATCTGGATTCTTGCTCTGTAATGACTGTGAATATCTATTACTTAACCATAATATCATTAGTATCTTCCCTCCATGAAAATCTGCCAGCAAAAAGTGCATGAGAGTATCCACATTTAAAGAGTTTTCTGGAACAAGGGGAAAGGGAAAGCCAGAGATAAGGAAGGAAATTAGCAAAACTATGTAAGAAGCAGAGGCTTGCAAATCTGTCAGACATCTGGGTCTTAATTAAGTAATTTTTCATCCCTGAAGTTCTCCCTGTTGCTTTAACCCTTTCTCTACCTTCCTCCCCCTTGCAACTTCATTTCTATTTTCAAAAAAGTAAAACACATGCCTACCCAGCTAAAATAAAACCTATGCTATAGAAAAATAATAGAATAAAACTTTCCCCTATTTCCTAGAGATAGTTACAAGTGACGTAATTATATAGAATGTGTCTGTGCACAGAGGTATAAATAATACATACATACACTGCTATTTTTCGTTACTGCTTTTCTCTTTCCTTCCTGCCTGCCTTCTGCCACTCACTATTATATTTTTTCTTCCTCTGACCAGCTTCATCGCTGAATTCTTTCCAGCTACCACTTCTCTTTCCCTCCTGTCCTTCCCAAGTGGAATACAAAACCTTGTAACATTTGAATTTGAATGGGCTGAAAATTAAGCAGAACAAGTTCACCCACCCCTATCCTTTCAAGCTTTTGTTTTAAACTAACTCATCAAAACCCTAAAGTTTTGTAACAAACAGTGAGTATTTCTGAGGTTGGTAACGAAGAGGACTCTTCTCCTCCCAGTAGCTTCAACTACCCCAACCAGAGCCAAAGGTAATGAATTCTCCCAAGAGAAAGGGAGGAAATGCGATTATCCCTGTCCAGATACACAGCATGAACCGATCTCAGGAGGGTTCCCCCACCCCCACCCTATGCCCTCCACTAGCTGTACGTGAAAAAATATTCCTCTCTCATGGCTACTGAAACAGAAACTCAAGGGAGGGCAAAATCCCTTTCAGACCTTTGGAAGGTGTTTCATCTTTTTGTTCCAGACAAGTCTGTATTTATTTAGCTTTGTAACTGCCAAGTTCCCTTTACATTTTAAAATACTTTTATTTTTTAATTATTTTAATACATTTAAAACATCTTCAAAATAATAAAATAAATACTGTATTTTAAAGTGTTTTTCCTGCTCTGAGAGAGGCTGGTGGAACCACTCACTCTTAAGACCCCTTTTAAAACCCCGATTTCCATTGCTTACAACTTTAAGAAATTATACATCTTTGCTAGGTGGCATCCAAAGGTGACAATTTCTATTATGTCCATGATCATTCTATTATTTCATTTCAGCCAAAATGGTTAAATGTCTTCCAAGAACAGTGTTTGGAGGAAAAGGAGAGCTGCATTCTGATACATGAAATGCTATTTAATGTTCAGTCCTCTGAAAAAAAGAGGTCTTGTCTCACCACTAGTCTGCTTTGACTCTCTGCGCATCAGCTCTGCTCCTCTAAAATACGATAATGCCACTTTTTCATCTCATGTGAGTACTGTGCAGAGAAATGAATTGAAGTCTGCACGGCACATGGATACTAGTGTGATGAGTAAGAGAAAAAGAGCAAAAGGAAATTAAAAAGTCTTGTCTCCAGAAAAGAATTTGAACTGAGAGTGAACAGTGGTATACCTGCTTTATTAATTCAGGACTGAAACTTAGAAAGAAAATAAAAGCAAATAGAGTATCATCACTTTAACTAGAGACTTTATCATACTCCACAAAAGGGGGGAAATTAAGGTTAAAGGGGGAAATCTAAGGTTACACAGACAGCCTTAATGTTACCTAACTTTGAGCACGTGACCTAGCGTCCCTAATAATATTATTTTCACATAATTTTTAATGTGTAATTATTTATAAAGCTCCAGACAGTAGGTGCACATGATGCTTTATAGGCATATAAAACTGTCTGATCCCTGCCCCTAGGAGCTTACGTGATGACACCACACAAGGGATGGGAAAGGAGGGGGTATGGGAGGACAGAGTTGCAACACTGTGAGATCATGAGATGTACTTACTGCTACATAAGCAACATTTCAGCTTCTCTGTGGTTTTCTTGTTACTCATTTAACACTATATATTAAAATTTGGTGAACAGATACATAACACAAAGAAATCAACCGTAAGGAAGGATATGAAGAAAGAGAACTATGTAGTACAGTGTTCAGAGTCAGCAGTTAATATTAAAACATCCGCAGCCAAACGTTGCATGTAGTCAATTATTTATATAGGGTTAGCCCTTGGCACCTCCAGCTGAGGTCTGGATTCTGCTCCACCAGGCACTACACAAACATATCGTGAGATATGATAGCTGCGTTACGTTTTTTTGCTGTTAAAAAAACAGTCAGTGGCTGAAGCAGAGAGACAAAGATGGTTTTTAACAGGTTTAGAGGCAGAGCCAAGGGTAGAACTAGACTGTTTTGGCATTTGATTTGATACTCTACATGCTAATTAATATGTGTATTTGGATTAAGATTGCTTGAACAAGAATCCCAAAACAAAACAAAATTTTAAAAAAAGTGCACTGGCAAGCAGCTCCCACGTACTGGAAAACAAAACCATGGAGGAAAGACCCCAGCGTGGAAACCCTGGAATCTGGGGACCTTCTTTTAGGAATTTCTGTTTTCATGCTCTGGAAACTGAACGAGATTTGAGCTCTGCTCTGCTATGACTGTCATTTCTGTGTGTGCAAAGCCCATGGTATGTGCCATTTCTGACCCAGCTATACTATTATGCTGCTGTGTGCAGACAAATCTATTGCATATTGAAGACTGTACCCTTAAACGCTCACAACTTTCCTTGATTTCACCAGCAGATGAGGTGCAGACCCTGCTGTGATATTCTAATGCTATCAGGCATTGCAGATACACAGAGACCACCCAGGCCACCCAGTAAACAATTCCAGAAACTCTAAGAAAAAAGAATTTAAAACTAAACATACAATTAACCAAAGTAAGCAACACAGTAAAATACTCTTGATCTCTTGGAGCACAGGCTAAAGCCTCTGGACCAAACCTAGGTAAGAACTGTGAACTTGATTCTGCTCATCACTGCAGTTCTTCACAGGGCATGTGCAAAATACCACTTGGACTTTCTTTATAGCCCTTCACACTCCAAATATAATTTGCTTCCACTTTAAGGGTACTTTTTACAGCCCACAGAGTACAAAATGATTTTAGTATACAGCATTATAAATTCTGAGGAATTACTTATTTCACTGGTTGAAAAGCTCAAGTTCTAGTTAGCTGTACAATTTAAAATGACAAGCTAAACATTTCCATTATTCTCATTAACCTTTTTTTTCCAAGCTTTGGCCAAATTAGTCACTAAATAAAATTTTTGGCTTCAGTGGAGCTCAGACTAAAGGAGGACTCCAATTCACTGCTGCTAACCACTGCTACTTTACAGTAGTGACATGTTCTCCCAATTTATTTGTTCTTATTTTCCTTTTAGAATTAAGTTAGATCTTGGTTCGTGGACTAGAAGAAGATAGAAAGGAATTAATAAACTCCATGTAAAATTTTCTTTTAAGTTTTGTAGCTTATGAAACATATTGAAAACTCTGTATAGTTTGGTATCAATTATTCACATGAACTGCACTTTGACTTGTCTGGGAATTTAGGAGGCTGATTTGGTCCTGAAAGTAGCCTGTTCATCACAAGAACTACGTACAATCTCAGAGCTCCCAACAGATTTTATTAGTGGGGTGGCAGCTGCTCTGAGAGTGGAAGTTGAAACTGATATTCTCCAAATTTGGCTGTACTCAAAACTGTCCTCAGAATTGATTTACATCCCACTAGAACATGAATTTCATACAAATAGGTTTAAAAAAAACCCTCCTTATTTTTTTCATTCCTTCTACCCTTAGGAAGTGGCTTTCGAAAACTTAGCAAGTTGACCTCGAAAGGATTTAGATGAGCATAATCTAATTGAGGCTTGATCTTGTCCCCATTGATACTGATGGATAAAGAAAAGTCCTGAGATCATTCCAGTAAGTTAAATACTGACTTTGGCCTAATTTATCCCTAATTAATCTCCCACTGCATGATCCAAGATGAAGTTTTCCCTCAGAAATGTATGGAAGGAAATAACTAGGTCATGATACATGCTCTTATGAAGGGGCTACAGATCAGCAGCTGAATGGAGAGTGACCAGAAAGCACAGACTTTGTGTCAACTGAGAATTCAGAGGAATTTCTGGCCCCTGTCCCATGACTCTGCAGCATCACACAGAACGGATCCCTGTCAGTATTACCAGGCCACCCTCCTTGCTGGAGGCAGAGCTTCCTATTTGGCCAGTTTGTATTTGCGAAGTCCTATAAATTTTGGGATCCCTTTGCAGCCCTGCCACCAACTATGTGAGTTTTGGCAAACACACAGTGTCAGAGTCACTTGTGCTTGAAGGTAGTTTCTAGTTAAATTCCAGGTTCTCGTATTTTCTTGCAAAAACTGCAGGAAAATGTTTGCTTATGCAAAAAAAAAAAAAAAAGAAAAAAAGGAAGTATGCTGAAAAAAAAAAACCCAACGTATAACGCCAGTGGAGGTTAGCATTAGGTGAACATATATATGCATGCACACACCCACAAACAAATCCCAGATTTCACTGAATACAATCCTTTTCCACCTGGCTTTTGGTGGCTTGGATTTTTCTGTTTGACGAATTTTCCGTTTTATGACCTGCATGTCATTTTTCTAGATCAATATATAGTAACATTTTAAGCACTTCATATGCTATCAGAAATACAAAATAAACCAAACTGTAACAAAATTATTCCAGATTTCTTGGAGAAATTGACTCTGGAGGGCAGTGAGAGGTCTTTTGCAAGAAATGTAACTACAAGTTCAAACAGAAAAGTGACCTCTGCCTGTTGCTACAAGTATGTCACTGGAGGGGATTTGGCAGTGAGCTTCTCGCTGGGAGGAGTCACTTGGCATTGGTACTGGTTTATGAAAGAGCAGAAGAAAGTAGAAGTTGGTTTTCTTAAATGATTCCCTACAAGGAGGACATGCAAGATACTTTCCTAGAGCTGGCTGCAAATAAATTTTTACCTCTGTGGAACACTGTCAGATCCCACGCTATCACAGTAGGGGTTCTTTACAGGGCATGTCTCTGTGCCATACACCACATCTGCCTCAGCTGAGTTCATGTAGCCATTGATCAACTTGATGTCTCTCAACTTCATACTGTCATTTTGTGAATCCAAAGATACAATGTCAGATGGGGAGCTCACAACACCCGAGTCTTCTGTGGTGTCCTCAGATGCAAAACAGCTGCTTTCTGATGCCGTTTCTTCCACCTCTGATAGCTCCAGAACCGTGTCATCCACTACATCAACATTATCATGTGCAGGCAGCAGGTTCTCTAAATGAAATATAGCAAGGGAAGTTAGCTGAAAGTCATCAGTACATAAATCAAACACAGAGCTATTCCTTTGTAATTGGAAAAAAACACATGAAATACATTAGAAATAGTAGGATGGAGCTTAATATTTCTATATAGGATAAAGATGATTGGAAAAGCGACAAAAATTTTGTCCTTCTTTGCTTTTAGAAAGCTGTTTTGCTACGCCTGTCCTGCAGAGTTTTGATTTGCTTTGAAAGTTATAAAACCCATTTCCTTACTTTTACGAAGAAACAACTTTCCAGGGATAGTTTCTTGGGAAACTGGACCAAAGTTTAAATGATGTGGTGCAAGAAATCACCCCTGTTATTGCTTCTGACAACGTAATCTCATTATTCCTCTTTCATACTGCCAAACAGATCATGACATTTCCAATATACACAGGTAAAAATGGGCAGCATTTGCCAGTCAGGACACTGAATTGGTAAATTGGATCTGCTGCTGGCCCACTGGGTGTCACTTTATTTTACCACCCTTCAATCTCCTGTGCGTTAAATGGGAGAATAACAATCGTCAATTCAAAGCATACAAAATCTACTAATAAGTACACAGAAAAGCAGACACTACTACACTTAAAGAAGAACCTCTTCCAACATTTAGTTATTTGTAAAGGAGATCAAGGGATATGCCCTTTGCATGTTTAGCTTTATTAAAAGTTTTAAATTTTGAGAGAAGATTAGACACAGTACAATTTTTCATACTCTGTTTTAGTTTGGTTCCTGTAAGCTACTTGGATTTTCATTTGTTTGGGGTTTTTTTTTGGTGAAAAATACTATTTTGTTATTTCCCTTAAGAAATGTACAACTTTAGACTCCATCCTGCAATTATGCCATTAAAGGGGAACTCCCAACAACATCAATAATTTCAATGACTGAAATTATTGAGTGACTGAAGACAGAATCAAGCCCAAATACACTTCTTTGGATCAAAAAGAATCAATAAAGACTAATCCATATGTTTAATTTGGAATTATAGGTGTGCTCCATTCTCTTCTTCACCCTCAGTATGCAAAAGGAAGATTAAACAATGGTTTATGGTCTGATGCTCCAGACACTTGTGGTGGATGTTAATATAAAAGAAGTCCCAGGTCTACAAGCGTGACTAAGATTAAACATACACTTGACTGTTTTTTAGGGTCAGAATCTACAACTTTTTGAAGCATACATGAAACTACAGGTCAATAAAAATGATCAATGGGGAGAAACAGTTCTGTATTATGTTGTATACCCAGAAGTACTTTCGTCAGAGAATTGAAAACAACTTTTTGTTAAAAAATGTCATAGGAATAATTTTGTAAGGGTATAGCTTTGCAGTGAAGCTTTGAGTACAACTAAAATAAAAATCAAACCAACATTCTCCTTGACTGAGGTTACAAGATGCCATTAAGTACTGAAATTGATTTCTGACAGCAGAAGCAATAAAATTCAGAGGGTTACAAATCAAGATTAAAGTTGTAAGTGCTGTCGAGCATCTATATTAATGATGGAAGATGATCCGAAGACTCTATTGTGACTTTGGAAGTAATGTTACTTGATTTTTTTGACCTTATTTTCTATAACATTAGCTCTAGATTCCAGATTTAATCCAAGAGATTGTTCCATCTAAAAATGGCAATTACTGGAACTAAGTATGTGTCACTGAATGGATTAAAGTATGCTCATCACGGAACTACAGTTAGGAAAACACCAACATCAGGGAGAAATATGAGTAATTTGACATTAAACACCAAATTATAAACCCCCACAAAAAAAGACAGTAAACGAACAAGTAAAAGTATATGGCCTGCTTGGCTTTTAAACAAATGAAAAACCCCAGAAACAACCCACCACCAAAGCATTAGTAAAAGCTACAATATGCTAAAAGCAGAACAAAGTAGGATAGCAAAGAAATCAAGTTAAAGAGTCGAAGTTGAAGAGTGGAAGCACACCGGAAGATTTTGAAGTAATGCACAATGCAGTATACCTTGATGCAAGGAGACCTCTATAGAACACAGGCCACATCTGTTGTCATCAGGATGCCATAAATGACTGTATAGCTGGCACAGCAATTTATAATGAAGTACCTACTTCCAGTTCCTGACAAGAGGATGGCAGGCTTTTCCTCCCTAGCTGTCTCTCATTTCCTCATCCTCTTCTTGCCTGCCTGCAACTATTTCCTGCATCTTTCTGCTCAGGGATTTAGAACCTTTTCGTAACTCAGTCCTACTTGTCTACTGTAGTAACAACACTTGAGTCTCTCCCTGATGTGATTCCGCAAGCTGCTGTACAGCAGGATCTCCATACCTCCATTCTTCCTACATATTGGCAAACAAAATCAAACCCAATTCTCTTATTATTAGGGTCCATGGTGAATCAATCCCTATCTGTTACGTCTGGATCTCAGCAGGTGAGTCATCCCATCCAGTGTAAGAACCTCCTCATTTGACAGCTCTGAAGCACACAACTACAGAAAGACATCTTCCCATTCAATGATTAAATTCCCTGTGCTCACACAAAACCAAAATGTCCCCCTTTCTTCAAGCCTATCATTTTGTCAAAGCGCTTACCTAATCGTTTACCTTCACTGAGAAGATCCATTAATTTTTAACACAGTTAACACACGGGACTGGACAGAGTTATTGGGTGAGGCAAACCATTTTGATTGCCACTACTACTCATTTGAACATGAAAGCACACATATAAAGCACGACTGCTACATTTCTGTGTCATGCTAACAACCTTGTTTCAGCTAAGAGTAGCACTAAAACATCCCTGTTTTAAAGTTGAGCCATCCTTGTATGAATTAAGTGAGATTCTATTCTTCTGCATACGCTTGATTAAGTCTCCACTGGTGCAAACCGAAGATGGATCGGTATTACCAGGTAACGGTAATGACACATGACATGAGAAAAGCCTACCTCAACTTTACTGAGTGGTCTTGACTCCAGGAGTAAGAAAATACCTTTTAAAACTTTCTCCTTCTACACAGAGAACTGGGTAACACACAGTAGTAGATGTGATTCTGCCTTGTGATTTTTGCGTATTTTTTCTCACAGGGAGTGCACATGCAGAAACCCACCACACCCTAATCACGATGGCAGATACTGAGGTTATTTGTTGGTTGAATAAAGAAAAATCTCAACATTTGCTTCTCTATTCTCTGTAATGACACTAAGATGATTTTAAGTGTGGGCTCTGATCTTCAAGGCCTCATGTAGACACATGCAGGTTAAGACAGAATATTCAGCAAGTACTTCAGGACTGGACACATAAATAACAATTGCCACAGATGATACATTACTGAAACACTGCTGTACCTCAGAGGACTGTCTGCGTTTCTAAATATGCCAAGATCTTTTTTTTCAGTAACATGTGACCCCATTCACTGCCTTCAGGTGGGGTGTGATACTGAAAGGGGTGTAGAACTTGGCCCACGGTCTCCAAGTCTCCATGGGACATCTCACCCACAAGTGAAATTGGAGAGTATCCCTCAGTACCCTGCATTGCCGCTTACCTACATCCTGCTCCAGGTTGCAGACTGTGCAAAGCCCAAGTCAGTGCCGTACCAGGGATCTCCCCCGCTTAGCAGCAGCAGCGCTGTCGCTGCACAATTAGGTCAACCACCAGTGACAAAGGCTTTCTTGGGGCGGGGAGGGGGGAGGACAAACAGACGGGGACAGGGATGTCTGTTTGCAAGAATGCTGCCCGTGATCATCAGGAGGGAAAGAGGAGAGTAGCTCATCAGTAAAGAATGTGAGTTTCTTGTTTAACACAACAGATCTTGTCGCTTTAATCTCAATAGGCTGTAAGTAATTAGGAAAACACTGAACTCTGAGTTTAGAGAAGTCATATCTGCACTCGTGCAGTTTGATATCGCATATATGTACACATTACTCATACAGAATGCCAATGATGGGGAGACAGATAAACCTCACCTGGTTTAAATGCTAATCAGCACTTTCAGAAATGAAGATTTAATTCAATAGGTGAAGACTACCACAGGTAAAATACTCACTTTGATTACTACTATGACTACCACTATGACTTTGAATGAGATTAGAATCAGATCTAAGCAGCCAAAAGACACATATCCTACGCAGACTTACAAAATCAGTCACCAAAGTCCAAGCCATCACTCCCTCTGAGCCCAGTGAGTGCAGGGCGTAAGCCTTGCCAGACTATAACTGTTCGCTAAGTGCTGTGACCTTCTGGTTTTACAGCGCTGCTGGTGGTTTACTGTCACATTCAATAATGACAGAAACAGTATTTCCAAAAGCATCTTAAAAGAGGTAACGGTTGATTTAACCCCTATACGGTGAATAATTTGAACTCGTAATGGTTTTAGAGATGCAGAGTTCCTCTAATTCCTCTGAGTTCTTGCTAAGGGATCGGTAATTATTTTCCAATTTCTTTATCACTTGTTTCACTGCCAAAAAACTTTTTTTTCACGGACTAAAATTACTCTGCTGTAGTTCAAATGGTCTATTACAATGAAGTTGTAAAAAATATTACAAACTTCATGATGTTAAAGAGTATTAATTCTTATAATGATCCCCAAATTTCAACGTAATTATTTCACTGCCAGTACTTAAAACTTCTAGCAAGAGAAAGAAACACTGCTCTAGTTATTTGTACTGGCAGTAAAAAGCTAGACCATCACAAAAGACCAGTATTAAAAAAGTGTGCATTTTTTCATACACTTGGAAGAAGGCTGGTGGAAGAAATGGAAAAATAAAACATTTATTATGGCAATGATTAAGAGGGATTAGGAAAATGGACAACACAGGATTACCTTAAGAGTTTTCACACAGGTACAATGTGGCCTGGTTACATTTTACTCATTTTGCTCATCAATCAAAAACTCATACGTAGAGACAGGTGTTAAAACCATTCAGTGAGCAGTTAAAGCACAAGACAGAATGGCTGGGCTTCTCTCTATTTATCGCAATTAAGACAGTTTCAATCCAATATGCTTCTTAGCATATTTGAGCCTACATGCATACTTTCATTTTTTTAAAACAAAAAGAAACAAAGTTACACAGTGCTATACACTAATAATAGCATGAGGGGAGTGGGGGAACAGATCGAGCTCTGAGGCACTCCTTCTCTCACAGTTCCTGTAACTGCCTTTCAGAAACTGAAGGTGAGGCCAGGAAATGTCGCGATGAGGAACCATTCTCCGCACCTCCAGCCCTACTCCAAAATGAGGATGCAGAGCAGCTGCGCTCATTTAGGTTATAGGATCACAGAATAATTAAATTTGGAAAGAACCTCTGGAGGTCACCTAGTTCAACGTCCTCCTCAAAGCAAGGCTAACTTCTAGCTTAGATGAGGTTGCTCAGGACCTTGAGCACCTGAGTTTTGAAAATCTCCAAGCATGGAGACTTCACAGACTCACTGGGAAATCACAAATCATTCCCTGGGCAATGGTTAATGCTTCTCCCCATAAAGAACTTTTTTTTATGCCAAATTGAAGTTTTTCTAGCTGCTACTTGTCACTGTTGCAGTCTTAGCCTTTTGCAGTGAATCTCAGAGTCTGGTTCACTCTTCCTTTTCCTTCAGATGCAAGACAGCATTCAAATTTTCCTTACCCTTCCCTTCTGCAGGCTGAACAAGCCCTGGTGCCTCAGCACCTTCATGTACATCTTCGATGCCTTCTGCCAGACTGTGCTGCCGCTGCTCTAGTTTTAACTATTTTCTTCCATAGAACTCAAACTGGAACGCACTTTTGGACAATGGACACAGATCATGGTAGCCCAGTAAAGGGGTGTAATCATTTCCCTTGATCTGCTGGCTATGCTCTTCCTAGTGCAACCCCAGTCTGTGGTTAGTGCTTCATCACCGTAAGGGCATGTTGCTTACTCACGCAGTCCTGCATATGACTCCCAGTTCTCATATAATAAGATATTTTCAGTCTCCTTCCTAGTCTTATGCCCCATGCTCATGTTTTCCAACAGGTTCTTTAATTGCAGTCATTCTTACTGCACAAAACCTGCAAACAGAAGTAAATCCACTCCTTTACATGCTAGCCAATAACAAAAATTAAAAGGCTGACAAAGGATATGTCTCACCAGACATATCATCAGAAAGGTACATATGGAGTATTATTAGATACACCCTGTGAATCTTCAGCATTTCCACAGTCGATGCCAAGCTCATCATAGTTAACTTAGCTACTTATACCTACTCTCCTATAGTGAAAAGTAAAAGCAATGTGGACTCATTGAACCTGCCTTACCAATTTGACGTAGTTAGGCACTTCCCTCGAGGTTAAACCTGTCTGCTGTTAGTTGATATCAGAACACAAAGGTATTGTAACCTTTACAAAAGCTTTTTTGGCAACGGTGTTTCCTACACCAAAGGCAATACAAGATAGAATCAAGCCAAGGAGCGGCAACTGAGTAGTATCTCAGGCTCTCTGTTGTTTTTCCCATGTACAGGAGACTGTGAAGGTCTGTGCACTACTGTTTGATTTTCCTTTCAAACCTATGCTGAAAATTATTATGAAGTCTCTCTCTCAAAACAACACTAGGTAAGACTGTCTGCTGCCTCTACAAGCACTCAGAGGAAACTACCACTTCAAGTAAATGTCTGCTACCCTCTTCCTTCAGACCTCTATTTTTAACACTTGCCAAACAAGCCGACAAAGAAAAATTTCTGAACTAATACAATACAGATTTTCAGACAGGGGAAAATTAACATATTGGACTTTATCCCCATTTCTTTCCCACAATCCTTTCTTCAATGACTGAAAAAGTCCCTCTGACCTCTGCAAAGCCCGTTTGACCTAGAATGCTGCTGCTATTGCTAAACTATTTTTCATCCTCTCCTTTTTGGCACTCTCTTGAACCTACTAGTTCCTTGCTTTTATAAAAGCCTTGTTTCGAGGCTCTGATGAGTCCACACCATAGCCAGTAACCAGCCCTCCTTATTCAAAGGGATTAGATGTCGGAAAAGTGACATGAAGAGCAAAATGCTCTTTGACGGGAAAAGGATCTTGTGTCAAAGTAGATCTTTCCTTGATTAACTAGAGAATATTGCCACTTGGCTTGGAGAAGGACAGATTTTAAAAATTGAGTCAGTACTATGAGTTGTTAATTTCCATTTATAAAGTATGATGGGGATACTTCCACAACAGTTCCTGGTGTTCACTATCTGAAGTTAACAGCAAGCTAGAACGACTCACAAGGTGTCTTCCTGGCTCTAGTTGGTCCTTTGCTTAGGTGTGGGGAGAGGGGCAGTGTGCCTAATCCATGCAGTTCAAAAAGAGTACGAACAAGCAGACAATGTAGGTTAGAGGAGCAGAATAACATAGAAATAGATTTAAGAGCATATAATAGATAGCTTCAGACTTGCACTTCATAAATCACCATGTGTAACACTGGTAACATGCAGTGATCAATAACTGGGCTCTTTGAAGGCATTTGCGGGAAAGGAAAAACTAGATCCAAACCCAGAGACTGCCCAATATAATGAGCCTGGTGAAGAAATAAACCACTTTTCACATTTTGCTGGGAATTATTAGTCTTAAGCGATAGATTTTGGCAATCCACATCCTTTACAGAGGTGGTCGGCTTCCATTCAAGCACACTGCAGAATCTAAACAAATGGACTGTGAAGGTGATTTTCATGAGTCACCTTAGAGAACACACTCTATAAAATTGCCTGAAAAATGCATGTGGTGTAACGATTAAAACCAGAAATGATTAATGCACCTACATAATAAAATAATGTTTTATTAGGTGATTTTTAAGACCACAGAAAAAAGGGCATTTGCTCAACTTTTCTTTTTAAACTTCACCATCTTTCCCCCTCATGCACTCTGTTCTATCAATTCATTTTCTTCCTTAGTTTGCCTGTTAACAATTCCATAAAATCTCTACTACAGTTTCATATTTCTAGCATAATCCAGAGGAGAAAAACAAAAAGCACTTTTGCATTGTAATTATACTTTCCTTCCCCAGAGACTAGCTGCCAGCAAACTCAGCAAAGAAGAGACAAAAAAACCCAACCCTAAACCAAACACACATACACATACATACAGACACACTTGTGGGATTTGAGCTCTTTCCATAGTACAGAGGCATTGTTCCACTCACAGTTGTGTATTTATTTCTGATTAAAAGTGATTTAAAAGGAAGTGTGGAAGAGAATCAGGTCAATCTGTAATAAGCTATCTCTTACTGAAGCCATTAGGTATTACACACATAAAAATAAAAATAAAAAATTTTGAACAGTTGCTTTCTGTTTATGGGGACAAAGTATACTTGCCTTGGGCATATAAGCACTTCCGTTGAGAACTGCTGCACAAATGAGAAAAGGTACTTTTAGTACCGGCCTGACAACGCAGACTTACTAGGTAGTAATGGCAACAAACACTGGTTTCGCTTAATACCAAAAGCTAAGAGTGAACTTCAGGCTGGAGCCGTGGTTAACACAATGGGATTTCATTACTTCTGAAGATTTTTTACTTATCCATCCTCACAGCATTTCAGTCCATACAGATCTGTGATGTTGTCCTTCAGTTCCCCCATCAGTGCATCCATCATTTTCCCTTACATCACCTTCTATCTTTGTATAGGATAGCATCTACAGCACCATCTGAAGTCAGACAGAGCCCTGAGAAAATTAAATGTTTCATGCACAAACCACCTGTCTAACTTACAATTAGGATGGCACAAAATAACTCCATTTAATTGGCCAAAACATGCTTCAGCCAAACCACCAATAACGTAAATACCTTCACAGAAGATTTTAAGCAGCTAGCTCCAAATATAGGTATGAAAACATTTTCATACACCTCTGTGCTATAAAGACACAAAGCTCTACTCTGACCTCTTTTGATGTACATCAACCAACTCTTCTTGGACTTCCTGATAAATGGATACCTGCCTCCCTCTACAAAGTTCAAAGAACAACAGGCTTTTCAATATACTTTGGCTGGTGGTTTACTTTGGTAATTATATTTCTAGAAATATTTTAACCTAGAAAAGCATGCTTTTTTTTCTGAGTTCAGTTATTATACATTTTACTGCACATTCACACTCAATTATTCTGCTATCATATATCTCATAGCTGTTATGACGTCCAATGATGCCAATCAAAGACAATGGAGAGACACTGCTTGAAATACCTGAACACTTCTCATCACTAAGACATTTTGCCTTCTGAAACTGCCCAGTGAAGAAAGAGTTATTCTTGCAGAGAACAAAACTGAGGACCAGGGTACACTAAGTATCTCCATGAGGATCTTGTACAATATCCTCCACAGGGACATTGCACCATTTTCAAAGGAGAGTTCTTAGGCACCCTGAAGACCAGACTCCTGTTCTGGGATGAAGGCAAATCAAGGGCAACGAGGCCAGGACAGTGCAAGCCAAGCACACTCACCACCTAAAACACTGCAGGCTATGCTAGCAGCAAAGAGCTACAGATGCACTGCAGAAGCCCTCAAAGGCAATTGGTTATATGGAAAGATGGCAAGAGAAGGACTTCTTTTCCAGTAATGCAGGGGCATAGCCAAGAAATCACTGCATGGGGCAAGAAACAAATGCAGGGTATCATGGATTCCACTTCAGGCTCTAACCATGAGGTTACCTTTTTCAGCAGCGCACACTGAAGCTCTCCTTGGGAGCCTAGTACAGAGGGGAGTATTGGGCAGGTGGAGAACACAGTGCTCACGGAAGAGCTCTGCTATCATGCCACCACTCCTCTTTGACAGCAGATGGACTAGATCAGATTATTTCAGACATAAGCAGAGATGGGAATACTTAAGTCAGAGCCGAATTTGGCACGCTCTTTCATGGTCCTCTTGTGAAGTCAATTATCTCATCAACCCTGCTTTGCCCTGGGGCTCTCTTTCCCTATTAACTTGAAATACCAGGAGGAAGAAATGCAAACATGCAAGAGTGGTAACTGCATGTTATGCTCTGTACTGATTTACGGATAGTAAAATGTTAATGGCAGTGTCACCCCTGGTGCTATGGCGAACAGCACCCTGATGCAAGAAAGAGGCCATCATCTGAACACCCACTTGAAATACATTTTCCCCTTTTATATTTTGTGCTGTTAGTATCAGCTCCTGCTTCTGCTCCAGCAGTCAGGTTTTGCCACTGACTTCAGTGGGAGCAGGATTGGACCGCTCACTGATTAAAATGCAAAGCTGCAGATATCTCCTGCATGGGATGAATCCCCACAGGGAAAATTTGTCTACATTTTTATTCATGTGAAGCATTTTAAGGCTTTCATTTACACAGCTCATTCAATAATAACGTGCATTCTGTATAATGGGGTACCTGATTAAGCACGCTTAAGTGCTTTGCTGGAGCAGGGCCATTTCCAGAATTTGAAGGTTCACTATGATCATATCCTCAAAACAGACAAGCTAGTTTGGGGAATTTTTCACCTGAGTTAATGGGCTTAATTAGGATCAGCATAAAAGGTCATTTTTCCTATGGGAAATTTGGAAATGTCTTTGAGTTTCTTTCTTTTTAGCCTCAGTTCCTACAGAAATAAGGTTCAGAAGGTCACGCTGTTGCAGGTTTATAAGTCTGTCTATGAAACCCTCCAGTAACTTTTAAACTGGCTGCCAACTTCTCCTGAGTTAGTCAGGAAGGATAACATTCTAAAGTTCAGTTTCAAAAGTTTCCTAAAGAGGTAGAAGGACAGAGCAAGGAGACTTTCTTCATGTATGTGCTGACATAGAAGCTCATTCTCTATTATCTACCAGGTATACCTGAGGGAAGGATGCTATGAACAATAGCAAAGCTTCACCCCAGAGTGTGCTGGGTTTAGATACCAGAGAACTGAGTCATTAATGCAGAAGTCAAAAAGAAATGCTTAAGAAACCATTTGATGGGATCTGGCGAAGGAGGAGAAGAAAATAGAGAAAAAAAAAAAAAAAGGAAAAATTCCCAAATCGTAACATCCATTTTGCTTTTGAAAAGCTAGAAGGTGAAGCTTCCAGAACTTTCTCCTCCACCTTTTTCCCTTTTTTATCCATTATTATCCCTTTATTATCCCCTTTCTTCCCCCTTCTTATCCCTAACTAAAAAAGAAAGTTAGTTGTTTTTTTTTTTAAAAGGCACCTCTCCTCTTTTAGACTCCAAAGAACCAGTTTTGGTTTTTTTTTCCTAAAAACATCACATAAGGATTGTGTTTGGAGAATTTTTTAGCAGGTGTGACTGGCCGCTCTTCCACTTTGTACAGCACAGTTAGTACAGTAATGCTCAAACATTATCTTCATTCTCCTCATTGCTCATAATTTCAGCATGAGATTATAAAACTCTCACCTTAGACTGGTCCCTAACAGACCAGCACAGAATCAAGTTGGTGGTCTGTTATTACTCTTCACATTACAGCATGTAAGTTTAAGGACTTCTGTCTCCGTTGCTTTCAGTCAGCTAATTTTCTCACAAGCACTAATTTAACTCTGTGGAAAAACCACAAGGAGTTTCCCTGTGCGAAGATTTTTTGTGTAAAAAAATGCAATCGATACACTGCCAAAGCCTTGGATTATGAAGAGTGGCATGTATTTAATGTACCCTGAAAATGAAGAAAAGCCTTTTTAGTACAATCTTTGTCCTTTGTAAGAGCAGACTGAAGACAAATGATTGTATTTGAGGAACATCTGAATCCCATTGATCAGCTTGATGAATACAGAACAGGAAAGCTGCCAGGTACAGAGGAAGCTGGGCATGTCCACAAGGGAGTGGAGCAAACAAGCAAATTACAGTATATGCATGCTTTTTTTTTTTTTTTTTTTTTTACACCAAATGTTTTAATTTGGGAAACTTGGACACTTAACCCTCTAAGTTTCTTTAACTGACTGGTCAGTTAATCAGCATATTGTTCTCATTTTCTGAAGGCAAGCAGAGAAAGGTTTTAAAAGTAAAAAAATATACTTCTAAATTATAAATAATCAAGAAAATGTTTACATACGTTGTGCTTAATTGAAGTAAGATTTCTTCTGGGGAAAAAAAAAATATATCTTTCCTCTTTTTGGGGAGAGAGCAGGGTAAGTTTTACCTGATAAAAAAAAATGGTGTCACTCCTGAGCACTGATTTAACATGTCTGAGAGACTGGTAGTACTCAAAAAGGGTTTCCGAATAAAACCAAAATACCAATGCATTCCTGCAATAGTCCCCAAAGTAGTTTCTACCTGTAGCAACACCAGGCAGTGATATAGGCTGGCCCTTCTACAGCCTTTAGCAGTCCACTGCGAGGAAGTCGTATATAAGTCTGTTTAGCTTCCAAAATGCTCCATCTCTTACGAGTAAAAGGCAAGTAAAGAAAGCTCTTATCTTGAACTTAAAGCCAGTAGATTAGTTTTTCTTACATTCTTTATAATTCTTACATAATTCTTCATAATTCTTGTAATTTAATAATTATAAGAATTCTTAAATTCTTATATTCAAGTCTTGACTGTTACACCTATAGATGCCTTACAAATAGAGCTGTTGCATGTTTTCATTTAGTTAAGAAAAAAATGCTGAAAATATTTCTCCATTAATTTTCTTGTTTTTACAGACTGAAAAAATATTTTCCCCTTTAGCTTTTAACTTCCTGTCAAGTGAAAAAAATGAGGAAAGAAACAATCATGAGAGAGAAAAGAAGAAGAATGCTAACTACGTTTTAAAAATCAGATATCAATAATAATTTTCATTGGATGCTTGAAGTTAAAAAATTAGTTGTTTTGTTTGTTTGCTCTAACAAGTAAGTAGATACTCGCCTACCAGTCCTTCACTATTTGTGGGAGGTTACCATATATTTAGAAACTTTACTTTCACCTTTTAATCACAACAGTCTTAAAAGAAAAAAATAAATGTCTGTCATAGTCCTCCTTTCTTTCTTTCCTCCGTCTTCTCTTGGTTTAGGTCTTTGTCCTCCATTACACCCCACCTTTGCTTATGGTACAGTAGGTTGGAAAGTAATTCTTTTATCCATGCCAGGAACCAATTATGGAATCCACAAAAGGAGCTGACAAAAGAGACTCTGTCTCTGCTCTGAGCCTTTTGCTCCCTCAGGCCCTAAAACCCAGAAGTGAATGAGCATGGCCAGAATTCTCAATTTCTTAGAAGAAAGCAGGCAGGCATTTTAGTCAGTGTTTACTGACTTAGAAGTGGTAGTAAGAAAAGCTGAATATGAGCATCTCTAAGGATGGACAAGCACTTTGGTATGGGTATTATCACCTACCTGGAACAGAGAATACAAAAATTTTCAACAGTTTGCTTTCTGTAGCTCTCTGTGCATTGCCTGCATTTGAATCAGTAGGATCTTGCACTACAAATTTCAATGCCATTTCAAATATCAACCCGACAGTTTGATTTGGCCCATATATAATGTGTAAATCAAGCATAACTTCCAATTCGTACCCAGGATTAAAGTTCTCTCACACACACCACATGCATGTATTTGGCTGGACACAGATGTTTAGTCTGGCTTGTTACTGATAAAGCCTAGGTCTCTACTTGTATGAGCGTGACTATTTCTTCATATTCCACTGTTCAAGTACAACAGAGTACGTTTAAGATGCCACTGAGTTATCAAAGGTATGTCTCACGGCGTTAAACTGCTCTTATTTTGACTAAGGAAGAGGAAAACAAGGAATTTGGTTTCACTTAAGAGTAAACATTCACAATTTATCCACAGACCACTTGGACTGCAGAGCTGGGCTGCAAGGGAATTAGAAGAGAAATGTCTTTACATTTAGTCAGGATGGGAAATGTGAAGCTAAGGTTTATTCCACACTCTACGAAATAGGTAAATAACCAGCTAAAAACTTAAATGTCAGGAAATGAGGCTAGAAAGACTATTTGATTCACTGGAGTCCAGTCCCATACTTAATGTAACCAGAAAATGTTTTGTTATATCCAAGGGAATTGTTCTCCCTTACAGTAGGACTGACTTCCGACTCAAAAGTCTGCAAAATCACAGGTATTATTTCCAATACCTTAGCAGGCAGCAGAGTGAACATGTAAGGGAATACAAAATACCCCCTTTCCAACTGGCGTTACCTTTACTCAGGACTGCATCTCCTTCTTCAGAACTTTCTCAAGGCATGAGAAAATGAAGCAGCTCTGGTGACTCACATTTACAATTTTCTTACTAAAACTGAACAGGAAAACAAAAAAATCTTCCATGTTCAAGAAATATTCCAGGGATATGAAGGACTCAGTAGCCGATACCTATTCAGTATGTTATCAACTTCTAAAGCAGTTCCTTCTTGCTATTGGGCTTGATCCTTTCAACAGTCATTTACCACTTGAAGACAGAGCATGACAAAAGAATATGCAATAAACAAGGAATAAAGAATAAAGCAGCTGCTTCTTGCATAGAAAATACAAGGTCACCTTCCCCCTTCTCCACCTCAGCAAGAATCATCAGAGTTTATTACGTGTAAGCTCTTCTGGATAAACAAAGAACCTATTATGTCACTTTCTGTTCTGTCAGCTTCTTAGGAATTCTAACAGTAGACTTCTCTAGCCATGCAGGTGCTATATGGAAGCCTATCTGCATACTATACATGAGATATCTGAATAAGTAGTGCATAAACAATGACAGCAAGTTTGTCTCACTGTCCTTGAAGGGGGGAGTTCATAGTTTTGCAATGACATTAGAACATGGCTGTAATTTTGGAGGATGGAATAAGTTACATTCTGTCTTCTAAAATAACATGTATTTTAGTATGGAAAGTTAAATGGTGCCTACTGCATGTACTAAATATAAATTGAGAGTCATGGCAATGAGTGGAAGCCAAGTTCGGAAGGCAGAACTGCTGTCTTATACACACACACACAGCCCAACTCTCACAAAGAGGCACTTTTATACTGGGCTGGAACAATAAAGGGGGCTTAAAGTGGCTGTAAACATAAGTGATGAGTGTATGAGAATCACGACCACATGACCACAAATGCAGAATACAGGGACAGATGATGGACATATGATAGATTGCATGGCCATATGTTTAATAAATAAATGCATCATAGGCCTTTGCAATTCATCATACAATTTGGACTGGATGATTTCTCTACCAATCACTCTTCCTTGGCACTTATTTGAGCACTCTAGATGCCACAGACAGCTTTAAATCGTTCCAGTTAAAAATGAACAAAAAGAAATATTTCCTTTTCCCATTCATATATTTAGAATAGTCTGTCCATATTTTACCTGTCCAGAATAAGTTTCAATTCTGGACCAGTAGCACATTTTTAAAAGATAAAAATGGAATGAGTTCAAAGTTTAGTATTCTACAGCGCTGTCACTGGAAAAGGAAAAAATCCAGCTGCTCAGTGAGAAAGACAACGTTCATTTCACTCCTCAAAGATTTCAATCCCAAGGGAAAAAAAGAAAGCATGATGTGTAGAAAAAGACATTTAAGGATGTTTGGAGTGCTAGATTTTAGTCTCTGAATGACTGAACTGCTGGTAACAAAGTAATCTGTCTGTGAAAGGGGATGGGTACCAAAACAATCTGCTCATGCTTTTAAAATGCTAAAACTTAAGCTGATAAATCTTTCTAGCAGAACAGCTCTTTCTGCCTTAGCACTAAACCTGACCTACTCCCATGCACTTGTTCTTAAGCACATACACCAGCCATATGCACTAACCTCCACACCTTGGACACAGATGCCATAAATACACAGGCAATACCTATGTAATATAACGGCCAACCCAACATGCCACCACCCTTTCCAAGAACGCCTAGAGTAAAAATTTGAGCTCACATTTGGAAGATGCCATCACAGTGGCATCACCTGCAAACAGAATTTTACCTTCATTTTCTTATTTACAATGAAACTGATTATAAAAACACTAGAAAAAAATATCTTTTTAGTTGCTGAACAAAACAACTCAGTAAACGAAGTTATGTCATTCTTAAAGAACTGAACGAAAGAACTGAAAATCTTTGTGTAAGTGTGGTATCTATTAACTTAAAATTCATCTTTAGCATTATTCTTACTCGCTACCTACTGCAGATAAGTGACAACATAGGCTCCCTCTGGTGGTCAATATAAAAAGTTTTATATGGCCAGTAAAATCTATGCACCAGGAAGCTTAATCTGTTTCTAATTCAGTGGTTTTCTTAGGGGTTGAGCACACTCATCAGGTATCAGAATGGGTTTAATCATGAATTATACATCTGTCCTTTTTTCCTAAGAGCACTGAATGTCACTGACATTGGAGTTGTAATACTGGAATTTGTTTTGAGTTATGAGCTATCTATGTATTCACTTGTCCTCCTGAAAGGGCTTAATAATATTTTCCAATTTGTTTTTCTGTTGTTGTTGTTTATTTGTTTTTCACCTCAGCTTTCTCACCATGAAGGACAGTATTTGAGCAATGCTGTTTGGTAGCGCATATAAATCCTGAATATATTAAATGCCTTTCTTACTGACTCTGGTAAGAGCATTTTGGTGAAAAATTGTAGTATCATAGTCAATTTGTTATTAAATTCTCCATGTCATTCTCATTATAATTCTAATGTCTCCATGGTTAAAATAAAAGGAGTAAAACGAAGCCAATGTCCTTTCATATCACCGCTAACTTAAGAGTCCATCAAACTGACCTAAACTGACATTTCTTCCTCTCATTGAAAATGACAGAAACTCCCATTCTCTTCCAGAAACGGAATTGAGGCGATGTTAGAAATCCTGGGTCGAAGCCTGGAACAAGCAGGGATCCCCTGACTGTATCTCGGTGCTCAGCTGGTGCTCATGAACCAAACTTCCAGTGAGTTTACGTTCCCATAATCACACTATTATGCATTAACAGTTGTGAAACAGAGTATCTATGCAATTCCACTGAATAGATTTAGATTTAATGAGTGTCATTGAAAGTTCTTTCCCACATTGTGTATAGTAATGGGAGGTTTTAAACATGTTAATGTTATAGTATAAGCATAATTTCTTATAATTAAGATGATTTCTTGTAAAGATGAAGCAATTTTTCTTCTTTTTTTTTTTTTTTAAGTTCTGTATAATACTGTTTATGTACCTGGGACTTATGAAATTGTAAGAAACAAAGGATATGAGCTAGCATAAGCAAGGATTTTTTTTTTAATTCAGAAAGGCAGAGCTGTCTAGCTTAAACAGGTCATTAAAATATTTTATGTAGAAATTTCACAGAAATTCCCACAAGCACATTTTTAGAGGCAAATTTTGCATTTTAATACAAAAGAAAAGTAAATTAAGGATGAGTAATGAACTTTTTGAGTTTTCACCTAGAGTTTTTAAGAGTTTGAGCAGACCACCTGAAAAGAGACAGCTTTTCACAGCAAACTTGTTAGCTGTGTGGAGAGAGGTCACAGCTATATTCCTTCAAAGCAAGGAAACTTTTTCATCAAAAATGTAATTTTGTTGAAAACTCGAGCCTCCTTTAAGCTAAACTGGTGTCAATGCAAAGAACTGCTTTTACAATACACTGTAATTCTACATCATACTCAATATAAAAAACTTTGTTTCCCTACTTCATTATTCCATTTTTATACTAGTCTGAACTCCATGGGGCATGTAACTCTGGAGGTACAAATAGGATGTAAATAGAGTAATGAGAATGGTAAATTACGTTCTTAATCTTCACATTGTGAACACCTACTAGTCTTTTTTTAAGAGAAGGCTTACAATTAAATCATTGTCCTGTCTTAAGAAGCTATTACAAAGTACCTGGCAGCACAGAGAGTTCAATTCTACTCCACTTTTATTAGAAGACCCTTAGGGTATTAAGTATACTTTCTGAAGCATCACTTAAAACTTTATTAACTACATGTCATATTTGTATTAAAAACTGTCAAAACCCTTTTTAGTCATGTTCCACATTATCTGTAGGAATGCTTTGCTTTCTTATTCTCTATTTTGTCTACCTGGAAAGGATTCAAGATGAACATGATTATCTGCTTGAGGGTAAAACAATAATTTTTCATTATTTAAATTAGAGTTATGTATTGCAACTCACTCATTTAAATAACATAAATGTCTTAAAACACAGTACATGTGAGGTCAGAATAGTTCTGGGTGTGTGCACCATTGCAACTCATAAAACCTATGTTTATAGTTCAGAATGATTAAAAATACATGCCTTATGGGCCATTCAGATGAAGAACTTTCTTCAGCGCAAAGAAGTTTTAGTTAAGTACAATCCTATAGCTGATATTTTAATTATAACTCACTGACTATTCCTAGTACAACTGTAAAAAGGAGACTTGCGGAACGAGATTTCTCTTGAGCAAACAGCGTTTGCATCTTTTGTTACAGAAATAGAACACACACCTTGATTTCCATAGGATCTCTCCAGCATCAAGATAAAATTACTCATACTAAGCGTCAGGATGAAAGCAGAAGTAAAGCCTATGAATCAGTGCATTTGGTACTGGCTCTTAGTATTCCTTTTAGGCCCCTTTTAGATCCAACAGATCTTTCTGTTTCTTTTTTTCTCAGCAGCTTGACTGATAGCCAAGATATAGAAAGAATCTTGCACTTCGACTTGACTAGGCCATGCCCAAAGGAACAAAATATATGCAATGAAGAAAAAACAGAATATATTACAGAATGTAAAATATTACACTAGGATAAAGGAAAAAAATGAAAAATGTTTTTAAGAAGTTTTCATTAAATCTTTAGACAGTATTGAAAGTAAGACACTTTGTCCCAAAAACACACACTTTGAAACACCAAATCAAATTAAACCATCGCTCAAAATAAAGAGAATATTTTGAAAAGGAACAGACAAATGTATGGATAATCTTTCTGAGGCTGATATATAGATTTATATAACACAGCATTCAGTTCTGGAGCGTATATCTCACAAATGAGTATGAACCACAGCCAAAAATAATCAATAGTAATTAAAAGAGAATGTGTGAGTTCAAAAAGAAAGGAAGCCAAAACTTCAGTCAGAAAAAAAAGGTTCTTTTCCAGCAGGGGAGGAAGGAAGGCAACAGAAGAATCAGGGCAGCAGAGGCAACAGGAGGTTCAGAGGTATGAAGGTCATAGGAAGAGGCAAGGTCTGTCAGACGCGCTTGGTATATGAAGGGAATGATGCACAACAGTAAACTGTTGAGGGAAAAAGAGTAAAAGGACAAAATTATAAATATTGTGTAGGTCAGACAGCAGAATGGCTAGCATGCTCAACTACGTTAAAGAATCAGATGCCCAAAGGAACTGTAGGTGCGCGGGCACGTGTATTAAAATGTGGAATCCCACAGATGCTCTGAGACTGACTTCCGGGGTTCATGTATAAACTAACTCAATCCCAACAGCACAACACCTACTGATACGCAGCATGTCTACAAATTCTGCTTTACTTGGCCTGAATTTTAATTCTCCAGAAGGCACAAGATAGATGATGATGGAGACTCAACTTCATTCTTTAGCCTTCTATCAGGCTGGATGAGTGAGAGGGGTGATGGCGGTGTAAGCCTCCTAAGTCACACTTGCAAGTTGTCTTGCTTTAAAGGCCATCTCTAAGAAAGAAAAGGCTGGGACAGTTGACAGATGCCTTCTGAGGCAGTGCACTATGACAGGGCAGCAAAATTCCTTACCCAGCACCCTGCAGTTCTCACATAATTTAGAACCGCATGTAAGAAAATGTAGTTTCCTCTCTGTAAGTTTTTCTACCTATTTTTGCATCAAGTTGGCCAAGTCCGACCCTTAGAGCTTATCCCTAATGACTGTGAAAGACTACATATATATCTAAGGTGACTGTCTTCAGTTGTGACCAAGTTGCTTGTGAAACTGTCACAGCTTTTGTCAAATGGCTTGTATTACCTGTTACTATATCAATGATACAATGAAAAACATTAAAAATCAGATATGGGGACAAGGCTCCTTTCTGTTCTCCTTGTTCCTTAAATTTAACCTGTTAGTATCTATCAACTAGTAGTATACATGTCATCTATCAAAATAACTGGGAAGTGCTTATACCCACTCCTTCATCCCTTTCAAAATTTCTGGTTAAGTGATGATTGATTATTTTGATCCACAGTTACAAATAAAGACACGTTCCCATCACGATTTCATTTATTTGAAGACAGAACACTTTCCAGAATTTAAAAATCAATCAGTTGTCGTGCCCTTGCCCAGTGCAAACCCTGCGTCACTCGTACTTTATCCAGTGTCAGAGTGAAGAATTTAACTTCAGGATCTCACGCTACAAGAAGGTGAATGTTTTTTCTTTTTGAAACAGCACAACATTTCAAACAAATTTCTTACTGCATTTCTTAATGACAGTTCATAACAAGCCAAATAAAGGGCTAATCACGGAGGTTTTAGTTTAGTTAGACAGCATGTTTTAGTCACTTGTCTAGGCGCAGCAGTCTTTCAATATGTGCATTCTTTACCTGAAGTAAGTAGCACAGAGCTTACTATTAACCAATTTATTGGGAACTTCACAAGCTATGTGACATAACCAAACGCCATGCAACAGAGTTGACAATCTCCATTTCTGCATTCCCAAAGTGCAGTCAATCTTAGAATCACAGGCTGTGAACAATCTGATTAGTAAGATAAGGAAGGAGAAAGGATCCCATAAATACATAATTTTAGACACAACATGCAGCTAAGGGTCTACCAGACCAACAGTTAAGAGGAAAGGTCATGTAATGAGAATAAAAAGATTAAAGAGAAAAAACTGTGAGAAACAATTGTACTCTTGTTTGTGGAAGAGATTCTTACCATTAGAGTCAGAAAAGCCCAAATATCTTACTAAAGGCCCTATTCATGAATGACTTACACTTCACATAAATTTGGAAAACTCCATGAAGAGCAATTACCACCATCCTCTATGAAATGAAAACTCCTCAACATGGGTTTCCCAGAGCACAATGGGACAACTGTGTGTTTGCTGGGAAGGAATGAGGGGTGAGGCATGGTGCCCCACAGATGGTGGCAGATCGTAAGGAACAAGAATTTAAACTCCACACAATCACAGAATTTTAATTTTCTCAATGGGAATCTCATCTTGTGAAAGACAAACTCCTGCTGACAGTCACCCACTCAGCAAAAGAAGACCACAATCCTCATCAGAGAAAGCTGTTTTGAGAGTGATTTCAGAACAAAAACGCCTTTCATCAATAGCTGGCATCAGTAGCTTATCCTCCTTCCCACCTTGTTCTATGAGAAAACACATTTACTGAGGTTAGAGTTAGGGAGATTGAAAATTTTGTTGTTCTTTGAATCTACCGCCAAAGTCCTATTTGCACTGCTTGAGGCATTCTCAGGCAATAAAAAACATCATTGCAAAATTCTGTTCTTATACCGCTCAATCACTACAGTATCTAAGCACCTTTCGGAACAGCATTAGGCAATATAATTAGCATCTGTCATACATGCTGCTTTCTCTCATGGGTACATCCATACACACTTCTCTTGTGTACATCTACATATGTATTTTTATCTAGGTAGAGCACAGCATAATTATAAAGCTAAACCTGTCCCTCTCCAACACTGATATTTTAAGTCTAAAATAAGTACCCACTAAGCACTATTCTTTTGCTCTCAATAAACTGAGAATAATAAAAGCTCGTGTTATGTTTGCATGTGCAAGCTTAATCAAATCCTTTTGGCTGGGATATTGTGTTTCTTCAAGAGCAAATGATCAGGCTGATAAAATCAGAGCTGCATTGATTAAAGGGTATTTGATCACCAAGGTAGATCAGGAAAGCATTGCAAAATAATAGTGGTAGAAACTCAAATGAAGCAGAAATATTAATGCAAAGAAGGCCACAACGGCTTTTTAATAAAGAAAACATTGTAGGCAAGCTGATGGTATCTAGCAAAAAAAAAAAAAAAGATGATTTTAAGTATGATATGATTTCTGTACATATGCTGGTAAAAATGAAACAGCGTTAATCCTCAATAACATTGAGGTTTTCTGTTAGTATGGATCTTCCTAATTTCCTTCTCTCCCCCGCCCCATAACTTGTCAATTTTTATTTCCTCAGCACAGATTTGAAAAACAGTGCTTTAGATTTAGCTGGTATCCAACAGCAAACACACCAGTATTAATCTATCAGAGTACCTGCTACCTGCAGAATAATTTTCGTAAAGACCAGGAAAAGGATCTTTTGTCAAATTAGCAGCTAATGGAGACATTTCTCTATCCCATGGTTAGGAGACACACTCCCAAACTTCAAAGGAAGTATGTCCATGAGATGTCATAACGTGCAGAGCTTTGCTGCCTTTACAGCATCTACATGGGTGTGCAGGGCAAGCCCACAGGGTACATAATACATGATCAAAGACTTGGATTGTGTACAAAGATTTAAAGACAGTCGATGGATAAGCACGAAAAAGTAGCGTGAAAACATGCTTTTCAAAAATACACAAGGATATGGAAAAGATCCTATTTCTTTGTCTGATAACTGTTATGCCCCAAGGGGAAAAGCACACAAAGGACCATCCAGGGATGGCAAGGAATATGTACCCATTAGGACAGGAAGGCCTTTAACAATATACTGCTCCTGTAAACAGTTAATTTTCCAAGGGAGACACCCTGTAGTGTTCAACCTAGACTGAGACACCTATTGACTCTCAAAGGTAATCGTCCCTGGAGAGATAGAAAAAAATGTTAGTGCAGAAAAACATAGAGAATTAATACAAGACAACAGATTTTTGCTTCCAGCTGCACAAAGTCACAAGGTTTGATGGTTGTTTTTAAATGCTTCCATAACATGGCCAGGTACCATCTGCAAAACTGTCTCTGAACAAGTGTTTTGTTTACTTTATATTAACTATTTACACTGCATTGGGCATTTTAAAAGACAACAGGCTGGAAAAAAAGGGAAAAAACAGGCATGTATGTCGAGAGCAGAGAGGAAAGTCTGGAAAAGCTACCCCTGAGAGTAACCATCAAAAGAGTGGAAATGCAAATACATATATTTTCAAACATACGTTTAGGTACCAGCTCTGTTGGTGCTGTAACATCTGCTTCTCTGCAACATATTGTTGGATCCACAATGTCTGTGTCAGGAGGAGGGTAAGATGGGGGTGGGGGGATCACTAACTGGGGTGGACCACGAGTGGTGCCTCTAGGAGGCTTTTGTGGCACCTGCCGTCCATCACCTACAGGGGGATCAATTGACCGGTTACTTCATTGCAAGATAATGATTGTTCTGCTTATTGTTATTTTTTTAAACACACATTGATTTTCCCTTACCCACATCCAAAGTCTGTCTGGATCTAATTCTGCTTTTATTTACCCCCAAATAATAAAGGGAGAAGGAAAAGCTCAGTGTTTCTTAAACCAACAGCAATGGGACCAGAATTGGGCCCAGCACATATATGCACATCACAACTAACAGTTAAAATTACCAGTTTTGGCAGACGTAAGGAAGGTGGAAAAAAAAGTTTAATAAAAAAAATTTGAAAAAAAGCTATGTAAGGAAATGTGAAAAATGTGCTTTATTTTTACTATCTTAAGTGCCAAATTGCCTGAATTTGTTGAGCCCTAGGATACTTTAAGTGACTACTTTCCTGACTCTGAGCGAAAGAGGAAGATGCCTCAGGTCAGTATTTTCAGGTAGGGATCTTGACAGGTTTTTCTTTTCTTTTTCTGAGTAAGTTTTTTACTATTTTGACATTGTGAAGAAGC
Source organism: Ibidorhyncha struthersii (assembly GCA_013398815.1). Taxonomy (NCBI): domain Eukaryota; kingdom Metazoa; phylum Chordata; class Aves; order Charadriiformes; family Charadriidae; genus Ibidorhyncha; species Ibidorhyncha struthersii. The sequence goes on along the minus strand of VZSZ01003186.1, from coordinate 708,325 downwards.
AGATGATTAAGTCATTTTTTTGCAAAACAGTGTTTCACGCTATCAAAGGAAATGCTCATAACTTTGGCTGGGGGTTTATTTCAATACTATGTGCAATAACTAAATAAATACCTGCACCTTTGCACTATATTAACCATCTGTAATGTTAAAAAGCTGCTTCCAGTTTGCAGCGTACAGACCTAGAGCTACTGCAATTTGGAAAGTCCAGAGGCTGAAAGCACACTGAGGAACCACGGCTACCTGCTCGTTCTGCTCTCATACCCTGCCTTGAGCATCTACTGTGGTCATTACTGAAGACAGATGCCGGCAGAGATGAACCTCTGCTCTGGTCCATTCTGATCATCCCTGAACTCTTAAGCTCATGCTCTGGTGCTGCTGAGAAGGGAAGTAGCACCGAGAGGAAGGAAAAAAGATTAAACCGTTACCATTTTCTACTTAGGAGTCCCTAGCTTCCAGAGATTCAAGACACAATTTACTGCTGGCATATGTGCAGACCCTTTTTTACTGCTTTGAGAAAACTGGGTACAATACTTGGGCGTCAGAATAAGTGATTCAGTATTGAATACTGAAGTGAATTTACCAGTTTGAGAATATTTTTGACAGGATCTTTTCTTTGATTCATGTGGCTAACTTGGGAGATACATAGGTAACTTTAATCCTTTTTCCATCATGTGGCTGCCTATTTCTTGCAGCACATTATTTCTCTCACTACAGTCTTGCTTTTTTCACAGCTTTTCTCTCTTGCTTTCAGAGCCATCTGTGCTTTCTCATCGTTTTCTTGCAAGGGCCCTGAAGAGAGGCTGTTTTACCAACCTTCCCTTGCTGTAACATTTTTTCTTGTTAATGAACGCATTCATTCAAAAAAGTAGCAGAAAATGAAAAGCACTGAAGATACGGCTGCTGTGGGACGAGTTCTTTGTTGGTATAAATTAATAAGGCTCCATTAAAGAAAACAATACCACAGAATCCTACATCAGCAGAGTCTGGCCAGCAAGGACTTATGTACACAGTACTGAACAGACTAGAAGTGGCTCTGCTCTGCTTTATTTCATCTGTAACATTCTCAGCACTGATACAAAATAAAATGAACAGTTACAAAAAATTAAAGCACTAAATGTCATCACTAAGTGACCAGCAGTAGGGCAAAGCATGAGGAGTGACAGACTGTGACATCTGCAATGGTTAAAAGTAAGCCAATTTGCTGAAAACTCCTGTGTTATATGGCACAGCGATAACGTTCCTCTTAGAGAGTTTAAATAAGAGATGTCAATGGAGTCGAACATGTCACAAGATAATGGACTCCTGCTGCTACATAAATGCTGAGGCATTAAATGTGAAGCATTTACTGAAAATAAATGTTGGAACAAAGCCAAGAGGTTTCTTTCTAAACTGTGAAGCATTTGTAATGCAAGCAATTATGTATGACAGGATGTCATATCTGTATGTCTTAGGCACCTTATGAAACATGAGGTCAAAGAAACGAACTGAAGTGCACTGAGTGCATTACGGCACTTGAAGAATGATTCTCTTAATGTACTGAAAAACGAGTTCCAATCTGTGGGGTTATTATCTCATATCTTTCCCCATCATAAAATCACTTTGTTTGCTAAAAGCATAATCTTGGGGTCCTCACTCAAGCAAAGCTCCCACCGATCTGAGTAAGCTAACAGAGGTCTGGGAGAACGTTTTTCAGTCTTCCTGTATGAGAGTAAATGTGGTGTCACATACAGCTGAAGGCTAGAGTTTCTTTTGGTTTATACAGCTATGTGCGGCATTCCTTTGAGAGTACTAGTTCTTTTCTTCTACTGATTAGCTAAAGACTCAGCAGAGAGTGATTCTTAATAAAACTGAGGACTAAATCCAAAAGAAAACCTTCACTGAATATTGTCAGTTGATGTCAAACTGTTGGAGAACTACAGGAAAAGAAAGCCTGAAAACCAGGCTTTAAGAACATGAGGAGATACTGAACCAGCTTGACTGTAATTCCGTTCTAGCAGAACCCCATGGCTTTAGATGCATTCAGTATTGCTTGGCCTATCTCCATTTACTAGCATTTCCATTTACAATTTCTGTATTTCCATTTACCAGCAAAACCGCCATGACCTTAAAGGCACAGAATAGGCCCAAGGCTGGTGCTTTTGGATATCCAGCTTGTACCAAACATTCAAATTACGATGAGTGTTATCTACCTTTTACCAGCCTACAGTACTCTGAATGGTACCTATAAAAAAAAGAGGTAATACACAAACACTTATTTCCAGACTTTCATTCTGCAGAGAAATGCATTTTTTCCCCAAGTTACAGAAGTTTCTGAACTCACAGGATAACAGAATTAAGGAAACTTCAAACAGGGAGCATTGAAAGCACATGCATGGGATTACACAGGAGAGAAGAACGCCTCTCACCCATTGTGCTCTTCCTCTTGTCTTCCCTGTCTTCTGTCCTGTTTGGCATGGCAGGAGTGGGTGGAGCAGATGCAGTTGGTGGAAGAGGGGCACGCCTCTTCTTTTTCTGTAAATCATTCAGGGATGCTCCATGTGAAATCTAGCAAAGTTGAAAAATAGACACAGTAAAGGATATGTTTTGTCGATGTTGTAAATTGTCAGTAACAGAAAAAATTGTGATTGTCATATGACCTAATTTCTCAGCACAGTATATTTGTAATGAGCTATTATAGTGACAACAGGAGATTAAAAAGACACATCAGAAGAGGTATAGTAATAATGCACTGGGAGAAGGAAAGGGAAAAGAACTGCAGATGACTGTCACAGCCATATCTACTAATATGGTAGATATTTGATGGTTTTGGTAAAAGGGAATTAGACAGCCCAACACCCAGCAACACACAGTATGACACTACATGTGTTGCTAAGCTTGAGCATAGCTTGCTTTTCATTGGTTTCTTCAGACCTTAAATTATAGTTAAATACTCCAACTGGTATGTGCAGGGAATAAACTCTCTCTCATTTCGTTGATTTGCCTCTCAAATTCTTGTTTAAGGACTTCTAAGAGAAGAATCAGAATTGAAAGTTTGTTTGCATGATGATATGAAATCATACTGTACTCTACATCTACTGGACTTCACAGACATACTTTTGAAGATCTGTAACACCTCGGCTTCCAATAATTGCAACATGCTGGTTGGCAAGCCAAGACTTCATTACTGTTTCCACTGCTTTTAGAAACATGAAAAATTTTATTACAAGTGACTTAGGTTTCACTGGGTTGCATAATATTTTCTGCTGCTTGTTGGAACTTAGCTCTTTTTCCTTTTTCTGGAAAAACAATAATAATAAAACCAAAACCATGAAGGAAAATCTGTTGAATTTTTATATTTGAAAGGTAGTGACAACACTAGATAGAACCAGGCTTAGCTGGGGCAGAAGGAGCTGCCCACACATGGCACGCTGTTGGCATTCCTCAGTCTTCATGTGCATCACTTCACTGCTCTGTCCGTCCTGATACTCCCCAGAGTTGAAGGTATCTAATATACAGAACTGCCTGGTGGTTTTCTAATATTTAAAGGTCTACACAATAATAATAATCTTTCCTTTAATCCAGAGGATTAACGAACCCTTAAAATAGATTTGTTGTGGGAGATTTCATTAAACAAATAGCAGCTTCACACTGCTCAAAGCTATTATCAGAGGAAAGGCTCTCATTTAGATGCGTCCTTTCCTACATTGAGTGAAAACTCTGAGAATAAATTAATTTTACAAAGCATAGGACATGAATAGAGCCTCTCTCACTTGGCCTTCCTTTTTTTAAAAGCACTCAGGAGGGTCTTAGGTTATAAAACAAACGTTCAGTTCCCACGTCTTGGGATAATGCTTCAACCACCGTGCCACATGACAAACATTCTCCACCCTGTCCTGGTGAACCTGCACCCTGCATATGGAGAAACTCGGTAGTAACAGCACTGGACATAGAACACGTTAACCAGGATGAGCTGCAGCTTCATAGTACACAGTTTCTATAAGGTGGAGGGGACGGAGGATAGGAAAGAAAGGTGTCGTGGTCTTGCTTCCTACTACCATGGATTATTTCTGCATTTTACATTAAATGTCCACTGGATACAGCACACGCGTGACTAAAGACAGTGAGGCCAATCTAAACAGGCAAGAATTTTACTAGTAACTAGTGATGTTGCAGACTTCAATTTTGGTTACCAAACTTCATGGCATTTGAAAAATCAGACTTGTACCTACAAAAGAGCATGAGGCAAAACATTCAGGAATGGATACTGCAAAATTTTAGAGCTCCTTTGAAAAAACGTCTGCCCAAAGTCATGGTGTTACTCCATATTGAGATGGAGCACCTCTCCTGATGAAGAAACTGCCTGCCAGTGGTTAGGAACTGACTGGAGTTGAATCCCAGCCCCCACTTCCCCCATTCTTATACAACCAGAATGCCCAATATTGAGCTGAACATGAAAAACACCGTTCAGTAAATCAGACTCATCAGGCTTTCATTTACAGAGGAGGAGTTACATGGAGGACAGCTACCTAATGCTACACTCTTCTTCATGTCTATTTGGGGGAATTAGTGAATAGGCACTTGGAAAAAAAAAAAATCATGTTCTTCTGCACTGCATTTTAAGTAACTAAATGCATACGAGCATTTAATACTGTGTCTTCATTCTTCAGGATACAACCTTACAAATAAGAGAAAATTATTAAAGTGGGGGCTTTGATTAAGCTTACTACAAAGTCTCAAAAATTCAGTAGGACTTGAATCGTCTGGGAGACAGTCAGCATCTGAACTTCATCTGCACAAGCCATGACTTCTGCAGTTATTTAATGGCATTTCACAGCTTCCACATTCACTTCTGTCTGTCCAGACAGAAAGGTCATTTTACTGGAGGACAAAAAATGGATGGACTGATGATTTAAAGGATAAGTCTAGGAAATCTTGAGAATCAAGGCAGAAAGTAAGGAAAAGTGTGTTTCCACTTGAAACAATAGAGATCACTAATCACCCTTTCCCAAGTACCAGACGAGTGAAGGATGTTAGTCTGGTACAGTCAAATTCCTCAAAGGTACACTACCGCTTTACTAACAAGAAAGGATACTTGTTAGAAGTCAGCTTATCTTTTCCAGCTCTATGCATTCTCATTTAGTTGAATCTTCTGAGGACTATTAGATAGATATATGGATGAACATGCTGTTACAGCTAACAAAAAGGCTAGAAAATAGCTAGTGGTCAACTGCAATAATGCAAGTTTGGTCAAATACACACACAAAAATGCTTTTATTATACTGTCAGCTAAGTGCAGTACACGTCACAAACACCATAAAGAAGATGAAAAGCTTGTTTTAAGCCAGCCACACTACAATGTATATAAGAAGTGTCTAGTTCAAGAACAGGTCATAAAAATGCTTAAAAGTAGTTCTTTAATGCCACCCTCTGTAAATCTATGAGGCTAAACATAAATGGAAAAAACACAAAGAACATTCTGTTTCTTTCTTGCAATTGTATATACCAAAACAATAGAACTTGGAAATAATTTGTTATGGCTGGCTGCTTCTTTTGTAAAGAAATCAAGCCTTAACGACATTATCTGAAGTAATTTCCCATCCAAACTTCACTACGGGAGCCCCTCTCTGAGCGCAACAGAATATTTCCTAGTCTTAGCACTTGTGCTTCACCTATGTAGCATTTTTAACTAGAAGAAATTATTAGGTCAGCTTCTGTTACGAAATGAATACATAATTTTTAAAGATGTTAACAAGTGTTCACTGACTATAATTAATACCTTCAACTGAGCTAGAGGTGAATAAAGTGGGCCAAAAGGACCTAAGTCTGACAGAGTGTCACTTCTGTTCCCATGTTGATGAGACCACACATAATGCAAAAAAAATCAAATTCATGTCATGGCCCACAGGCTGTTTAAAAAATACTTCCAATATTGCAGACAAAATATCTGAGGAATGTGCTGAATGTGTTTTCCTTCTGTGAAAGCTCAACATCTTTACTAAAATTTGAGGGCTTTAGATAAAACTTCAGAATATAGAGCATAACAACCACGTCATGCAGAGGTTATGCATCAAAATTGTGTGGAAAAGAATCCTATCAGGCTAATGCTTGAAATTTTCAATCAGTAGCATTTGACAGTCACCTTACTTCCAAACGGTCTGTGGATACACTAAGAGCGGATGTGTAAATTCAGTTTGAGTTTCCTCATGCATAAGAGTACTTTCTTTGCATTAGGTTGCACTGAATATGAATTCATGAAAAATATTAATGGAGGCCCAAGGAAACAAAAGCCACAACCACCAAAAATTCATCAAGCATTCAAAGACAAGGAGGTCCTCAGATAAATTTCCAATGTGAGCTCTGCCTGTCCTCTACTTACAGGTCAGACACTGGTTTTGTATTTATCAACCCTTCGCTACTAATCTTTCTAACAGAAGTGTTTATCTATGTAAGTACTTGCTAAGTCATCTGGCAAATGCCACCTTTCTTTTATTCACAGACCAAACTAGGCTTAAATTTACTGCAGGTTTACTGCTCCTGAAACTGAGCCTCCTTCTGTAAGCCAGAAACTATATCATTAATTTGTGCTCCTCTGTCCCTCCAGTATCTACCAACATTCGGAACCCACTTGATGACACTGACTACATATCTCAGTTATCTGAATCACTACTTTGAGCAAGAAGGACATCTCACTCTACGGTCTCCAAAGACGGATTAAAGACTCTACAATAACATACTTGGAGAGCCACACATACCCAAGTCTGTTTCATTAAGGACAGCCCACAAACTCTTGCTATAGATGGTAGGGAAAAAGGGACTGGGCTTAATGCAGCCTTGGAAAGTGCACATGCTGCATCCTTCTTAAATAACAAACTACTGCAATGTTGTAATTACTGAAGTTATATCTTGACTAGTAAAGAACCTAGCAACTACCAAGGTGTTCCAAAATAGTGGTATGGCCAGGTAAAAAACATTAAGCTAACACTAGAAGTCCAGCTGGATTTTGCGGGCTTGAGGGAAAGATACCGTGTAACTTCTAAACTGGATGTTGCAGGCCACTTTGGTGCTTTCTGGGAGCTACTGCCTTTCAAGCAACACATTTTGCCCACTGGCTGAGGGGGACTTGATATTCTTCGACGACTACTCTGTTGGGAGACAGAGCCCAGAAGAATGAGCCATGTTTTCTTCCTTCTCCCAAGACTGATGTCCGGGGAGAAGATTGGACATACGAGAGATACGTACTTTCTGCAGGACTGAGAAAGAGCTTGGAAAAACGCTGGGTGATCTCAGCTGGGAAGTACAACTAAGAACACAAGTAAGGAAAAGCAACTTAAAAATTGCCATGGAAAGACTTTCTTGCAGTCGCACACTAAAAGCAAACAGCACCTTGTCCTGGTTTCAGCTGGGATAGAGTTAATTTTCTTTCTAGTGGTTGCTGTGTTTCAGATTTGGTATGAAATGAATGTCAATAATGCATATTGGTTTAGTTGTTTCTAGGTGATGTTTATACTATTCAAGCAGCTTTGTCAGCTTCCCGAGAGGGATCATAGACAGAACAATGGAATGGCCAACGGAATATTCCATACCATAGACCCCATGCTCAGTATATAAATGGGTGTGAGCTGGAGGGCGGGAATCCACGGTCAGTGCTCGGGACATGCTGGGCAACCAGTTCACCGGGTAGTGAGAGTGACTTGTATTGTATTACTTTTATCTTGTATATTCTTTTACCATTACTAATATTATTATTTTCCTTTTTTTCTGTTATCATTCTATTAAACTGTCTTTATCTCAGCCCACGACTGTTTTTCCATTCCATTCCTTTTCTCCCTCTTCTTCCTACCCTTCCCAGGGAGGAAGGGGGAGAACTACATGAGCAGCTGCGTGGTCCTAGCTGCTGGTTGGGCTTAAACCATGACACACCTTCTTGAGTTACCTGGAACAGGTTTTCCCTGAACAACTGCAGGTTTCTGTTGTAGTCAGTGTCCACACCTACTGCAGAAATCCTGGATGACTGACAGACAGATCTAAACAGTTCTAACTGTGCATTAAGAGAAAACCCCTCAGTGGATCTAGTAAATATGTGATTGAGATGTTAAAAAAAAAAAGAAAGGCATAGTTTGTTTTTCAAAACCCAAACCACTTTTCCCAATATTTTCATGAACATTGCCAGAAATATTTGTCTTATGGCAACAGATTTTTCCTTTTAATCTCACTGCTATCATTTTGCCATAGAAAAGGAAAAATGGAAACTTGAAAAATCTATCAATTTTCCAGGTTTGCTATTCAACAAAATCCTTCTTAAAGCAATTTTCTTCCTGCTCAAACATTGTAGCTACAGGTGATACACATATTCTTTCAGCAATAGGATTATGTCTGGAATAATGGTTGTTTTTAGGGGATGTCCCATGGTGGTTTAGAATACACAAAAAATCGTATAGCACATGATATAAACTGTGTGAAGAAAGCTCCTATAGTCTCTTGCTTCTTTATCCTTTTTATGCAACATTACACATCAGGATCTTTTATTGTTTTACAGAATGCTTGTATAGTTGCAACTTCTGTCTAATTTGTATACAAAACGTCTTGTTTGGGGAAACAGCAAGTGATTTGTTTGTAGAAATTATTTTTAGAAGTAAATAAAAACGATTGGAAAAAGAACACACGGAGTCAATCACTGGCATGCCCTAACTACAAACTGGTTTCTATCATCCAACACTGACTAGACACACACTCTGATTTAAGCAAGCCAGATTCTGATACACCTGCTGGTGATGGTATCATGTGGGGTCAGAATGCCTATCGAATTACAAGAGTGTTTAAATATGATCCACAGAAAAATTCAGAGTTAGCTTGTAACTGAACAAACAACAGCATTACCTCAAACTGTGTGTGGGACCAATCCCAACCCTCTTCCCTTCACAAAGAATCTTAAGAAGTTTTGAAATAATTAAGAGCCATTTTACTAGGACCTCTAGAAGTAAAAACAAAAGACACATTTTACTAACCAGTTTTAAACTCCTGATATAACCATAACTGCACTGATGCTTCTATAGCATTGTGTGAAAGACAAGTGGGGTAGGCTGGTATGTAAGTAGGATTTATGGTTTGAGAGGTTTAAAAAATATTTTGCTATGATTTTGTACATAATTTAAAGCAGTTGAGAAGAAAATATTTTGATCCAAGAGGAGCCATTCTAGGAAAATCAGAGAGATAAATCTTTCAGCTGCAGAACAGAGACATAAATCTCTCCACTAAACTTGATGATATAAAAACTACTCTATCCAGCTGATTCTGCATTTTCACAGGGCAACAGATGCTTCAACATGTCTAGCACTAGAAACCACAAGAAGTCCCAATTGAACATTAATGTGTCTTAAACAACATTTACTCATACGTCTAATATTCCCTAGACCAGTCATACATTATTAGGCTTTTCACTGGCATACACTGACAAAGGAAAATTCAGGGAGCTCTCAAAGAAACTGGGCGTATGAGCAATTCACGTGGCTGACCACTAAGTTACATTCTATTAAATTGTCTATTCAGCACTGAACTTCTCTACCTTGTTTCCTTATTGGGAACATTTCATTTGATTTCATTTGATTAAACAGTGAATGTTTAATCCACAAGTACGTTACAAATGGCATTCAAAGACAGCAGTCTGAAGTTTCCCAAAACCATGTCCTTAAGTTGCAAAATGCATTTGTATGGGTTATTTAAAATGCTTACTAGGATCCCATGCAATGCAACAACATATTGCAAAATCAACATACACAGAGATACTAAAAAATCTGGCACTTGGAAACAGTTTTAAAGAGGATATTATTTGAAAAACTTGTCATTTTGATAAAATGCATAGGAATAACGACACTTTCATTACACAGTTTTTCTGGATTTGTCATTTTAGTTCTGTACATCCTGATTTTTCATTGTTGGATCTCACAAACCTCACAATAAAATGAATAATAGTAAACGTAAAAGAAGGTTTTTAAAAAAGCCATACGAAGTGAAGAAATGCATGCCATGATAGCAAGAGTGACATTTGGACCAACTAGACCCAACAGCTCATCTTACTCTGGACACACCACTCTCACATGGAACAAGTCTGAAATGGGAGATTCCCAAGCTACTGCCAACATGAGTTCAAGTCCACAACGTAACACCAAATAACTTCAAGCAGGACAACCACATTTATGGTGTGACACAATGCTGCTCTGTATCAGGGTGTTTCCTCCTGACTTTGAAGCTCTGCACCACGCTACCTTGCACTGTCTGGCCCACGCAATGGTTGCTTCCCAGCCTTATCCACAGCCTCAGCTTCTGAGCTGCTTTGCGGCTGGAAGTGCTCAGGCAGTGTGTTAAGTGGGAACTCCGGCTTACAACTAGAGTGCAAACTGCATTGCTCTTCTGAAAATACCCTTACCATTAGTATTTTAATCAGATGCCACAAAATACTGCATCATTTTTCCTACTTTCATGCTGCTTAATTTCAAATTAGTTTTTTCTCATTATTTAACTCTGGTATTAGACAGGGTTTTGTAAAGAAATTTAGTATTCATTAACAAAAATGAAGCTGTGACTGCAAAACCATCTCAGTCTTAATAACAGACAAAAAGCTTAGCATTACTGGATTTTACAGCAATTGCTATGCTCTTGTGCTATTTTATTCATAGAATGAAGACGATGAAAGCCAAGGCCGTCCTTGAATATTCAGCTGACTGGCGACAGAAAGCTCAATCAGTTGACACAAGAAAGCCACTACAAGGTGAAGGGGCAAGCTCATTTTTCCATCTGTTTTTATTGAACACACCCTTTGTGAAATGTCATGGTCAAGGGCAGTTAAAAATTAATGTCATTCTAATCTTCTTTAAACACTTTAACTTGTTCAGTTAAATGTGTCAGACAGGAAACTATCCATAAACAAATTTGAGATGTTAAATTACTAAGATAGCTGTGATTTCCTTCTTTTGCAAAATCTCATTACTAGCTGCAATATTATTTCCAGTCAAGGAAGTCACTCTACAGCACCAAATATTTTCACATGCATTGAAACATGTAGACTACACAAGTCTGCGGATGTTTGGTTTGGCAAAGAATTGAACTTCCTCTGTTTCTCTGAGTACAATGTAATCCTCCTCATTTATGTCTTCATTTAGAGAGGAAAAAAACCAACAAAAACCCCTCAAACACTTAAAAATCGCATCTTAAAACCACCACAAACCGATTTGCTACTAAGATTCATTCCTCTGCTAGAGAAGTTAAACACAAAGGCAAAAACCACCTCCAAACCTTCATCTCCTATATGTGCTTATCTTTTTAGTTAAATTCAATTAATAGAACAACTGAACATAAATAAGAGTTTAAAATACATAGTAAGACTGCAGCTCAGTATTTATTCTGACAACTTTGTCAATGAGTTTGACAAGATCAGTGTAATCTCCTTGAGTCATTGCCTTTGGGAAAGGCACTGGCACAAGGATTTTATACATCATCTTTTCTGCCTCAGTCTCACAGCCAGGATTACAGGCTGTCTGATTGGTTGGTCTGCTTATCTGTCCTTAAAAATCTGAGAGATGTTACAAGCCAACTGAAGATCTGCAAAATTTATTTTGTATCTTTGTCCAATTTTCTGCCAAAAGGATGGGCTGTAGCCTAAAATCTGTTAGCGCTAGAAAGTGGAAGGCAATGTCACAAACATCTGACCAGGAACAAGGAGAACCATACCCTTTCTACTGCCATTAAGCGAAATACCTTCCTGGAGCTTAAGTTTTCCTTTACACACACAATTTTATTTTGCAGAGATAGCCAAGTTGAATTTCTATTGCTTAGCACTAAGTCCTAGGCAATCACCTCAGAAGTCTTCTCAACTTAGAGGAAAACATACCTGGTTTATTTCCAATGTTCACCCTCCTCCTATCAGCACTCTCCATCCACAGGCACACAGAATGCCTGGGAAACATGGTTTGGGCAAGTCAAGTGATAGATTTGTGCCATCCCTTCCCGCTGCCCCCTGCAAACTTCCACTCAGTCTAGCTTCTTCCAGCACTTACGAAGGGCAGCCAGAAGCCCCTACTTCCATAATCTTCAGAAATCAAGAAGAGGGGAGAATAGCAAAATGGTACCACAGTGTCAACTAGATATATTACTAGGGACTGTAGCATAACACAGCTCTACATCAAGCTACTCCCCAGAAGTATAGGATTTTTATAATCCAAAATTACAAATAGACTCTGCTGGGCAGATTTGTTAGAGAAACCCACCATGGTACTTCACTTGCTATCCATGCCTGGAAGTGTCAGTAACACAGAGCTGAGCAGGACTCAGGGGTTGTCTGCCGAGCTACGATTAAGGTGAGCACATTGCAAACAAAATAAGGTGCCTATTTCTCCCAGTGACCTGCACCACCCATCCTCTAAAGAGGTGAACAACTGAAATGGTATGCAGTCAGAGGAACTGGATTTGCATTCCCCTCTCCCAACTTCTATTACTTTTGGGGTATGACTGTGAATGAACTCAAACGAAATGTAGCTTTAAGAAGCAGAGAACAGTTTTTACTGGATTATACTTAGTTGTGATATATTTTCTTGCTTTCTTATTTGGCTGAACAATGACCAGAATGCAATGCCATTAAGCCATTAAATTTACACAGCATGTATTTACTTAGGTAATTTTTCTATTATATAAAATTTTACTTTTCTAATTTAGGACCTACGAAAGGTGGAGTTACAAGCAAAATCTGAAAAGTGACACAAACCCAGTTTCTAAATTCAGCATGGTGTTAGGGTCATTTTTCACTGCTTACTGAAGGCCAGTTCTTCAGAAGCCTTGCTGCTTACTATGTTTTTTGTCTATTAACATCCCCTAAATACCTTGCCCAACAAAGCCTAATAATTACTTGACACATACTTTCTCTTTAATGAGAGTTAAAAGCTTACGATGACATCAGCCTGTCCTATTTGTCTGTGACTTGCAAGCCAGATGAAGTTTACTTACTAAATGTTGCAACCCTGCCAAAATTCAGGCCCACATAGAACAGTATGTTCGGGCCCTGATGTCTTGCCAGTTTTCAATGAAGTGCTTGACAGAGACCACATGTGGAGGTCAAGTGATACTATCATGATCTCACCAGATGGTATGTTGTGGTATTATTCCCTAGGCAGGTAGTATAGTCTGTTCAGAAACAACTGGCAGGTGATCCATGAACTCACAGCCAGAAGCAACTGAAGAACGTTATTGATGTTGGCGAAAAGACTATTCTGAGAATTTTTCTTGCACATAATTCAAGGACTCAGTTCTCAAGATGTATGTTTTCTTGAAAAAAATGAAGGGATTTATTTTATTAACTTCTACCTTAAATCAGAAGCCCTCCTGTCAAAGAGATCTTGTATTCTTGCTTGATTATTATATGATGTATGTTAAATGGTAAAATAAAGACACTGCAAGCTCACCTTGCTTAGGTTCTTGTAACGTATTAAGGACCACCAGGTCACTCTGACTTTGATGTCAATTCAGAGATTGTATCTACACAGGTTAGAGGGCAGGACTGGACTAGTTTGCAGAGAACAACAGGAAGGCGGACGATGGAGGAATCTTACAAAATTTTGTAGAAGACATTCTCCCACCCCTCTACAGTAACAGCCTATCCAAGTCAAAGTGCAAAACACTCAGCACTTCACACAGTCCAGCCTTCAGTTAAAGCAGGTAAATAATTTAAATGAGTACTGAACTGACACTGCTCCTATTTCCTGGACAAAATTGCAAAAAATAACTACTTCTAAAAATGCAATAAAGCCACACAGTGGACTCCTTTTACGAAGCAGCAGTTTTCTTCCCCAAGCTAAAGAAGCAATATTCTCCTTTCAGAAAAAGGCATAATTTTAAAGCAGACTTTAAAATCTCAAGTTCCTCTGGTGCAAAACCTATTAATTGATCGTGAACTTCATCTGAGAAAAGACAGATTTTCTTGAAGGGCCAGCATAAAGGCAGTCTTATTTCTTTCTGGCTAACATCAAAACCTCCACTGAAATTCTACAGTAACATCGTCATTCGTACTGGCCAAACTTCAGAAAAAAATACGATCCACTGCACTTAATCACTTTGTGACTGACAAAGCTAAGATTCCTTTTAATTAATTCATCACACTGGGATACCTTACTCTATTTAAAATTGTCAGACAAAAGAATCTGAAAATACGTACATTAATTATAAATTAAAAAAAAAAAAAAAAAAAAACAAAAACTCCAGGAAAATAAATCGTTTGCCTAAAAAAAAATTGCCTAAATTTATTAAAATGTTTTCTGAAATTTTGTTTTTAAATTGGGATACATGCTGCTAGTAAATAAATGTGTAGCAACACAAAGTTGAGCACTAGGATGCTCTAAAGAGGATGGGTGGCAGTTTGGATTTAAACTATGGAATTTCTTTAGATGTATAGAGAAGAAATTTCTGTAATATAGTATTAAAATGTAACATACCCTTAACTGATACTCTTTGAAGATACCAAGATAGTAGCCACTACAGTGTATGTATCATCTAGCTGTAGCCTTTCATAACTATTTTAAAAGAATTAATGTGTTTGATTAAGTGTTTATATACCAGAATTAATGTTTTAGAGCTGTTTTTCTCATGAAAAGCAGTACATATTACTCCCCTTCACTAGCAGCTTTTTTTGAGCCTTCCTAAATTTAATGCTTTACACATCAGCAAGATAAGCCTTCAGCCATCACTGCATTTTTCTCTCTTTTCTTTTAATTTGGGCCTGCATCATTTATCCAAACCAGAGTGTACTTGTCTAGCTAAATTAAACATCCAACCTGCACAGCAAACATTACCTGACATGCTACTGGCTGGTTTCATGTTTGCCATCTGAGCATTGTTTCGTCAGACATGAAAAGAACGAGTCTGGATACTTCTCCTTCAGCTAAGTGAATGTCATGTTTAAAGCTCTTTAGGGAAAAATGAACAAATCACCTTCAAATTGGAAATTAATTGCTCTGTGTTCTAATTTCTTAGTCATTTACTGCAGTGTAGAGCATTTTAAGGACCACAGACCTCTTTTACTACTCACTCTTGTTTCTACTAATTGGTTCCAGTACATCTTGATAATGGACTCTGCAACAGGACAGCACTAGCCAGGTTCAGTTCCAGTGCAACTATTAAATAGACAAAACTTTTCAGGTTTATAACCGGTTACAAAGACCATTGTTTCTATAAAACGTAATGTATGTCATTACAGAATTTCATGCCTGTGAAGGGCAACAGTTTGTACATAGTTTTTTCAACACAAGGCAGTTAACTGAAAGTCATTAAGAAAAGCTCCACCCTTATACACTCTTCTTAAAGACATATTGCCCGATCTTTTGGGACAAAACTGGATAGATCCAGGAAAGCAGTACACCATAAGAGATCAATTTGACTTGCTATCTCCTGAAAGATAGAAATCATCATTTGCTAAGCAAAAACATAGCCCCATCACTGCACAAGACAGAAGTGTCCCAACAGTTCCCTCCTCAGACGACTTGCAATCTAGAGAATATTTGGCAGAGACCTGGATCTGATATTGATTTCAAATGGAATGGGATCAAGACTTTCATTCTGCTTTTTATTTTTTCAGTGAAAAGCACATGTCCACGGGAGTGCACTGGACATCACCCATACAGCTCCCAGCTACCTGTAGTTTGAGCTACATATCTGCATCTTGATATTTTGTGATGCAGCCCAGGGGTGCTGCAGCTATGACCCTCAAGAGTCCTGCAGGGCTTTTTGATACTGCAGTTACAGTACTAAGTTGTAACATGCATACCAGGCAAGTTGCTTGAGGGTTCATGCTGGAAAATTCTTATTGCTCATATGATTTACTGGCAAAACTTATGGCCTTATTCTGCAAGTGCAAAGTTTTGCACTTATGAGCACAGAACAGAGACTGATGATTGGGAACAGCAATCAAAGACAGCTGTTTCTGTTTTTAACAAAAGACATGTTGCCTGGTTATCAAATTAGCAGTGATAAGAAGACCTAGTGAAGTCACTGAGAATGCTGCCAGTGACATTCCTGGAGTGGTATCAGATCATATGAGACAAATATTTAGGTATGAATCTTTCCAGTATTCTCCAAAAATAACCATACTGGGTTAGATCAAGGGTTCTGCTTAGGCTTACGTGGCAAGCACCTAGAGGAAAGCAGAAAGGAAGGCATGTTGAATACTACCTTCTCCCTAATACTTTTGCAGCCACCAATCATCTTCATTTCAGGGACTTCCTGGTGTGGTTTATATTTAAAAATTCGCAATGGATTTGTCATTCTTGCAGCATTTGTTCAGTCTCTTCCTGAGCCCATATAAACTTTTAGTGCCCACATCGACCCTTGCAAATGAGTTCCACAGATCTACTACTTGCATGCAGAATCACACTTTCTGGTTTTGCGTGGTTTGCCTGCTTCCTATCAGCTTCAAATGCTCTTGTCATGGCTGGTTGAACAGTCAAATCCCTGTCCATTGTCTTCATGCCACTTTTTCAAGATGAAGAATCACAGTTTACTTAAGTTGTACAGTTGTCCCTGTATTAAGCTACTCCGCACTTTTGATCACCCTTGATGCCCCTCCATGAGTCTCCTCCCATTCTGTAATACCCTTCTGAAACAAGGGGAACACTACCGTAGGATTTAAGATGGCATAATAAAGCTCACAATACAGTGGTGTTATAAAGTTCTCCTTCTTTTCCTCTCCTAAATTGCTCTGCATTTGATTTGCTTTCTTGATTGCTGTTGAGCTTTGAGCTGACTTTTTTCAAAGAAGTATGTCTTAGGATCCTAAGATCTTCCTAACTGGTTACTGCCAGCTGAGAGGCCAGTATTTTACAAGGTATTAAGCAGAATTAAGAGCTGTCTTTTCTCATGTATATCACTTCACACTTATCCACACAGAATTTTACTTGCTTTCACCTGCAAGTGCTGCCAGCACTCAATCTCATAAGGTCTTTCAACAGTTGTCCTTCATACTCAGCCTTTGTCCTTACTATCCGGGTAACTCAAATACCAGCAACAAACTTTGTCACTTTACTGTTTTTTCCCAGGTCACTTCTTAATATGATGAACATGGATTCTCAAATACTCCAAAGCCATTGCAACATTCCACCACTAGATTAATGGATCATTTACGCCTAACCTGCGATTCCTCTCTTTTCTTTACTATCAGTTATTTAAGAGTAAGATGACCTTCCTCATTATGGAATGGAGACTTGGTTTCCCTAAGAAATCCCTGGTGAGGGACCTCGGTGGAAGCTTTGTGAAAACCCAGACAGACTGTATCAGCCAGATCACACGTACCATCTGTCTGCTGAACACGTCAAGAGCACTCTGAGTTGTAAGGCAGGGTTTCTGTTTTACTAAAACGTTATTTACCCTAGTCATTATCTTCACGGAGATGCCAACTAATTTAATTCTCTATTATATTTCTAGTAATTTTTCAAGTACGTAAGTCACATGAGTAGGCTTATAGTTTTTTTGATTTCTCTCATGCTTTCCAAACACCAACTCTACTATCACCTTTTTTCTCTGACTTTCTTTATGAAAATCCAAAGTGTGGCAACAGTAGCATTCAGCAATTGCATTCAGTAATATTTTCTCTATTTCTTTGCTCCACACAGTAGAAACAGACTTACTACAGATACAGTTATTTTATGCAATCATCTCCACTTCAGATAGCACTGAGGTCTCCAGTGCATCATCTTGAAAACACTTTGCACAGCTACTGCTCAGACGAAGGAACTAGAGCGCATTCCTTATCTATGTTATTGGACAAGCTTGATGTTCAGTATCTGCCTATGTGAGTGATCTTAACCTATGAAAAATGTAAAGTGAGGGTGAACTGTTTTGCCATTCTAGGAGAATAGCAGGCAATTCTCTGGCCAAAGAGTAAGGTAGTGTCTATGTCAGTGTGGCAAAATAAATTATTTTTATACATCTATATAAACAAAGGAAAAAGATCCCATCTTATCCATAAATGCTTAGCATCTATAGAAATGCAGAAATTAAGTAAATAAGCTTCTAAATAAAATTTCAGAATGAATGACTGGAATAAATGCCCCAAAGACAGATGGATACTAAAAGCCTAATGGAAAGTTTCATAATTACCACACAGTATTTACAGCCTAGTACATCCAAAATAAGCTACTGCTACATTAATTTGATGTGAAATACAGAGAAATAGATACAATCTCCATTTTTAACGGGTTTATGTATTAAAAAAATCTATCTATTTGTATAGCTACTCTTTGACCTTATCAAAATACTGCCTCATACCAACTGCGTAAGAAGCCCCCAGCCTCATGATCTGGCATTGTACAGCAGTACAATGTGCGCTCCAGCATCTAATATCCAAACTCTAATACAAAAACCAAGAAGACAGCATGACTTAATAAGTTTTCTTAGCAGCTCTACTACCCCTCTATCATCTAAATTAGCATTAGGTTTACTCTTAAACCATGAAAGCACATCTCATACATTCTTGACTACCTGCTGACTTCTCAAAAAAAAAAAAACTTTTAACATAAGTATAATTTTATGCTTATTTTATGTAAGCATAAAATTTTTCTTTTATGCTTACACAACTTGGGCACCTGCACAGTATTCTGGAGTATATCTTTAATAAAGATTCCATATCCCTGCCCTCATCACAAAAATGCTGTCGAGAGATAATCACACATTGCTTGAGAGTTCTAACAAGTCTGCCACCAAAACTGGAGAGGATCATAGCTAACACTCATCTTATCCTCAGCTAATGAACAAAGGAACTTTTAAAAATAACATGCATCGTTCACATTGCAGGCCTTCTTACACAGAAAGAAAACCAAACCAGAATGAACTAAAAAGGCATACAAACCCAGTCATTAAATTCCTTTTAATCAATATTTTTAAAAACTTAAAAAGTCATTCAAGTGTTCTCCCTCCTCCCTCTGAACAAATCTTGCTTTCATATCCTCAGGGAACTTATAAAAACCTCCGAAGTGACCTAGAAGATGCAGTATTTTGTAGAAGTAAAAGACACATTTTGAGAAACAGCTTTTTCCTACAGCAGACACTGATTCATTGCATCCTTCCTCAGAACGTGAAAAAAGTATCTGTTATTCTCAAAGGAGACTTCTGGATGCTCCACAGAAAAAAAACCAAAGCAAAACAAAAATACATTCACAGAACACTTAAGGGAGAAAGGAAATGTGTCATAAGAGAAAGGTTGAGAAGACCTCACCCAGAAGACCTCTGAGTCAAAAGAAACCTCCCTTCCTCTCTGAAAGATGATAAAAAAACATGCACTTGTATCTTGTTGACTTCTAGTAGACATTTCTGACTTAGGTGTAACCTATGAAAAGGAGATAACTAATCTGAGTCCATCCACCCTTTTTCTGAGTTCTGGGCTCCTTATTAAAACAGAATACAACTATCAGATGGTCTCCACCATGAACTGCTTGTTACCTTTCACCTTATACAGAAGTACAGGAAAAAACAAATAAGGTAAAAAGGAAGAAAATACCTACAGCACAAAGCTATTCTGCTGCAGTATAAAAACCAAACAGCCTCCTCCCCCAAGTACGACTATAATAATTTGTACAAAAGTAGGATCAAACAACTAGGCAAATCCAAAGCCACTTTCTCTCAGGACACAGGACTGACCAGAGTGGAGTCTTCACAACAATGTATTACAGCAGATGCATGAAGCAAGAGGTAGAAAACAGTAAGCTGGTAAGAGTAGAGTGCTTACAGACATGATCACAGCAGATGTTAATAAAGCAGCTTATAGACATCTGCCTACGATAAATCTCAGTTCTGTAGCTAACCGTGGTAGATGTTCTCATCCAGTCATGATTCTTCCGTCCCTCAGCTTCCCTACAATGGCAGTGCCTGCTGGTATCATGGCTCTCCCATAAAATGCTGCTTCTGATGTTCCAAGAAAATTTCTGATGAAAAAAGGCTGTCATCCACACAAACACAGGTTCTTTCTAAGCACTCAGCTGTTTCTCAGAACGAAAGCCAGCTCCAGGAGTGCTATTTGAAATACCAGATTTATCTAAAATACCCAGGGAGAAAGCAGATTTGAGAAACTAACTCACAGGGCACACAGAGCTCTACTAATGGCACCTTTACTGACACAGTTACGCATACTAGGAATATACCTTACTCTACACTGTTCTACAGGATCTGTATCCATTGCTTTAGGGCTTAATTTGCAGGCACAGCGAAATATGTCATTTTGAAAAACTGAGCAGAACAGCAGTAACAGTATGATTTAATACCAATCAAGATCATCCTTGCAGTCAGCTAATCTGTGGCATTAGATTATGAAGAAGTAAAGTGGAAGACTGGTAATCACTTCGTGCAAATATTCAAGAAAGATATCTGTGCAAAAAACCCCGCTATGCTGGGGGACATCAGTGGAAGAAATGCTTGCTTTGCTCAGATTTTTATATTAACAATCTCAATTTAAACTCCTTTGCAACAGAAGGTGGCACAGTGAAGAATAATATAATATTAAAATCACAGTGGCCAGATATTGAGTTGCTGAGCAACCAGACGTAGCTTCTGACATCTTAAAAGTTCAGAAAGCGTCAAGCTACAAACTCAGCTTCCTAATTATGGGCAGCCAAGCTAACTATTTCTAAAAATCCTGGCCACTGTTTTAAAACACATTTTACTTCTAAGGAAGATAATGAGTCACATTTCCAAGTGGTTTCCAAGTCCATGCCTGCAGCACACACACATACACATGGGAAATTGGAGAGCTGCAAATTCAGGGACTGATTCTGGAAATTTGGGTGAATATATGGTTTAATAAGACTTTGAAAAAAAGTAATGTTAATTATGATTTCAATATAATTTTATTCATACATTTCCTTCACTGCCTGTCCTGTATATTTACTACTTGAACATTATTCTGTGGTTCTTGCTGGCAGAATGTATTCTGGGTATGTTTTCACTCCACGTTGTGCTCATTTGATCATATCAAAGTATTTCAGGGTTGTCTGCAGATGGACACAAATTCAATGGCTTCTAGCAGGACATTTCACTGGAGCATTTCCTCCTTTTGACACGCTCTTAATATGCTCAATCAACCAGAGGAGACCTAAGCTTTCAATCACCGGTGTATTCTATTTATATTGGTTTACATATAATGGACAGTGCATATTATTGTAACACAAATTCTCCTAAGAGAACGGCATCCCTACCAAAGGCATGAAAATTCTATTAAATGCCTATGATGCTCAACCTACTGTCCTGCCAGCTCTGTGGCACCGCTACCAGTGACTGCCACCTGAATCATAACTCCTTCAAGTGCAATATGCACTGGAACAGGGGAACATATGTCACAGGAAGCTGTTAACTCCAATAAGAGTACAGAAACACTTGAAAAGGAAAAAAATAAGAAAGAAGAAAAACCCTATGTGGTGGTCAGTATTAGAAATCATCAACTAAGATGGCAAAAATAACATTTCCTCTTCATTTCCACATTTTTAATTTCCTTCCATTTAATAAGATGTACAGCAAATACTGAAAGTATCTTCTATATATAAACAAGAAATTTGGCAAATTTTAGTGTGAGCACCTTATTTTTTCCAGTAAAGATATGAAAGTCTCATTTATATTTGTTCATATTAAAATGATTAGCTTATAGCTGAACTTCTCATTTAGACATAAAATTGGTCAAAAATAAAATGGAGGTAAGAAGAAAGAAACCTGCCAGCAATGATCTGAGTAAGCCTGTGACTCTCTTTGGCTGCAATATTCCTTTTTATTCATGTGAGTAAGCCTCTTCAATGAATAAGTTATTCTTGGTGAGACAACATCAGCCTTGATAAAACACTGGGGGCAAGGAGTATGCTCTAAAGTTATGGTCTTGACCAAGAATGAGGAGTCAACAACTGTCCTCAGCAGCCCAAGGTTGATATCTAAATGGAGAGGAAAGGAATGTAAGAAGCAGGGCAAAACACACAGTATGTCACATATGGTAGTTTGCCTACAGGAACCTCCAGGAAACAATACAAACATGGAAATAAACCTGAGAATTGTGTTGGTTTATAATGCAGCCTTCTGAAAGTGTGAAACCAGTTCCTCAACCTGCACTAAAAGCAACAATACAATTTTTATTTAAACCCACTGTCTTATCATATGACAATTAAGATTAAAATCTATGACACAAATGTTAGTATACTGTATCTGTTATATCGCCCTATTCTTCTATTAGTACAGGCATTTGACTGGCTAGTAACAAATCCCAGATGCCTCCTGTTACATCTACATATTATATGAAAGTGCTTCCGTTCTGAAAAATCACAGCAGCTGAAATAGCACATGGCTCCTTTATCACAGTCTACAAGTTGCATTTCTGGCTTCTGGAGTTGACATGAGAGCTATTATACAGATGAAGGCACTGAAGAGCCCTCTTCTAATTCTGATGTTGTCTCCAAAAAGCCTCATGATTCTATTCTGAATAAACCACTCCATTTCATAGAAAAGGCTCTTACAGAAAGTCCCTCAGGCCTTCATTATCATCCCCACTCACTCCAATTTCTGTATTTTCCCATACACGCTAAAAAAAATTTATAAAAATTATTGCCATAAACTAATTTGCCAGTGCATAATATTCTTGACCTCCAAAAGACTCATACTCACTTCTACGGTTCTTCTAAGAAATAATCTGAACACACTTCTTTTTCTTTTAAAGAGAGGTCGCTGAATAAGCCTCTGAGGAGATGCGTTGAATTCTGTCAGACTTCACATGTGGCTTTTCGCTGTGTGCTCTGTCTACAATGGCATAATCATACAAGTTGTCTCTTAAATATTTTGTCTATATGGTGCAGGCTTTTTGGGGTAGGAACTCAGTTTACACTATGGCTACAGTAAGGTGGCCCCAAATTCTGCTAGCACATCATCTAAAGTGTTGTGACAGAGAACACAGAGTGTTTGCAAAGGAGGGTCATATTTTGCTCACCCCCTACACTTCAGAAAGGAGGGGACCTCCTTGCTTCTAAAGCATCCAATCTTCTGGATTTCATACTGGAAATGTTACCATACCCTGGTCTTTTGAAGAATATTTTTTTCAAGTGGCTTCGCATTATTCTAAATAGCATCACTTAGGCAATGTTTAAAAAAAGAAGGGGGAAGTCTCCAGGGAAGAAATCTGTAGGCTCCTTTCTTTGACTCTGCATTCCTTTGCAAACTACTTAGTGTATGTTCAGAACACTCTGAAACATTGCTCAGTTGTGCTCTGAACAGAAATCAGTATTTTCTAGAGTAGATTTAAAACACTTACGGAGGGAACACTACCTTTAAATAGACATGGAAAACTAATGACGCTGCACTAAAAAGTGATTAAAGTTACTGCAGGGGCCTTACCCTTAAGGAGGTAAATTATTGCAAGCCCCACAGAAACAAAAGCTGCAATACGGTAAAATTATATTGCAGTAATCTACCTGTTTAGAAAAGCCAGTGGAGAAATTCTAAATCTAAAGCATAAATTAAAACACCCCAGTCTTCATACACATGGAAATTTCTGGTTGCAACCACTAGGCAGGGAGATGAGAGATATATTCCTAAATAATCTTCTGTGCTGTAAAGAAAACCAAATACCCTGGAACTTAACAATGGGTTAAAAATAGCAGGCTTATTGGGTTGGAAAGTCAAACTACAGGTACTCATAACAGCTACTGTATTCGCTTTTCTACACAACTTTATGGAAGCAGATAGTTAAAATGAAAAAAACTTCTGAAAGTTCAGGATACCACCTTTTTCATTTTCTATTAATGTGCTAGCTTCACTGGAAATAAACACGTTCCCCTTTTGCAGGATCTTCCTGTTAGTAACAGTTGCACATAAATAAAGTTTTCTAAACAAACAGCTTATCTTTTTATGGAAGGAAGTCCATTAATAAGGAATTGACGTCCTTCCCTGAAAAAAAAGATCAGTGCTAATTCTTTCCCATAAACTAAAGAAATAAACTTACACCCTGAGATTTTTTACTCTATTTTCACAGCAAACTGGATAGTCTGCACGTAGATAAAATAGAACTGTTTGGGTATTCTTATAAACAATATCCCTGTTGCTACCTTGCCACATAATACTGAATAATTAATCTCGTCCTTCGGTTCTTGATTGCTTCATGGAATTTGTGCTTAATTTCAACTATACTCCACACATTCTTGTTTGAACTATAGGGCAGCCTGTGAGCAACCTTCAGCATGGGAGCTTCAGAAGCACACCATAGCTGTTTAATATTTTGACCTATGCAACCATTTTTGGAAAGATGTCCTTTACCCAACAAATGCAGCCATACAGACTCTAGAAACTGTGCTTGTAATCTACTGTGCTCTTCATTGGCTTTGTCAGCTACACGAGAGTTCTATTGCCTAAAATTAACTTCATCATGGAAAATCCTCTGATGCAACCTTAATCTGTTTCCCTTCTTCAAAACAGCTTTTCCTTTAGACTATGAGAATTTGAAGTTGACACTGTACGTTATGTTACTTGCGATAAATAAATACTTTTCTCCCAATGGCTTCAGAAAAACAGTACTGGAATCTATTTGCAACAGTGATGAAAATAGAAATGTTACCATGTTTAAAGCGAGTTTAGATTTTTCAGTGGTTTTCTGCAACACAAGTTAAAAATCTTAATGCCACACTGCATGGAGCTAAGCCTAACAGAATAGAAGAATAATACAGTCTGTGATTACCATACTTGTATAAACTTAAGAGTTTGTGAAAAGATATATGAAAAGATCTACTTATCTTAAACACATTAAATGTTTAACTCAGGGGGACAAAAGAAACCTCATCAAAATATTTACAGCAGGAATCTCAAAAGGAAATTTTAAAAAAGAAAGCGTACCAAATGTTGCAAGAAAACACAGTTGTTCCTCTTCAGTTCTGTCTATAAATGAGTGCTATTTCAAAGGAAACTATTCCAATTTTGAAAGATGAAACATCACTGTGTTCCAGCAACCACACTTTTAGCTATCCTAAGAATGAGAAAATAAGATTCCACAATCCTTTACCAAGAGCATGCATCAACTTTGCTTACACAATCCTTCACTGGAGAAGGCACTGAACGTATGTCTTAACGCAGATAAATAAGAGTGACAGGGAGTGAGACTGAGCACTAGACTCCGACTCCTCCGCTATACTGAACTCAAAGATTCTTTCCTGACTCCAGTTTGCACTAATACAGTTCTCTTTCCAAAGATCAGCCTGCTGTAGAGGTGACAAGCCCTAACCAGATAGAGTCAGTCCACATTACACAAACCTAACGGTATGGGTTCCTTGCATTCTTATTTGGCATCCATATACAGCTTTACACACTGACTTTTACAGTTTACATTGAGAATGTAATACTTTCTGTTGATGGTGGAACCAGAAGTCTTAATGTGCTTGCGCGTGTTTAGTAACGCACATGTCTGAATGTCACTAGAAAAACAAAAACGATTTCCTTTTCCCTTAACTCTATTCTTTTCAAAGGGCTAGGCCCTCAGAAAGGTTTTCCCCCATTTCTGCTTAATTCTCGATAACTGTATTGTGGAACAGTGACCTTTTTTAAAAGCAAAAACAGAGCACTGCTTTAAAAGGTCACATGGCACAACTCAGAAAGCAGAGCATATCTTCAAGTATCCCACGGCAGCACTGGAAATAGGGATGTAGGCGACAGCCTGACACGTATCTCAGCAAAACAGCACGCTGAAGATTTTTGTCAGGCATTAGAACTGTCAGCCATTTTCCAGGACTGCCCTGGCCAGTTAGGATACCCAGTCACCCTATAGTTTCCAGCTTTTCTACCTTATTTTCTCTTCACCCTCCTTCTTTTAGCATAATTCTTCACAAAACTTTTCTGATTCTTGACATGGGAGAAAGCTTGGGGCAGTCTCAAGAAAGCTCAGTGAACTCCAACACTTTTTATAATTTTATTTTGTAAGATCAAGAGTTTTGGTGAGCTGTAGTTAATGGCTAGCCAAAATATCTGTGAATGACTTTAGCTGTAATGAATGAACTGGTGGTAGCCAGTATCAAGCAAAGCAGCCCATTCTGCGCTGTCACTGTTACCTGTGCTGCTGTCTTTTCTTGTCCACTCATCTCCATGTTCTGCAACGCAGGTGTGACAACTGGTGGAGGAGGTGCTCTGCGCTTTTTCACTTCTGGGTTTGCTGTCATTCCTGAGATGTTACCAAGGGACAGTGATGGACCCAGGCTACTGGAACGAGAATTCACCGAAGGGGAATTTGGTGCTGTGGAAAAACCCTGTAAATGGATTAACATCTTGGATTAACATCATTTTTTAAAAACAATGGGAAAGAAAGAAGAAAAACAAGACACATCTGGTTACCGTTTAAACAATGATATAAATAATCACGTATGTTCCTCTGCCAAACTTGCTGAATTGCAAACTGTAACTTTTGGAAACTTCTAAAGGTCAACTGGAACAAAGCTTACAGGCAACATTAATAAATCAGGAGGCACAATGAGCACCTACTGCAGTTTAATGGTACTATTGATGGGAACGCTACCGCTGCTTCATATTTAAAATATAAGCTTCAACAAGAAACATAATTACGGTTATTCAAATGCATTTCCAGTGGTATTTCAATTACAAGCAATACACATTTCTGAAAGCAAGGTTTACTCTTAAATGAGAACACTGTATTAATCAAATGCTGTCTGTGTCCTACTCTTGTCTATTTTATTATCAATCTGCCTGATCTACCTGAGTCTTCTCTGCAGATTTACATAAGAGAAACTCTGCTGCCATCAAACTATTTCCAATTTACATGCACAATCAAGCATAATCATTTACAGTGTACAGAAAACAACCATTTAACCTGGTCAAAAGAAGTCCTACTGACAGGCCCCACTCTGGATTTTAACAGGCCCAGATCCAAGGGGAAGCAGAAACTATTTCAAAAATTCCTTAATGTTAAAAATTATTTTAGTTCTCACTGAAGACGTCATAAAATCAACAGAAAAAGTTTCACTGATTTGAGATCAAGGTTTTAATACATTTTTATATTAATATACAAACAGAAATATGTGCAGTCATACAGTAATATATCTAACAAGCAGGAAAGACTAGGAAACGTGACTGCTTGAAAATATGCATTTTTAGTTTAGTTTTGACACTTAAATTCAACATAATTAATTTTTTGAATCTGCTAATAAAGATCTTGCAAAAACTTTTCTCTCAAAACCTGAGTCACCTTTTGCTATTTTTAATTAAGAGATGCTTCCATATTTAATTGAAGATTTTACTTTTTAATTAAGTTATGAGACGGTCACTTCTTCTCAGAAATGGCTTCTGTGAAATCACCACTGATACCAGCCCACCATGAGCTGGAGTAGGATACCTATTCTGGAAGCACATGCTGACAACCATGGTTGATAAGAACAGTGTTATCACAACAGAACACGCTCCTGCACTGGCAAAACTCACCCATCGAGGACATAAAGCTCTCAGACGGAATTTTGTCCAAGACCACAGAATACATACTGGCAGGAAACTGAAGGCCACCACAAACCCTATCACTTTCCAAATAAAAGAGGTAGTTCTTTGAAATGAAGTTCTCCAATCTGGAAAGTGCTGGGAAATGCTTTGCCTCAACTGTATGGCTGTCTTGTCGTGGTGGATATCTGGACTTCCGTAGCAATGTAGCTTGCAGTGAATTTGACTTGTGACATGGCATGATAATTCCTTTCCACAAGTGTCAAGAGCAATCTTAGGTAAAAATTAAAAACTTGGGGCAGCAAGCTCAAAAAGACTATTCATTTGATTTTAGGACTGCTGAGGAAGCACTGATGAAGCAAAAAGAGCTAAAATATATAGCAATGCAAAAAGATATATGTCATACAGGTTCCTGATTGCCTGGTAAAGTTCAGTGTTCTATAGATTCCTGTGAAAGCAACTGAAAATGCTAAATGCAGACAGCAAACTAATTTGTGTCTTGTCCTGCATTTACTATGCATGTGATAACGATCACTGACTTAAAACTATCAGCTGAACACTTTTATTATCTTTCATGTTGCACACTGCACAGCAGACTTCATCTTGGAATAGTATATTTAGCACAAACAGGGCACGTTACCAGTCTTCTCTGACTGACCAGAGTTTTACTGAAGAATTAAAGCAGTATTTCCTACATCTTCTTCATCACCAATTTCTCTGAACTGAACAGCATCAACAGCTTCTTCACCTTTCTAACAAATGAAGAAAAAAGCTCAAAGTGGAAGATGAGGTTTAAAAGATTAGGTCTAATCTTGTAAAGAAATATACTCTTTTATTGGCCCTATATCTCGGGCAGTGGAAAAAATAATGATCTCATCTGTTACCTACAAGTTTTAAGTCATTCTCAGTGTATATTGTACCTGGTTCTATCAAATAAAGCTTGTTTACTCCCAGAGAAATGACAGGGTTCACAGGGTGAAATATGAAGTAGTCTCCTCTTTTCACACACTTATAAAATGACTGAACAAAAGAATTTAAAGGTGTATTCTACAGGTATGCTTTTGTAACTGTTTTAATTCTTTGATTTTCCTTGCTGGATAAAAAGGTTGAGAAATTTTGTTAAAGAGTTTTAAAGATGTATACAAATAATAAAAAAAAACCCTAAGACTTCCCTCCCAGCCTTACAAACACAGGGTACCAGTAAGAAGACAGGATGTATCTAGGTTTAAATTAATATCCTATTCAATTCTACCTCAAGGTCTTGTGGCTGAAGAGCTATACAAATTCTCTTGCAGGCAACAGATCACTGTGAAGGAATACAGTGATGACCAACTAAACATTTTAAACCTGTTTTTTTTTTTAAAAAAAAAAAGCTTGGATTTCCTAATAGAAGATACAGGAAAAAAAATGTAATACTTACATGACATTATAAACAGTTTATAATAAAAAGACTTTAATGAAAGAAAAATTAAAAACCTTGGAAATTCATCTATGTTTTCTTTTCCAAGACCAAACTTTACATCAATCCCATTATTTACTGATTGAGCATTTCAAGAATGCTCATGTGAAGACTCTTCCCCTAAAATAAAAACTTGCTACAGCTTCCAGGGGAATGGAATGAGGACAACTTCAAAGTAGTTTTGAATGTCCCATCACTCAGCAATGAGAGAGCTCTGTCTAACTGGAGGCAGACCTTCAAGCTCTCCCGTGTGTGTAGTCTTCTTCATTATCTTTAAGAGAAAAAAATAATGTTGGACACAAACCACTGACACAAGTGTTTCTGGCATGACTCGTCTTTTCTTGTAAACCTAATCTAGACAGACAACGCCTTACCCAGCTTTTATATTTTATGTTGTGTTAGATGCAGTGCAGCTTCTTTCCAAATCACTGGATTTTGGAGGTTTGGTTTTAGGCAGGTTAGCATGGCAACTATTAAGCAAACTTGCAAGGACCTGATATATACATGCCATTTACCCAAACCATCTCTCATTTCTTGCTGTTTTAATTTGTTATCAGTGGATCGATGTAAGTGGAGTTACTGAAATTACAGCAGTGTGAGAGGAAAGCCAAGCTCAAGTACTGTAGCCAATGTAGCTGACTAAAAGTCAGCTCTTATCCTCTGTTTCATTTGACAAGCAGGTTAGCATGAACGTTCTGCTCAGAATCAAAATCAGTTCCTACAATCCACGTGTTTTGTAACTGCATTGCAAAAATGAAAAAGAAAAAAAAAGAAAAATCATGTCAGAAAAAGAAATTTCATGGCAATGAATTATATAAAGAGCTTTTAAAAATCTCTCCGAACTTGTAAAATCATAGTCTTTGGCAGATGACTAGTGTTAGAGCAATTTGCTAGCCGTTCAAACAACAATTAAGTAATGCAAACTAGCAATAAAAAAGAAAGTTTCCTTTTTTTTTTCATCCCCCTGAATTAAGCCAAAGCAAAGCCAGCACAAACACAGACATGCCAGCATAGATCAGCAGTCAAGTTAGACTCTAGTTGAGAAAGGGCCTTGAACACATACTGAACCACAACCATAGACTAAATTCCACTTCAATTCCATGAAGTAGATGTTGGAAGGAGGCAAGAAGCAGCTGCAGGACTTACATACAGTGCCATCAGGTTTCACGGATCCATTGTTTCGTGTTATACTTGCCAGCTAGTTTTTTCTCTCTCATTAAACTTCTGAAATCTAAGGAACTTTCTATTTTTCTAATGTACAAGATGGTTTCTTTGGGGTTAAGCAGTTTCATATTAGGTCTTTTTGTTTCCTACTAGTTCTTCTAGCTGAAATTTAGCTTTCAAAGACTTTTTGGAAGGGCGAAGAGGGACTGTTAAAAACACAGAGGTATGAAGGCTCAGAGTAACCTGGTGACTTAGGCATACCACTCCTTTTCAAAAGACACTGAGAAGTCAACTTTCTACAAGACTACCAAAGTCCATAGCCTGCTGAATTCAACACAAGCTAGATTAAGAGCCTAAAGCAGAGACCAATCCGTGTTCCAAGGTCATCAACCTAGAACGCAATATAAAACATCTTTTGCAAACTACTCCCTTTTTAATGATAAACGGAAGCTCTGATATCTTATTGATACCTCTGAAAATTTTAATGTTAATATTAATAAAATAATGTAAGATTAATCTATTAAAATATAACCATACTGCTGTGAGAATTCCATTTTACAAAAATAGACGTGTATAAAAATGGAAGTCAGCTTACGTTTGTTTTCAAAAGATATGTCTCATATATAACTCTCTTACCCAAAGCCCTGTTATTAGCATTTCCTTGATTTTCTGATGACACTAAGTGGCATTTAAAGGTCAGCAAGGAAGAGACTGCAGCTTGCCTGTGAGAGTGATTTGACTTCCCGTTCCCTGTCCACACTGGTCAATAAAAATTTTTCAAAATGTCAAGTTCTTTTCTTCTGAGGTTGCTACAGCCAGGCCTTTCTTCCGCAGCTCTTTGCCAAAACTCACATATTTGAGCTCCCAGTCTTGTTATGCAATTTCCTTCTGAGAAGTTTTTAAATCAAAAGTAATCAATCGAGCTGTTTTTAAGCACTCAAAGTACCAGATGTATCAGCAAAAAATAAGGGGTTTTATTTTTTCCAAAACAGAGACAAAAAATAAGAATAAAAATATCATAAAGGAAATAATTTTTTTGCAAGTATACCGTGGGTAAATATGAAAGGTAAGATTTAGAGCAGGCAGACAAATCCATCTACTCAGTGACAGCAAGAATATTTATGCCTGTTGGACATTTCAACTCCATTAATGCAAACTTTTATTGATTTGCTGAATGGCACCACAACTGATTACAATTGGCCATTTAAAACACAGGACAGGTTATGTCAGACCTACTGCACAAATTAAAGTTGACGGCTGCTTTCCTTGACGTGATACTGAAATTCCTTATGCTAGAACTAAATTTGACAACACGGCAACTGAATTAATCCAAGCTCCTGCTTCAAAACCAAAGCTATATAATACCACGGTCAGGAGATTGCTTGGAGACATAGTTAAAAAAAAAATAAAAATTGTGACTACTCGGATTTTTCCTTTCTAACCAGCCACACTGAATAGTTTGGTTTTTGTACTCCCTGAAGCACTTGTGATTCTGATACTTGCATACAGTCTGCAGTCAGAAAGGAAAAAAAAAAGTTAACCTTTTCCTGCTCTGAACTAAAAGAAAAAATGCATTTCTATGCAATTTATGTTGCCTTTTTATCTC
Source organism: Ibidorhyncha struthersii (assembly GCA_013398815.1). Lineage (NCBI taxonomy): Eukaryota > Metazoa > Chordata > Aves > Charadriiformes > Charadriidae > Ibidorhyncha > Ibidorhyncha struthersii. The sequence continues at coordinate 676,649 of VZSZ01003186.1, read as the reverse complement.
ATTGCATTCTGCTGTTGGTAGGAAATGATCTGGTCACCCATCACAGTATTAAAAGAGAAGCAAATATTTCATTCCCACAACAGTAACTCATACAGGCAGTACCATGTTGGTTTTATATGTCTGGCAAGTAATCTTTCAAGGTTTTACTGTTGAAGTTTTGAGTTATACTTTGAAGTCAGTACAACTACAGTACTATCTTATGCTTGTGTAAGTATCTAGCTAGCAATTCCAGATCTTGTGGTCAGGACCCATTTGGTGGACACCAGAACTTACACAGACAGAACTAGAAATGCCGGAGAACATTCTCTCTCCTGTGCCCCTGCCAGCTCTCCCTCACCACGGCCAACCACATTCCTCTCGTTTTAGTACAAAGTTTGTTGATCACAAATCCTAGCAGTGCCAGGTGCAAGCAGGTCACCTCCTTTACAAAGGCGTCTACTTTATCTCCCAGCACCAAAGTAGCATGACCAATCTGTCCCTGCAGAGGTTACTAAAACCTTCCTATCACACAGGTCCACACCATCTGCAATTATGCTGTTTTATTGCTTACCTGTTCTTATCATTAACACTTTTTTCCTTGTACCTTAACTATAATTTCCTTTCCTCTAAGTTTATCTGATTACTTCTTGTCCTTACTTAGGTAAGGTCATGCAATGTAAAGTATCTCTATGTCTCCATAGCTAGGAGTGCAACCTTGGGTTCCAGCTCCAACTGATTCATGTTCACTTTGCACCTCCTGTGGTGTCCAACCTCTTTCCTAGTAGAAATGCAGAAAGAACAACCACTCAAGGGAGGGAACTAGAAAAGTGGAAGCATCCAGGAGAAAAGCTCTCCAAAACAGGCCAAGGGGGTTAGATTCACTGTTTGTGAACCTGTAAGTAGGGAACAAGTGTGGGTATTAACTCAAGCCCCGTGAACTACACTGAGGACAAAGAGGGTGCCCAATCAGAGAGAGCTTCTAAGAATCTTCTTTAGTTTTCGTTGTAATTCTTATGTATGAAGCAATACTCAAAACTCATTTTCCATTTGAAAATCAGATGGATATTGAATGAATAGGACAAAAATTGCAGGTGAGTTGATTACTTTTTTTATGAACGGTCAAATATTTTAATCTGATGTTTAGAAAGATAAGGTTTTACTCAAATCATTAGTAGGTTAGAAAACATGGATTGGGAATACCTGCATTCTAGCTGACCATGAACATATTTGTAAATTCTTCCAAATATAAAGACTCAGATGCAGAAAAAACAAGTCTAACTGCTAATATCAATATCACCTACTACTCCCACCTCCCTCAATATTCAGCCATTCTGAGATCACAAATTTAATCTGAGTTCTCAAAACGTGAATAAACTACCATGGCACACATAAAGCAGTGGAATACAGATCTCTGAATTCAACTATGTATATATAATATTTAAGCAACTCAGATTTTCAAATCGTTCATACTTTTTCAAGATTTTTCAATAGATATGATTCCTCAATGCTTTGAGAATAGAAGCTTTTGAATCACCTCTGGTGATTTAAAATTCAATATATTTCCTCTAAATAATTTCTCCTGTTTCCATGTTTCATTCTTCAGATTTTCCCAAGTCACACTGTCTTCATGCTTAACAAAACCTTTGTCTATTATTCATGTCAATGTGAGGAAGTCTCCCTGGTAGAATGAAGAAGACAGTCATAGTATCAAGGCAAATGGATGCAGTGATTATTTTTTTTTCCATCACAGCAATACATGCAGAAAAGGGAAGACAAGCTAGTTTGATTTACATTTGTGTGCTTGTATCATCTCTTCTGTTTAAATGACAGTGTGTTGCAAATAAATTCATAATTTAAAAAAAAAAAGTAGCATCCCAACAAGAATTAGCAAAAATAACCTCTCTTGACAGGAGAGGGGAGACACTACCTTTTCTGAATGGTGGGACAGAGGGAAAGGCGGCAGAGCCATGTCTGAACAACTCAGAAGGCCGGAGCAGGCAACATGCTGCCTGGTGCAAATGAGAAGACCAAACTGCATAAATCAGTGTTTGGAAGGCACACATAAATCGTTTGTGTCCTCTCCTATCAATCTGGACACTGAAGTCATTGCAGTAACCAGCCAGCATGTACCCTGTGGCCTCATGCATCAGAGCTGAGGAACATTTTAAAAAGAAGAGAAACATTTGTCTTCTTCGCTTCAGAGCTGTCAACACTGACAAGTCAGTCTCAACTCAATACGGTAAAAATACACATGCTACAAATCTTTCTAATGCATAATTTGTTTAATGTCTATCACTGGGTGTCCTATGAAGGATGAAAAAATGGTTTTGCTGAAATCTGAAGCTATTTAGCCACAAATGAAAGAAACTTAGGTTGCTAAATAGTCTTTTCTAAACAACTTTCATCAGCAAAGCAAGTAGGTGTATGTTCAAAAAAGCAAATTTCAGCTTTTCACACAAGCCGATATATTTTCCACTTAATATTACAGATAATATTCCACTTAATAGTCTGCTTTCCACCAGATTCTCAATTTCCGGAAATACAGCTAAAGATCTATGAAACATACAACTACTAGAAGATATTTCACCTTGGTATAAATCCAATGATATCCATGAAACAGCAACAAGCCTCAACATGTGTGCATGACAGGTATCTTTGTAACTGGATGTACTAAAATCACCATGTCTTTTAAAAAAACACATGCATGTCCAACCCCTTAAAACGCCACATTAAGGTGACAGACACATCACAGAGAAATCATAGACATATATGCACAAGCTTCCAGAACATGCCAACTTCCTTCATGCCCTTGTGTTATGCACCTGATACCATCAGGCTAAATGACAGCACACAAAGCATGTATTTGGTTTTTTTACTTTCTGGATGACAGATGCATTTTGAATACCCCTAAAATGTAAATATTCTTGCTTTTGTTTTGGATATGTAAACCCTAGTGACACAAAATCATTGTTAACATAGCACAGAAAACATTTCTGCATTAGATACTTTCTATGCTACTTGGTAGTTTAATGGAAACTTTACCTTCCATCACCCAGGTGGGAGGTGGGAGTGCAGGCTGCAGGCACAATCTGAAGTGAATTCCAAAGTCAAACTGAACCACAGGTGACAGTCCAGGATACTGGCAGATGCTTAGGATAAAGTTTGCTTGTATTTCATCCAACTGTAAAATGATTTATCTTGACTTTCAGAAGTGTGCGGACAACTTTGTGTCTCATTTGCTAGAGTGCTGTCTTTTTTTTTCCCTTTCTTCTTTTTTTAATATCGTTTTGGGAAAATACCAGAATCAATTTACATATAAAATGCACCCTCTCAGGGCTGATTTACATCTTTCTGGTTAGACTGCTAAAAACTTATCTTCCACAAGTCCAACTCTTTTTTTGTCACCGTGCACTGTCAAAATGTGTCAGCCTATAAAAAAGACCATATTTTGGAAAACAGATTTTTCATAAGTGTCAAAAATACAAATATGTAAAGGCAATATGGGGAGAAAGACTAAATTCAAAATATTTGCAAAAGGGAACAGCTAACAAAAATAGGCAGTCAGCAAATTCAGCTACTCCCATTACTTATAATTTCTTTGATAACTATGTGCATATATGCTAAATAAGTGTATCGTTACCTGGTAGTGTAATAGATAGATGACAAAGTTTTTTTACACGCTATGCTGGACCAAAAAAAACGCAGAAGAGCTATCTATAAAGAAAAGGAAAAGGTTATTTATTCAAGATGAAATGTCTCATCAAACGGGGACAGAAGATGGGCTTGTGACAAGAGACATGCAGGGAGTTTGGTGAATTATAAAGGGAAATGGGGAAAAAACGTGGAAAACACTACAAATCTCTTTTGGCTATTTCTCCAAGTAGTACAAAAGCAGACAAGAAAGAAGTAGGAAAGAACACAGGAAAAAGTGAGGAGAAAGAAAAGCACAGGCATTATGGTGAAAAATGAAGTGAATATTTTCACCAGATTTGACCAGAGAGGAAGTCGTTGCAGAAATTCAAAGACAAAAATCTGAAAAAAGGATAGGAGCAAAGCAAAAAGCAGAAGACTTCAGTAAATGTGATGATAGAGTACTGGCTAATATCCTGGGGAAGGAACAATAGACTAAGGAGACTGTGCAGGACACAAACCATATCCTGCAAGAAAACTCAATGATTGCTCACGTTATCCCAGAAAGATGAGGATGTTAACGCTCACTTGTTGACATGAAGACAGCAGGGGAAAAGTCACATGAACAGAACTCAAACTGCTAAAGACTCTGTACTGAAAGAAATGCAGATTAATATATAGACTTGTAATTATTTCTGTGGCAGGGGTTTAATGCACACAAAGACATGTGATCAGGCAGAATGGAAGAAAATAGGGAAAGAAACATCTTAAAACCAACTGGCGAGGTCTAAAAGCCAATGACAGACCTTAATGGAAAAATGGACTTTAAAGAAACCTGAAGAAGAAAGAATTACAGAGGAAAATTCACATGGACTCAAAAATTCAATTCAATCCCAGTATAGAAAGAACACAGAAAAATATCATGCCAGAAGGAAACCAAGGAAAGAACATTTGAAAAGAGGCCATTTACACTTGGCCTTCAAAGGCCGTTAGTAGCTCTCTAGCAAGAGCAATCTTGGAAAAGCGAGGATGGAAAAAGCCAAATTTTTCTAAGTCTGAAAAGGCTGGTTTCTCCTTTCACTTACTCTTTTGCACTATGTGAAAACAGATTAGCTCAATCAAATAGTGTTGAACAACCAAGCTGAAAATAAAAACCTGTCTTTATTAGTGGTCTGGCAACAGGCTTCAGGAAACAGGGAGTTCAAAAGGTCAAAGACCAACGACAGAAAAAAACCCACATTTTCATAATTTCCACTGGTGTAAAGCATTCATCAATCATAAATAACCACAAAAAGGATCAGAGGTCTTGAGCTAAATAAATTCATCATTGCAATAAGAGTTTATTTTCTCTAGGCTTACCAATTCTTTCAAATCAATCAGCCAGTGTGCTTGGTTCATGGAAGACAGGAGTTGTTGTATTTGCAATATATGTCCTTCTGAAATTCAAAATATTCTGAAAAACTACTGAAAAGAACTACTGCTGCAATAAATTTTTCTAACATATAGGAACTATCAAAACACTAGAGTTGATCATCTTCAATATATTTTCATTGTAGATATGCCAATTTATACTGGAGGAGGAGACGGAAACTTCACATAAAACACACAATTTTAAAAATATCTGCTCTTATGTCTGCATAGCCAATTTTAATGGGGACCAGAATCATGAATGGAATAGTTCCTGGCATGAGTTTTTTGGGTGTGGATTTGTTTCGTTTTGAAGAAATAATTTCTGTTTTTTACTGAAAGTATTTTTATTCCAGTTAAATTAAAATGTGTTTTCCCCCCATTTTAATGAAAGTGTTGTCCTTATGCAAGTTTTCCAGAGACAAGAAACATTCCCATTCAATTCCCATTATCTTTCAGTGTCTGCTGAAATTCTGACACACATGACTTGTGGCCTCTGAAAACCTCTACTTATTATAGCTGATCACAAATGGAGAAAATCTGTACTGAAATTCAAAGGCAAATTTTCACTAAGATCTGCAGAACTTCTCTGAAGTCAAAGGAGTTGCTCTAATTTACTCAAGATCAGGGAACTGACTTCTAGCTTCAGTCTCTATAATCCAATTCCCACACAAATACTTGGCTAATTTAGAATGAGGTGGTGCAACTACTTTTCCCTTTGAAGTCTATGGTAACTGTAGGTGCTTAGCTAGAGGGAGACAAATAAAATCATCCAAATGACAAAGCAGATTTTCCAAAAGGAAGCTTTATACTTTTTAATGATAAAACACTGCGAAAACTATTACTGAAAAACAATGCAACCTCTGAAGATTTAAAAACTTAAGTTAGAAGAACAAATCAACTTTTGAACTCTGAAATTAGTGCAAATCTTAACACAAATCCTAATTACAGAGTCACTAGGAGGATTCTAGCAACATGATTCAGTAGTCAACAGCCAGGAATTTTACTGTTTCAGTTAGCTCTTTCTGATGTCTAGCTGCACACGTGTATGTATACATAACCTGTGCATACATACATGGATCTACATACAAACACAGGCACATATACACACACAAAATTTATTACTTCAATTAGCTTTTTTAGACGTCTTTATGCACCTTTTTGTGTGTACGTACACATACTTACACACACTGAGTACAACAGGCTGAGTCTGAAACACTAAGGAGTGGCCTAAGTAAGGACCTAAACTGTATCTGCGGCTTTCATGCTCAGAATTTCTGGCAGCAAGTAATGGCACTGAAGCAGACCGGTTGTCTAAGAAGATGACAGCTTGCTGCAGAAGACAAAACCAATAGACAAACTCACACATCATGCTCATAGCTTCATGCTCAGGTATGGATGTCAATGAACCATTTTGAATTACAACATCTGAATATGTAATCCCAGAGGCAACACCCTCCTGCTAGACAATGGACAGAGCACATCCAGGTGTCATACTCATTCATCTTCTGTTTCATTACACTTACAGATCAATACCTACAGAAATTAAGCTTGTCCCATTAAAGGAGATGAACAACTTGGAGAGAAAATACATATGCTTATACTCCAAAGAAGTCACCAGCAAATACATTTCAGGATTTGAATCTTGCAAGAGCATGATATTCTGATCCAAGCTTCCTCTTCATCCTGGGGGATTCTCCAAAGGCTATCACCTTTGAAGCATAATCAATATCCTGTACATGCTGGCAAAAATCACACAATTTCAATAATCGGGCACAGGAGAACAGGTTAAGAGTAAAGAAGCAGATCCCCCTTTGAATTTTCATTCAAAAGTTACTTCAAACACCCTTGGCCTTTTATTTTTTTCTTACGGTGAGCACCCATTATTATCCTTTTAACTCTGACTTTGTCTAGGCCAGCCCACCTTCCAGTAAAAGTGAAGTGAGAATACAGGATACTGCAGAGAGACTGAAGAACAGCTGTGCTGAAGTCCAAGCTACTTCAGCCTTTTCCCACTTTATATATATATAAAATTTTATATTTTTATCTTCATTTGCAGTATAGTATAGCCACCTAAGTTTCTCCAAGTCTAAAAATTCAGTACTATATCCTTAGGACACCAGAGCTTGACTTATCATAGTTTGTTATTCCTAAGAAACTAAATTTCCCCACTGTGAATAGCCTTGTTTTCTTTGTGAATTTAGAGTGAAATACTAAGAAATTGCAGCTCTCCAGTCTATTTATTCCCACTGACTGGAGTATTCCAATCCACTGGAGTGCACTTCCCACTGAGGAGCTGTAGCAGAAACTTTTCAAGCTCAGTCCCAAATTTAACTGACACTGAAGTTAAAAACTGTGGAAATGGAGACAACATACATCTACACCTGGACTTCCACTGGCACAATTACATCTTAAACAGGGCAAACAGTACTGAGAATTCTGCTTACTTCTCTGGGTATGCACTGCTTCAGATAACAAAGAAAAACCTGCTTTTGCAACAAATTATTGGTTGGTGAAAGCCACTCCCTGCCTTTGCCATTGTTTGCAATTCATCTTCTACAAGACTTGACATGTTTACTTTGGGGTTTTCTCCTTGCCCAGTGAGAAAATGCTCTATAAATTGAGCAACTTCAAGGGGTTTATCTGTGTCAACTGTCCATCAAAAAGGAACAAAGGTCTTAGTTTTCAAATATGACAGTGAAAGTGTCAGAAGATCTTTGTCCATGCAAAAGAGAACCTGAAGTAATGCAAGAAAGAATGATTTTTAAATGGCCTAGGGTAGATAATGGCTAACAACTCATAAAGGACATGGTCCAAAGTCAGTTGGAACCAGCAGGAATTTTTCCACTGGCTCCAGCGAGTTCTGCATCAAGTTTCTGCTGGTCACTCTAACTTTATGATGCCAAAAGACAGTAATGTTCTAAACTATGGTGCCGCTGTCATTTCTCCAGGAAATCTTTCTCTTCAGTATACTTTCAAACTCAATGAAAATCATAACAACGCCAGCAGAGAAAACATAGCTCTTGATTTTTTTTAAACATAAAATTTGGCTCCAGACACCCATACTTTGATCTCTACTACTAAAGAAATGAAGAAAGTAAAGCACCTCCAATAGAAGATACATGAAATGGATCACAACCAATAGACAAAGACCTGTTTTAAAAGCATCACCAAAACTCAAGGTAAAAACCAAAAACAACAACAACAAAAAAAAAACCAGTGCATGATCAGATACCCTGATGTACAGCCTAGTTCTGTAATTATTTGGTGAGGGTTTAAAAAACCAAAACATACCTCCCCCAGATGATGTTAAACAGCATATGAACACTTCTACAAAGCTAACAGACGTTACGCTACTTTCACCATCAGCATGATGCTTTCTTTTGATGTAATATTCAGCCACAGAAAATTAAAAGTAGAACAATGTATTAAATCAGTTCACAATCCAAAGCAAAAAACATTAAGAAGTCTCAAAGCACTGCCCTCCCATAGACAGATGATAAAGTGGTTATTTTCTTAATTCAAACAGGTTGCACGGAATATTTTCTCCCAAAACCCCCTTTCTTTTTATTTCCCCCCCCTCTTTTAAGGGGAGGGGGAAGGTGTCACAACTTTGGAAAGTCAATTTGTTTTTAATTAAATAGTAGTTAATGACTTTGACTGACTTGTACAATTACCAGTATTTTTAGTTTATATTGTCTTTCTGATCTGTAACTGTTAAACTAGAACAAGGACCTTGTTTAACATTTGTTAAATTTAGACAGCGCTGCTATCCACTATTACCCCCCTCCCACCGCTGCTGCACTAATCTCCCATGCCAGCTGCTCAAATGTTTACATTTGAAGGGCTTTCTCTGTTTGTGCAGAAATGGTCTCTGCGCAGTATCTCTCATCTGTACATTTGCCAGAATCAAGGCAAGAAAAGCCTCGCTGCTGGAATTCTTGATTAATAAATTGTCTTAAACATTTCTTCTCCCCTTCCCCCTTCTGTCAAATCCATTGCCATTAGGTTTTTACAAGGCAAACCTCCACAGTGCAGTTCACTGGCCTGATTCTTGTCCTATGCAAACACTGTAAATCAAAACAAGCTCCATTTAGAGTCAATGAAATCACACCATCTCTGTGCTGAAACTGGGAGAGATTAAAATCAAGACGTGTACCTGAGCATTTGCTGGGATGGAAAGAAGAAAATGTTATAATCACAGGAAGGGGGTGTAGGGGAACCAAAGACTAACAATCGTAAATCTACTGGTAATCTCTCCATCTCTCTGTGTCAGTAAACTTCAGAAACTGCCCACACAGCTCATGTCCTAGACATCGGTCTCTCACCAGGTCACCGATGTACTGAACCAGCAAAACACTTAAACAGGTGCTTGGTATGACACTGAAAAAGTCAATGGGTCCAACTCCTATGCCTACAGCTACTCATCTATTTAAGAACTCTGCAGGGCTACATCTTGCTATTTGCCTTGATCTGTTTTCTCTTCTAGCCTTCCAGTTGACCATTTAGAAAACCAGAAATACTGTCCTTAGTTTCCCCAAGTACTTTGAGATCTGCTTAAAAGTGTAAATGATATAAAAAAAATAATTCAAGAAAATGGATCCACTGAAGGTATTACTACTTCATGTGTTGTAAAAGTCTTTAAAAAGACTGACTGCTATTTGTCAAACTCTTTTTCCTCTCTTCAGCTTGCATCCTGAAATGCTGCTTGAGAATTCAAATGCAATATTAAACACTGAAGAGTAAGAGAAAAAAGCAACATCTGAAATTATTTGTAATCATTTCTACCAAGCTCAAAGAGTAAGATCAATATTGGAGCTGCATGTAAAAGAACAACAGAACCTAATTTAACAGTTTCTTAAAAAAGAAGAAACAATGTGAAACAGCTACACAGACTACAGACATTAGAAGGTCTCTTTTTGTAGCGACAAACAATTGAGCAGCACACGTGGTACTAAGTGCTATACAGTCTTTGCTTCATACACACAACCCCTCTTTGAGTTAAAAGGAGACCTGTAAGGCCTACTAAGCCTCATGTAGGTTTAACTTTGTATGAGAGAACTAAGCCATAAATTTCACGTAGAAAAACTTCTCCATCAAATTAAAATGCATTGTGTCCTGTCAGCAAATGTTGTTTTGCAAATTCTCCCTCACCTGCCATAAGATGTTATTGAGACATATGGTTTCACACGCTACCAAGCAGCTCAGTTTTGCCAACGAACAATAATGCACAGAACAAATACGTGTGGAAATCATGAGATCATCTAATTAAAAGAAATGTTATTGTTTGCCACTACTTTTAATGAAATCGAGTCTTCACTGTCCACAGAAGAGGCTGGAAAAGAACCAAATCCTATTAGCACTCATGCCTCAGAAATTGTTTGCAAAAGAAAAGAAATTATACCTTAACTGGCGTTGAAAATCTTCACTGTATCTAAAATCTACATATGCTAATAGGATATTTTAGACTAATATAATAAATCTATGGTTATATGTGATTCAGATCATGCCACTACAAAAACAGGTGTTACTGTCTGAAAAAAAATTTCCATTGTATATTAGAAATATGGAGTCGATGACATACAATTAGCCATTTCTGATTTCATCTAGTGAAGGTCATTGGCATAAATACACACTAATCCTTTCATTACAGTAGTTACATTTGGAAAGCTTTACAAGAAATATTTTGGATATCCATCATTAAATCAAAAAGAAATGTACTTTGCAGTGGAATTAGTAATTCCCTGACTCATTCCCAGACCATCCCAAACTTAAACATAAAAAGCATTTTATGTACACAGAAATATGTGAAAAGACTTTTTCAAGGAACTACATCTCTGCTTATCCAATTGCAGAAAAGCCTGATCCTGGGATAAACTTTTCTTTAAAGGTGGTATTTTCCCCACCACTGCATGCTTGCCAGTTACACTAAGAACTATATGCTGAATAAATTATAACCAAATATGAATTACAAGGCTATTATACACTATTAAGGGGCTCTGGTAATATTAAACACCAAGGAAGCAAAGCCTGAGTGGTTGAGATGTCACTAGCAAAATCTCAAATGGAATTTGAGTTTGTCTCTGGGTTTTTTTTAATGTCCTTTTATTAATGCAAATTAAAAGCCATTGGTCTTATTAGCTGCTGCTTTATTCTACTTTTTCCACTGAGTTAACTTCAGAACTTTTCAGTGAAATCAGTAACAAAAGATGAATCAGACATAAAAGGATTTGGGTGGTTAAGGGTGTGTCACCAGGTCTTAATTAAACATCCAAGGGAGATATCTGAGCCAACTTACGCCAGACCGACTGGGTACATCCACAGTATAAAGAAGGATGCCATGCAGCCTAGGTCTGGAAGCTGAATTGCCTCACGCTAGCCTAACTTACTGTGTTCCTGTTAGGTAGGGCCTCCCCAACTCACACGGCTTTGCGCTTTCCTTTCAATAAGCCTGACACATACCCTTCTGATGTGCTTACTCCCATTTTGGTGCCTGAATTCCACTTCTGGGCATGCTGACCGTGAAAACTGCTGAGAAACTATGCTCCTAACCTCCTGCCTAAACTCCATCGGGATCCATAAAATTGGCAAATCTCTCTATCATCAGCAGCCAAGGGGCTTAATCCAGCAGGTGAGCTTAAAGCACATCACACAAAACGTAACTGCTAGAAGAGGCAGCTACAATATTCCTCTCCTGTCTTGTCCTCCCCCCTGCCCCAAGTTCAATGATTCAGTAAGAATATGGGAAATCCAGGTTCAAAACCTTCTGCTAGTTGAGAAAAAACAAACTTCCCTCTCCCATGAGCAGAGTGAGATTATTCTCTGAGCACACGAACATGAGTTTAGCTAGAAAGAGACTGAGATTAGGGCACTCATCTGAGCAGGGAGCAACAGCCATTTGGCTCCTCCAGTTCTAGTTTCAGTGACTACTTATTTGCTGGATCTAACATCTGCTTAGCATAAAACACAGAAAAACATCTCTGGCGCTGGCACTGGAACCCTGAGCTGCCACCGCACTTAAGTTATTTCGTTACTGGTCTGAATAGTTAAGCTTGTCTTGCTCTTGCTCTCTCTGAGTCACCAAATATTTGGGTATTTTACAAAAGGGCGCTTCCCACATCAAGAATACCTCACAGCTTTGTTCCAGGCATTCTCCAGCCCGGCAAGTATTTTGGTTTTCTTTGCAAAGGAGGAAATAATTCTCTCAGTAATGGTTCTGAGAGAGATAGAAGATTGGCTAGTATCTCAAAAGGCAGAGGAGGGAACTGAACTTAGCGCTCTCACATTTTGGCGAACGGTAATAAGTGGTAAGCTTTTAGAGTAAAAGCTTTAAATACCTGAATTTAGCAGCTAACTCAAGGTTTCAATCCTGAGCAGAGGCAGGTACCAGACACAGAGGATGGGCAAAGATTAATGTGCAACTCCTGTTCTGCAGATTTCAGTGGCTTCAAAACTTGGGAAATCTGACTCTGGGATGCTTAGATCCAGTGTCCAACAGAAGCCCCCACTGCCAGGTAACAAAAGCAGCGCTGCCAGACATAGTTGTGCCCAGTTCCTTTTGTAGATACCGTCATACTCAAGCCTTTTCAATTCAACTTGATCCATTTCTCTCTGTTCATCTCAGAACATTTTTTGAGAATATTTCCTTAAAAATGCCCTAAAAAAACACTGCAGGAACTGAAGTTTCCGAGTTGTCTTTTTAAAAGCAACAACTTGAATGCAATGCGTTGTGATGATTTTACTTTGAACCATGCAATTTTATGTAAAGATGCAGGTCCTGGTAATCAATGACTATGTGATAATCTTTTGCTTTACAAAAACCTTCATGGTCAGAAAACACATTTAGAAATGTGACCTCTACAAAACTAACCATTTGGGTCAGAAGCCAAACGGATGGAAGGGAAGTCCACCCGAAATGATTTGTTTTCAAATCTCATGATCTTAAGCCACTTTTGTGCGGTAAGGGCAAGAGCTGACAAGTGATTTTTGAATGCATGAAGTTGGCAATCTTGTGGTAGTTCCAAGCTAAGCAGCACAGACAGAACAGGGGTCAGCCAACATGTCTCTTCACCAGATACTGTTTTTAATAGCTTGTAACTTTACCATGCTTTAACCATAGATGCTGAGACTTTCCATTCCAGGTGTCTGCCTTGGGCTATTTTTTTTTTTTTTTTGAGCTAGAGTAGTTTGGCTGGTTCTGAAATTATTTTTTTTTGTTTTTATTTTTTTCACTAACTCCAAGGACCTTTCCTTTGAAGAGGTCTAGTAATGCCACGCTTTGGAGCAAGAACTTGAAGTCTGGTGGCAGGCAGCCACTGTTTCAAGCTCTTGACTTCTGCTATCGCATACTCAAAAGAAAAATCTAAAGATACTATATTATGTAAAAGTACCTATGATTCACATCAGTGAAGACAGTTAATATCCTTTAAGTCCACACCACAAAAGGAGATTGGTACAGCTGCATATCTTCAGCAGCCATAATCTGGCTGAAAGGCACCTTCATGGTCCACCCAATCTATCCCTCCGCTCCAGGACAGAATCAAGCATGTGTAGTTCATGCTCTATAGACATTTTTTGAGGTTTTACAGATTAGGTGATGGTAAGGATTTCACAGTATCTTTAATAACCTGCTCTCTTGTGAAATGTCCATGCAGTCAGATTTTTTTCCCCTCTAAGTTAAATTTTCATAGCCATATTTAAAGCACATTACTTCTTGTCCTGCTCTCAGTAGTCAAGGAGAAAGAAGGCTGATCACTGTCATCTTCGTTACCTATTGTAATTCTCTGAATGCCAGTCACAAGCCAGCTGGCTCTGGCAAACCTTTCTTCTTACCAAGGAAAGTTAACAATAACTCTACTGTGATGGTGAACCTTATCTTGAGGTATCTGGTATTTAATAAATCTACTTTTCTTCTAATCATGTAAACAGATGCACAAATGAAAATATTTTTAACTATACTGTGCCTTCCCTAGTGTCATCCTCTGGCATCTAACTACTGGCTTATAGGCACCCTGGAACAGAAGATTAGTGGGGACAGACCAGTCTGCTGTAGTATTTAGACAACTCTCCATAGTCAGTTTGTTGAGTTTTACGTTCTGCAAACAAAATCACACTAAGCAATATTGTTTCACAATTGATCACAACCCATGCCTTTGACAGTGTACATAGATAGCTCTAACTGTATAAAATGCAACAGAACTATCCCAGGATTTGACCCTGCTACTGCAAATAAACACACATAACCAACGTGATCCTAAGCACTGCCAGGAGACCAAGAAGCAAGAACATGAGAACAGGAATTTAAAGTTAATGTGATTGTCACACAAGGACATATGAAAAGTAGATGGCTGTTAACTTCCATTTAGATGACAGGGGCCGTATTCTCATTCCTACTGCCATGTGAGGTGAAATCTTGACAGTAGGTAGATGATATTAACCGATCACCTGGCACCTGACATGGCTGAAGAGAAATCACACTTCCAATCACTTTTGCATAACTGTACTTGATCCTTCTTCCAACCACTTCTGAATTGGGAAAGCATGTCCCGAATGATGTAACTCCGGCCATCAATGAGGGCATAAAAGTTAGTGTACATTAAGAACTAACATGGCCCTGAAAAAGTAAGTAATAGATTTTTTTTAAAAAGCCTTTATAGGGGAAATAGCTGTTCCCATCATTTAAAAAGTGGCTGCCAAGGTTACTAATGCATCAGAAGTCCTGATGACTTTTTTCAAATGTTAGGACAATATTTTTCTTCTGGAACACGATCTTGCAATTATACAGGTACTATGAAATAAAAAAAAAAACCTACACATATCCTAAACATACCTGCTAACTGTTTGGCATTTAAAATGGCGTTGGTTTTGACTGATAGTTTTGTTCATGAATGTATATAATAATAGGCATGACAGATTCATTAAGCAGGGAACTACTGAGCTATCTACTTCATTTAGGTTCACTGATTCCATTACGAGTATATTCAAACATATGCTGAAGACCAGATTTTTTAAAAACGGTCCTGATGAAAATCGTCTAACATTGCTTTGCTGAAGCCCTGTTTGAACTAGAGAAACCCCGTGTGATAAGGCTTTGTGCTGAAGTTTCAAATCCTCTGATAAGTGTCCCTGGCTGTACTTCTAAATATTTTTTCCCCAAGCTGATTTACTACATAAACAAATTCCACATCAGAGATACACGTCGTTCAGCACTTGGGATGTGTTTTTTCGCTCTTGATTTATGAAAACACGAAGGCCCCAAAAATAAAACCATCTAATTTTAGGACTGCATTCCAAATATTGGGTTTCATCTTGATCCAATGTTTATTTGAGGACAGTGACACCAAGTGGCAGAGATCACTTATACTCCCTTTTTCCCCCCCAGCTGTTCTAAATTGTTCCCTGGTTTTGGTACACAAAAAGCAGAATATGTTTAACTGTGCTGCAACCTCCAACTATTTTATTTGTATGCTGTATTTATACTCCAGTGTATTTCAATAGTATTTGATTTGTGAAAAGTTAACCCGCATTTAAAGCTCATCTGCTTAGCACAAAAACTGGAACAGATTAAGGGAAAAGATTTCTGCTTCATTACAATACACCATTACATTTCAGATCCTTTACTGATATGTGGTATAATGAACTGCTATACTCCGAGGATTGTCATGGAGAATTCTCTTTTTGCTTTTTTACACTGTCTCTAAGGTGTTAACAAATTCTTTTTTCGCGTTTATTTTTGCTGATACTGTGAACAAATGTCCTTTCACCTTGAGCATAAGTGTTGACTTTCCCATCTTGACTTTGAAAATCTGCTTCCTCGTCAACGATCCAAATTATTTTTAGAAGCATTAATAATTACATAAATATGGCACTGAGAATGGTTTGGTGGTTAAAAAGCGAATATAACTTGTGCTTATATAAATACTAAGGATCTCTTATTTCTTACACCTTTATTCCATTCCTTCATATTGCCCAGTTTTCAAAAAAAACCCAAACCCAAAACCAACAACAAAACAAAAAACCCCAATCAATACCCAGAACAGTATCATTACTTTTTCTACAATTCAGTGCACATCACCACCACATAATACTGAGAAAAGGATTTAAACTAAACATACGGAAGTTCACACCCTTACCTCAGTAGTACTTCATGAGTTGCCCATTTCCTTATAGGCAAGAAAAATTTTCCTGATCCAGCCAGTGTACCTCCTGGCATTATGCTGAAGGCAATGGTAAAGTATTTTCCTCTCAGAAATAAAACTGAAACTTTGGCTTTAATTCCTGCACAGTAATGCAAAATACTTTCAAGAGGACCCAAAACAGTAACAGAAAGTAGACCTGAGGAAATTGCAAAAGAGGAAGCCTCTATTGGATGACATTTTGCCAAAAGTCCTATCTTACCTCAATGAAACTTCTATATAATGAGTTCTAAATGTGGATTTCACATATATGACTATGTAAGATACCACTTATTTTGAATAAGGATAATCAGTTCCACTGAAGTAAACAAGTGAGGATACCTTCCTTTTCAGCAGGTTGAATAAAGAATTACTTAGAAAGATTGAGGGTCTCAAAGTTTCCACTTGGATTTTATCTTAACACAAGTTACCTGTGCCAACTATCTATGCCACGTTTACAGTATTTTAGAATTTTTCAGCTAAGTTGTCACAATTGTTGACCTTTTCCTTGAAGCCCATCTAGGCTGTTCCAACGATGGACCTGCTGTGCTGCTGAGTGAATCTGTTAGACTTACTTTATACATCTTTTGCAAGCTTTAACAGAATAGTACCAAATTAAATGGAACTATATCAATACATTTATTTAAGTGCATACTTATGTCTTAGCAGGATCGGTGCTCATACAAATACAGGTGTCAAGCCAGAAGTGAAAGACATCAACACTGAACAATGGCTCTCGAGGAAAGGGAAAAAAATTAAATCCTTAAATCCCTGACATGTTCACGTAACTGAATAAAAAGAAAACATTTTTTACCTCTTGAAGATCCCTTTGCCCTATCACCTGT
Source organism: Ibidorhyncha struthersii (assembly GCA_013398815.1). Classification (NCBI taxonomy): domain Eukaryota; kingdom Metazoa; phylum Chordata; class Aves; order Charadriiformes; family Charadriidae; genus Ibidorhyncha; species Ibidorhyncha struthersii. The sequence continues at coordinate 659,614 of VZSZ01003186.1, read as the reverse complement.
GCCTTTAGAAGACAGTTACATGTCCAAGACAGTTCTGAAAACTTTTTTTCAACAATGTCAAATGAAAAAAAAAGATCTTCATTTATGATTTTCTCTGTAAGATTCCCTACAAAAATAAATTAAGAGATGTCTCTGCTTCTGTGGAAAGCACAACACACTAGTGTAAAAGACAGTTCACAGTATCTGAACTATCTTCATATCCTCCCTTGGAATTCCTCCTCCTCTTCTTCTAGTACTGGGCTATCAAGATATTGATAATGGTAGTGAATACAAACCACAAGATGATTTTATTTTGGAAGAACTTGTGACAGTTTTTCTATACTTTTACCCAGTACATTTCCATTACCCACATGACCCTCTACCAGGACTTTATATTAATACAGCTCTCTCACTAAAACATTCATCTTTACAGTGTTACCCAAATTTTTAGTGTCATAAGCAGCCTTCCTCTTTCAGTACTTTTTCGCTAGGAAGTCTTCACAGATTTGCAGTTAGGTGTTTTTGAAGCTCACAGCCAATCACTTCTCCATCTATTTCTCCCTTTTGACTTCTTTTATATTACCCTTTTTATTTGGGATTTCTTCTCTCATTCCTCCATTTTTCCCACAATTTTATGTCACACTTCTCTGTGGCTACTGAACTGTACATTTTGTGGATCAGCACTCCATTTCCAAACACCTGTTTGTGAAAGAGCGACTCAAGAGCTGAACCTCACATTTCAGGCTTCTATCACGTCATCAACAGTCTTCTCCACGTTTTGAAAATATCATAACAAAAAGCCAAGTAATTAAAAAAGGCAACAAAAAGACATCATTTATTATGGTTATTAATCCACCAGAACAGCCTTACAAAAATATTTAGGATTCACACTTCCTAATGAGATACCTAATTCCTCATAATTTAGTAGTCTGTCAGGCACTTAAAAACCTTTCTAAGTGTGGTTCACAGGATTTTAGTACCCCAAAACCTACCAAAGTACTTAACAGAAATCTTTTCTGTTATTTCCAGTGTTTAAAACAAAAGTACTCTCCACCCCCAAACTACTTAAGAAACAAATGGAATGCTGCCATGCTGCAGAAGACATGTTAAAGGATAAAAATGAGAGGGGCCGTTTTATAAGAAAAAAGCCCCCTGTAAATGTCACTGATAAGGCAAACATACTCTCGCGTTATGCAGTACTGTCACTGTCTTACAGTCACAACACCTATGTCCTTGGTTAAAACACTTTTTGCTCACAACTGCTTAGAATTTAACTTTGCAAGAAACTTTATTTATAGTGAAGCTAGCAAGTTTTATTTGAAGACAGTGCATTGCATTTTAACTTCACCAAGATATGCAAACTGTGCACTCATGTAACTAAGCCTGCTAAGAAGTAAGCTATTTCTACTTCTACCTGGCCAAGCATCAGGAATAGCAGCAGTTTGTGGTTATTCAAACTGCAGGATCTAATAGGAATGCACTAGCGTCTACAAGCCATGTTAGTACTTACATCCAAGCTTCCTTCACTTGCAGATGCAGAACTAAAAACATCCTCCTCATCACAATCTCTGTCCATCCTCAAGTGTTCTTCTGTCTGCAACACAAACAAGTATCCTACAGAGCAGCAGCAAAGGAAGACAAAGCAGCAAAAACATACCAGAGCAAAGCCTAAAACCTCAGCACAGAACCAAGACAAACTGTCTCAGAAGTGCTGGACCTGATTGCTGAGAAACTATGAAGTAGTCTGCAAAATTTCTCTGATGGAGGCAAGGCCCTAAGAAATCCATTAGCAGAAAGATTTAAAAACAAGAACATAAAGAAACAGAACAATTCTTGGGCAAGGAGGAAAACAGGCAGTAAGCAACTCCTGTAGCACCAGGGACCAGACTGCAAGTCTCTGCTATACTCACAGACACAGGTGAACAGGCAGAGAACTTCTTCCCTGCCACTTGTCAATGATGGGACTGTTTCTGTGTGCTAGCATATACCCTATTTAAGCCTAGATCTCATGAGAGTCTGCACAGGACCTCTGCTCTACTGGATTGCTTAGCACTGCCGATTTGATCTGGATTTAGCCTCAGGCAGATGACTACATTTCACATCAAAAAGATACGGAGTTCATGCCACCTTTATGCTTTTTATGCCAGCTGCAGGAGAACAGAGGGTAACTGATCCAGCATAAAATTAGAATGGAGAGAACAAGATGATACCTGATCTGGCATTAAGCCTGCCAGTACAAAGTTAACCAAAGAAATACTTTCAACAAATTTGTATTAACCATGAGAATAGGACTCTGCTTTCATTCTGCTCACGGTGTTTTTAATATAGCAGAAAGGTGGGTTTTTTTTCAAAAAGTTAGATCCAGTGTATTGTCATACCACAATTATTGCTTTCAGTGAGCTAGCCGAGAAAGAAAGCTCGTGTGTGGGCATGGAAATCTGAGCGTAGGCCTGTAGCGTGCAGTGACACCTGATCCAGGACAGTTTGCAACACAGGCTAATAGTCGTCTTCCCTTGCAAAAGAAAGTGCCTTCCCCTTGTAAATGCCTGCAACTCTGCAGCACTACTACTGTGCAAGACTGGAGAATTCTTGTTATCAACTAGTTCTAAAATACAGACTACACATGACCACATGCATACACAAACAGAGAGAATAACTGCAAATCATAATGCAAAGAAAAAAAACAAACAAATAAGTAGAACCAAATTAAGTATTGCAGAGGAGTAAAAATGTGAGAATAACTGTAAAGACCAGAGTTTAGGAACTTTGGGCCTTTGATTCCAGTGCCCTGAAATCACAGGGCATCCCATCATATAATCCCTTTGTAAGCCGACTAAATCCTTCCTTAAAAGAACTTAATTAATTTGCCCGCATTCTGCTAACTAAGTCTGTTCAGCAGTTTCACTGCTGTTTTGGCTAGAAATCTTCCACAACACCAAGTCAGATATATTATGGCCAGTTAACACCTACTTGCTCCTGTGTGCTGCGCTATTCTTCAGTTCTCAGTAATTCTTCCCTCTATTTGGGTTCAAACTCCTAGAAGTTTGTATTGAAAAGGCAACAAGGACATCCTTGCTGGACTAAACAAAGTGGTTGTTTTAGTTTCTTTTCCTACAGAGTATTTGTCATTTGAAAGTAAGAGTCCAATAAAGAAATGTCCAAGAAAAGTCAGTTAACTTGTCAGAACTAGCAGCAAGAAAGACTTACACCTTTACCTCAGATTTAGAAGCTGTTTCTCATACTTGTTTGTACAGTTCCTACTTTTTCCTAGGTCAAGTACTACTTGTAACTTGTTAATGGATCCTCAATAACCTTAGCATCTATTAAAATTTGTATTTAAAAAACCCTCAGAGTACCACCTCCTGTGTCTCTGATTACCAAGCATGAGGAAGAGAACAGAAAAAAGGAGGAGTTTGCCATCTTGGGACACTCATCCCAAGCTCAGCTGTGAGCAACCCACTGCAGTAACCACAGAATTGGGATGCTTCATACCAACTTTTTCTAAGGTTGCAAAAGTAAATACTTTACAAGTTACATCAGAGCCATGGGTCAGAACTCCAAGAACCCACACCTCACACCAAAGTTCAGGAAAATGAAATCGGAGGACAAACTATAATGCAGAAACTGTGTGCCGTAATATATTTGGGTTTTCCAGGGGAATTATAGCCCTGCAGTGTGCTGTATAGAGGCTCAAGCTGAACTCCCTTGTTTACTCGGTTCTTCCCAGAAGATACAGCATTATTGCTCCAGTTATGCTTTTGTTCCCTTCTAAATGGGAAATGTTTTCTTACAGAGGATAAACACTCAAAGTGACTGACTTCCTATCTCATAGAATACACGTGTCCTTCATAAGATGTTAAGAACAGCTCAGCATCCATGACAGATAAGATTTTTCAACACAGTAATTCCCAGTCCATAAAGGAAGCTATTGCCCAGCAAAAGCACTCCAAATTTGATCATAATCAAAAGGGCACAGAACTAATAAAGATTTTGGAAAGCTTTCACAGTTTTAAAGACATGACTGAGAAGAGTGGAAGGGTAAGTGAAACACCAGTCCATTAACAAGCACGTGTTTCTTAGTACCAGTTAATCAGACACACATTTTATGATTCCATTGCAAAAGTCTTGGAGGGCTTTTTAAACGAGACAAAAGATAATTCGCTTTTTACTCCGACACCCCAGAGCATTAAATACTTTATAATCAAAATCAGTTGACACTGATACTTGTAGTGCAGGATGCAGAAAGTATGAAGTTAAAAGCCTGGTAATTTTTATATGTTCTTGAGTTAGAAAGTTTTTCTGTATTTCATTTCTGTGATGATGACACATTTTTCATAAATGCATCTCAACAGAAGAAAATTATTTTACATCATTTTTTTTTAATTTTTCCAACTCTAGATTAAAAACAAAAGTTTAAAATGCCTAACGTGCACCCCAGCACATACTGATCCTTCAGTTTATTACTCCTTTTAGTACTGCAAGTTATTTCTGCTACACCCGATTCATTGGCTTTACAGACCTGGAGATGGCAATAGCATGCCAGAGCATGCCACAGAGCTACCTAAAGACATAAATGCTTTAAAACAGCATATCACACATGCACAGAAGAGTTAATAAGACACTTATACTTGATTATCTTAATGTGTTCTATATTACATCAGTCCTTTCATAAATGCATTTTGTAAACTGAGCACTACTAATAAGTGGACATAAGTTGCTTGAAGCTACTGCCCTTTGTTAACACCTACTGAACCCACAGCATTTATAAAAAAAATATTTGAGTGGTCAACGTGCCTCACTCCTTCAATAAGCAGGTGGTATCTCCATCAGGCTGCACGGATTAAACATAGTTTATGCATCTGCTAACAGATTACTCCTTGGAAGGTAAATAAAAAAAAAAAGAAACCACAAAAAAACCTGAACAAATACCACCACCCACCGACAAAATACATCTGGAAATAAAATAATTCTCTTTAGTGAGGTAGTACACTACTCAACACTTACCTTGCTGTTTCTTCTATCGGCTTTAAACAATCCCAGAAGTCTTGTCTTTTCTTTTTCTATTGCATCATTGCTTACTGAAGCCTTTCGACTTGGTTCTGAAACAATTATAATGGAGTATTTTTTACACTTCTGAAATAAATTAGAAGACCAGTATCTTAAAACATCCTGGATTCACGCTGTATTTTTTTGAGCTGGAGATGTTACGAACTGAATTATCTAAGTACCTACCAGATCCCACACTTTCTTTTTCATCAAACTTTTATTTGTTTTGGGTTTGTTCCAAAATCTAATGGAAGTAAATCAAGTAATTTAATGAACTTCAATAAGTTTTCGATCAGAACATAGTAATACTTATTAAAAGGCAAAACATGAGCAAGTTGCTTTGTCTTTAGAAATGCTTGCTAGAGGTCTCACTTAAAACTCGTGGAGTACTCTAATACCTAAAAAAAACAGAAAAGATGTTTTAAAAAGATGATGGTGAGTATCTTTAACAATCCACAGGCCTGACTTTACACAGCGAAGTTAATGGAAAGACTCTCAGTGTGGATTTGGATAAAGCTCTATGAAGAGAAAAGAGACCTTTCGCCTGGAAAAAAGGCTCTCCTGAGAATTTAAACCAGCTGGTTGTGGCCATCTTTTCTCCTTCTTGGTGCTTTTACTTCAGGTGGGAAGAAAGGCAAGTTTATATGCATTTCAGGCTGCAAGAGCTCAAACATGCATGTCGTCCTTGAACCTTCCATTTCCCCCACACCAGCCAAGCTGGATGAGCAACATGATAAGGCCATGCATTACAGGGAAAAAACACTGGTTTGACATTCAATATACAGACTGTAAAGCTCTCCCACTTTTTTAAATGGACACTGCATAACGCTATAAAGATTTCTCCCTGGTTCCAAGCACATCAGAGTATGCCACTAGCACACAGAGAGTTTAATATACAGAGAAAAATTGCTTTCTGTTGTATTATCTTTATTTGTTTAATAACAATTGAGAAGCAAATGCAAAATGACTTGTTTGTTGCCACAAAATAAAGGCTTACTTCATAAAAAAAAACCCATCCCAGAACTCCTGGAAACTGATTTGCATTTCACACAAAACACATGATCTTCACACAGATCACTTTGCATATCAATAATGTCAGGTGTTAGGTGTTAAGCACATACAGTAGTTCAAGGCACAGTAGAAAAGTAAAGATGATGAACCCAGATGAAAACACAGACAAACTATCCTTAAGAAAGGCAGCAACTCCACTGCAAAATAATAAAGTAATACCTTCCTCAACTACTAAGCGCTGCCTATGCTCATTCACCAAAACCTGCTGGTTTTCTGCACAGGGCTGGGCTGCAACTAGATGTGCGGCATACAGTATGCTCACATGGGCTCACATAGTTTTCAGCTATGAACAATAATGACAAAAGGCTATCATAAGTTGTGTCAGTAACAGCTGATCAACAACATTACCATTAAATGTTGTATAATCCCAATAAATTGGGATTTTAAACACAGCATATAATCTCAGAACAACAAAGAATCTTTATGAATCTGGATCAATTTTTCTTAAATAAATACAGTAGATATTCTCTCTAGTATTATGCTCTGTATAAGAGGAAACCCTAGCAAGTAATGACAGAGGACTGGGGGAAAAGTGCTGCCATCAGTGAAACCAAGAGACAACAGCTAAGATTTGGTCGATGGCTGTCACTGCTTACTGGAGATGGACTTCCTTCCTTCCTGAAAATTTAAAAGACTTTATTTACATTATGTTATGTTGTGTTTACTAGCAATGCAAAGAAGTAAAGCCAGTTACATACCAACCATACCTTTCTTGAGGATAATTAATTTAAGCAATGTACCATAACAGACTCAGGGGGGGTGGAGGGGGAGGGTAAGGATACACTACATATTCACATTTTCTGTTTAACTAGAAGCAGAAGCACCAATGTGATCTAATCAAACGCCACCTAGTGTAGCAATTCAGAAGTCAACATCTATTCAATGTGTATACGTAGGCTTCGTTGTAAATAAACTGAAATTAGTGGAAGATCTCACAGATCTCAAAATATTGTCTTTGCTACTGTATAAGTTTAGAAACCAAGAGACCTCTGAAATGTTAGTATTTCTGAAATTCAACTAATCATGCTTTAGGTAACATGAAAAGGCTTGGAATCTGTATAGCAACATACCATACCACACAACAGTTAGATGACAAGATTTCTTAATTGCTGGCATTTTAATGGAAATTACTGAAGAAGCAGTATGCACAGAAGCGTGTTTGTTCCGAGCAAAAGTGCAGACATGTAAACAACACTGTGCAAAAGACAATACAGATTGTGAAAATAGCTTGTTTCTCTAACAGCATTTTACCTGACATTCTTAAAGACCCATCTACCAACCCCACATGACACACAACATGAAGGGAAAGATGGTTTTCGCTCAGCAGCATTGTACAGTACCTCTATAGTTCAGAGAAGGTTCAGACTGAGTTTTTGATGGAGGAACTGGAAAAGGCAGGCAATGAAAGGACAAGAGAAGACATATTAAACTTCTAATATTGCCTTGTAAGCCACAATATTAATTCATTACTCCTTGTATTTGTTTTCCGAAGTGTTACAGAAAAAAAAATGTTGACCAACAACAGATATGCAGAGCTGCTACTAGAAGCAGGTCAGCTGTGTTTGTATTCATTCCCCATTCACTGGTGACGCTGCTTCAACTGCAAAATCGAATTATGTAAGCAGGTGGCAGCAGAGCTTGTCTTTTAATAACCCTTCAGCACTTGGTATTTCTGTTTCAGGGAAGTAGAGAATGACGATCACAAAGTTTTTCTAGAACCTGCTCTTAGAAGCACAGCCTATGCTTTCAGCACTTCTGAGGCCTTACTCAATAGTGGGAATACGTTTTAAAAATTTGTCTGTTCTGATAACTAAGACTGGACATCTACTCAATGCACAATTCATAGATCAACTGCTACTGAAACCAATGAGATTATTCCTCTTGGAGATCACAAATGAGAAGAAGGAATTTGCTAAAGCAAAGGCAACTGTTTGTAAACTTTATGTGTATTTACTGGTTTTCTCATCAGACACCATGGTGCAGAGCAAGAGAAAGGCAGAAAAGGCTGAAAAACACTCAGGATCAGGGGGATTTTATCATAATGAAAGGTATACTGAAAGGTTAAAAAAAAATAAAGTATAGAAAAAATTCTGATGCAGAGAGCAGCACACTGAAGTGTGACATAATTTGCTGCTGTAAACCCAGCCCTGAAGTGAAGTCTTGATTTTGACTGTACAGGCTACAACCAAATCTGAGGACCAGTACTGCACCAGTATATACACCATCACTTTCATTGTAAAGGAAAAGAGTTTAAGGAAGGCTTAGGCTAATTACTCTCTAAGTTGTCCCTGAAGTATGCTGAATGAATCCTGTTGAATAGTCTGCATGTTCAATATGTTGCTCCAACATGGTTAGCTTAATTACAGTAAACTCGTCTTAAAAAAACCAAAAAAACATGCATTTGAGTTATGACATGTTGTCAGCTACTCTTTTGAGCAGCTTAACAATTCAAAGGAAAAGGAGAAATTTAGTTTACTTAAAAGTCTAAACTCATTGAAATTTGACTCACAGAGGTAGAACTGTCACTTACCAGAGGAGTTTGAAAGAAGAGACAGAATGTCAACATAAATAAGTAACTGTATAAATAAAAAATAAGCCTGCTGCTCAGCACCTACAAGACTGACGTTATCTAAAGAATAAATAAGGACATTTACTGTGCTGGAAGTGGTAACGATTGAGACAAACTGCAGGAGACAATTTTAATGAATATCACTTTCTGACCTCAAAGGAAGTAGTGCTTGTCAATGTGTGTTTTTAAAGCAGGTATACTTTAAAGCACACCGCATAATTATGCTATTTGAATATACAAGCAGGCTGATAAAAGTCAAGCACAAGAAGCTGCTGCTACAGTACCATCTGCAAGAACAGAAAGTGAGGGTGAATAAATAAGAGAACAAAATTTTAAATAAAAATACCTCTTAGCTCCTCTTCACTAAACCATCACTCTTGGGAGGAACTGCCTCTGAACCTATTCACAATCTGTTTCTCGTAAGCCCTGGTCTGTCGCCTCTGCCTCTCAACTTTCGCAGCTGCCATGACTATGGCATGTCTCTTCTTTCTTTCTCTCCAACCCACAGCACAGGTAGGTGACGGGCTATGCCTGGCTGAGGCTCCCGTGTTACACACACCTCTACTGACAGCAGCTCTGGGAGGTAGCAAAGCTCCTCCTTCTGCCCTGCCCCAGGCCAACCTGCGCCCTGCCAGAGGCCAGCCCAGCCTGGCGCAGGGCCCAAGAGCAGCCAGGGATGGCTGGGCACACTGCTGTCCTGGCTGCCACTCTGGGCACAGCATACTGAACAAACCTACACTGGTTTCCAGACTGAGATGTCACTCTGCTGTTTCAGCTGGGCCCCAAAGGGACAAGAGTACCAATGCTTTTTAGTTGCCCATAATACTATGGGCACATCATCTAACCCTGCAGTGACCGCTTTCAGTCTCAGCTCACCTCTTTTTCTGTCCCAGGCATACAGCTCCTTTATCCCCAGCTCCTCCAAGGACTTGGTAAGCTCCAGCTCCTCACCAGTGATGCCATCTCGCAGAAGAACAACATGCTCTTGACTGACTTCACACTTCTCACAAATGGCTGGGATGATGCTATGGAGAGGCACCTCCGGACTAACTCGAACCACAGCCTTCTGTGTCTTCAGGTAGTTCACTACCAGCCTCACAGATTTCTGCAAAAACAAACACAAACTCTCAGCCCCCCATCTGTGATGGTTACACTCTCTTACAATGAGAAAGGCATTGAGGACTTCCATATTGTCTTGACTCCTCCTAGGCAAACTTATGCCACATGCATGCTACTGCAAAAAATATTATTAAAAAAAAAAGTTAGAATTTCCTTGTCACTAAGGAGACATTCACAAGAACAGGCAAATAAGGAAAAGGAATCAGAGGCAGCAGTAATTTCTGAATGTTTACAAGTACCATTCTGAAAGGCATGACAGTGTAATTAGGTATACTGATTCAGAATAATAAAAATTTCAGCAAACTTACTGGGAAAATGGCTACTTCTGAATCTTCACAATACTGTGAAATACGTTTATTAACAATCAGTTCTCCCGTATCTTCAATAAAGATGGCAAACAAAATACCATCAAAACCCTACCTACCCGCACACAATCTCACAGCCCTCTTTTCAGCCACTACTGCTAATTTCAGTCATCTCAGTCTTCAGTCAAGGGTCTTTGTAAGAACAGATTTCCATCTATCCAACCACGTGCAACGTAACATTTTGTTTAAATGCTGGAGTCCAGACTGGCACCTGCCAGTCTGCGTGCAAATAAATTAAGATAGTAAAGCAGGTTATAGTCAATCTCAAGCCTCTCCCGTCTGGTTTGATGACACAAAGATTGGAAGAACCGCTTGAAATCATAGTAATTAAATGACGTTTCACGGCACCACTTTAGCCCTACAGGGTACTGACCTCAGGGACCCTTGGCAGAGGTCGCTTTGTCTTCTCTTCAGGAACCTTCTCTTTCAGAAGTACTGTCTGTACATCCAGTGCTCCTATCAAAGTGTTTGGCTTGTAACTCAGAGGTTGTTGAGTTCCTGAAGACTTCAGTTCAAGACTATGTTGGGATGGATTTAAGCGATACTGGCTGCATAAATCAACCAACAGATCCATCACAGCTTTACTGCAGGGAAGAAGACATTCACCATTAGCACGAGAAAAACAAACAGTTGCTAAAAAATTTACCTCAGTTTTAATATGGGAGAAAAAAAGACAATACAAACTGACCCACTTCAACAGGTCCAGACATATAAATAAATGATGGTACAATAAACTCCACCCAGATTAGAACCATCACACAATGCAACTCAAAATAGATCATTTAAATCTGGAACAACAGATAGACAGGATTTTCTTTTTCTAGCTCACAACTTTGAGTTTTCTCCCCCTTCCTGCCAATCCATTTGACACCAGCAATATTTCCAAGTACAGGAGATCCCTTCCATATGTCTTTTGGTGAGGGTATTAACCCAGTATAAAAACAAGTTTCTAGTATTTGCATTATGGAGAACTCTTACTGCAGATGTGATTCTTAAACCATGAGGTTGAAAAAGTCCGTCACTACCCCTCTCTTATACCATGCCTCTGCATGAAGGTACTCCGTTTTCTGTCAGTAGCTCCGCATTCACTAGAGCTTGATACTGCCTAACACAGCAGATGTGAACTACGCTCCTCCACACCCCAGAAATTCTCCTCTACCAAGGTAGTGTTGTGTTCACGTTTTTTTTTTTCAACCTTCTTCCCTAAAATTCCATCCAGGATTATTAATACAGGTTTATTAAAACTGGTTATGTTTCTGAAAAGTTTGGTTTCATAAACCAGTATCTGTCATCAACAAAACAACAAAAGTTGAAAAGAATTACCCGCCGTACCTGAAGCCTGTCATGTACATGAGATATTTTCACTTGTGCTAGAAGAAAGTGCACAGCCAGCGTATTTGCCAAAAGAATTGGCATCTCTTCTAATATGTAAACTGGAAAACTGTAAACAGATTCAAAATGCAAGCAATTTCAAATTAAATAAAATCCTTCACAGGCTATTAGCTACCACCATTACATGTGTAGCTCAAGAACTGCCCTTCAAGTGCAAGCTGTTAGCATTTAGGAAACTTCTCGGGGGGGGGGGGGGCCCATATTCTTTCCATGTATATGTTGTTGGCCACCAACTGCTGAAGAAGTTGGTGAGAAGTTGGTGAGAGCTAATAGCAGAGAAAGACAATGAGAATGGGAAAATGAGAATGACCCCTTATTAACAGGGGAAAGGCTAAAACATATGTAGGTGACAGCTCTTCTCACGCAAAGGATGAGAAGGGCCTTCTTTAAAATAACCTATTTCAAGTTTTACTGAGTTGCACAGTGTGAGCTGAAAAAGTGGCAAGTGTGAAAAATTTGAACTAGGTGATCGCATTGAAAAGAGAAGAACACGGCGAGAAGATGATGACTGAAGATCAAACAAGGAAAACAGATGTCATTAACATGTATGCAAGGCTTCAAAAAAATAGAGCACTGTGGTTGGTAACTGCTAACACAGAGAGCATCTAAATAGAAATATGTAGTATCTAAATCGAAACTACATCAGGTCATTTCATAATGACTTATTCTGGCACTGTCCTGAAGTTGCAAATATCTGTATTTCACAACCATGTTTAATTCATAGGTAACACACCACAAATCGACGGAAACATTTACGCCTACTAAGTCAAAACTCTAGGAGAACCCCAACCTACACCGATATTTATATGAATATACATTACGCTGTGCAGCAGTGAGCATTTAACAAAGTGTCAGTCCATCTGATACAGATCTCTGCTTGTCTGTTTATAGACATATTTCTTTTAAGGTGAAATTTGCATGTGGTTTTTTTCCCCTTCAGCCTTATGACTGTTCCAGAGAAAAGCAAATAACCTGGCAGAACCACAATACATGGTGTTCTACATGCCAGACACTTCTATTTAAAGTGGAGCGCTAATATATTTCTGTAGTGCATAATATTGTGATAATTCATTCAAATTTGGACAGTTATCTTACCTCATGTAACTATTTTATTAAAAACACTTAAAAAAAAGAGTACTTGAAAAAGCATTTAAAAAAGAAATATAGTTTATCAAAAGAACAGTTTATGATTCCGTGCACCTTCCACTGAAATTATGAAATATGTTCAGCAGCAACATTGCAACAAGATTAGAATCCACACCAGCTATCTGAGAAAATACGTTGCAGACAATCATGCAAGTTGAACAAATTTGTCCAGACAACGGACAATTTAAAAATCCAGCCAAATTTGAGGTTCACCTTATTGTTGATTATAAAGCAGGTATGTGTTAAATGTAACACTTAAAGAGTCTGCAACATCCCATCCTGAGCCATGCTGCTCACAATACACAACTGTTCCATAAAAGCATCCCCAGGCTTCATCCGTACCATTTAGGAGTACAAATTAAGCAGTATCTCTGCAACTTTTGAAACAACTTCAAAGTTAATAGTATGCTCTTTCCAAAATGTAAATTTGGGAAAATAATTTCCACAAAATTTGAAAAGGTTAAAAAAAAAAAAAAAAAAAAAAGCATAATTGTACAAACAAAAATCAAAATACCTGTGTTTCCAGAGAAGTAAGAGAGCTGGGAAGTCCCTGCAATGAAGTTATTCTAATATCAGATTTCAATTTCACTAACTTGAAAATTTTTGCTTCTAAACTGTAGTACAGTTCAGCTTGATTTGAAATGGGAGTTTTATTTCAAGTAACTCCACCTATAAGCCACACAGAAAAGAGCCACTAAACACAGCAAGAGAATGGTTCTGAGCCATCTACTAACCTAGACCTACTTTCTTTCTAACCTTGGGCGGAATACAGCTCTTGGAAGATGCAAAAAGTCCTTCTTTTGCTTCCATCTTGTTCCAGAGGTATCTGCACTTTATTTTAACCCGCTTTTGAGACCTGGTAGAGAGCATACTCTACTTGAAATTCAGGCAGATCTGATCATAAAGGAAACTGTGGCCAGCAGGACTACAGAAGTGATTGTGCCCCTGTACTCAGCGCTGGTGAGGCCACACGTCGAATACTGTGTTCAGTTTTGGGCCTCTCACTACAAGACAGACACTGAGGTGCTGGAGCGAGTCCAAAGAACGGGAATAAAGCTGGTGAAGGGTCTGGAGAACAAGTCTTATGAGGAGTGGCTGAGGGAACTGGGGTTGTTTAGTCTGGAGAAAAGGAGGCTGAGGGGAGACCTTATCACTCTCTACAACTACCCAAAAGGAGGTTGTAGAGAGGTGGGGGTCGGTCTCTTCTCCCAAGTAACAAGCGATAGGACAAGAAGAAACAGCATCATGTTGTGCCAGGGGAGGTTTAGCATGGATATTAAGAAAAATTTCTTCTGCAAAAGGGTTATCAAACGTTGGAACAGGCTGCCCAGGGAAGTGGCTAAGTCACCATCCCTGGAGGTATTTAAAAGACATGTAGAAGTGGTGCTTAGGGACATGGTTTAGTGGTGGATTTGGCAGTGTTAGGTTTATGGTTGGACTTCATGATCTTAGAGGTCTTTTCCAACCTAAATGATTCTATGATTAAATCTAAAGCTGATATGAAGAAGTTAAATGTCTCCTGCCTGTTCAACTACTCAGCTAAGAAACACATTACTTTCTGATTTTAATAACGTTGCTAGAATATTGAGTGGAGAGACCAAACACTAAGTGACAGACACCAAACGGTAAGGACTGATAAGCACAGAAATGAAACTGGAAGATGAACCCAATTTAAGATTCAGACAAGATGGTCCAGACAACTATTCTTAGCAAAGGACAGTACTCTGGCTCTGTCCTGATAATGTATTACTAAGCTGTTTGACATTTAACACCACTTCTGGCCAGTAAAGAATAACTACTTTGTCAGCAATATTTATCAGGCTGAAATCCTAATTGAGTTCGAGCATGTCAGATCACGCGTCCTGTTGTTCAACAGTAAAATACAGCAAAGATGTCTACCATTAAGAGGCTGAGTTGTTTTGGGTGTGGCTTGGCCTAATCTCCTTGGATCACATAGCAAAATCCATTTTAAAATACAGTCTGGTACATCAGGAAATAAATGTGTAGGATGAAGTTGTACTCTATCAAATGACATTGACTTCCCTATTACTTTTTACTTTCATGTGACAAACGCCCATAAAAAAAATCTCAAACTGGAATAAAGAATCTTCTTTCTTTAAGTAAATGTCAAACACACAACAGGAATCTAAAGTGACGATTGGAAAAGAAGAACAGTAGCGTAAAGGGAGTGACCTGAAGTCTCTGACGCTTTCACTATCAGCATTTAAAAACAGAAAATAGCGTTAGTCAACATTATTTTCTCATGCTCCAAAGCACAGCAAGCACTTCATGAAAAGACTGTAAGTCTTCCTACACAACCAGAAATGTACACACATATATAAATTGCAAACTGCATCAAAAGAAGTACACAAAGCATGTTAAACCCATATTCATCAATGCTTTCTATTTCTTTTCTTATTTTGCTCATGTATATTTGGCTCTTATTTTCCATAATTGAGCAAGTCACAGAAGGAACATCAAGATGACACACAAGAAGAGGCAGAGGACTGCGTTTGTCGAGCCTTAAGACGAGAAGGGTGAAGGGAGATCTTGTTGCTGTCTGTAAGTACCAATCCGTAGGGTTACAGAGCCAGATGCTTCTTGGCGGTGAACGGCAAGAGGACAAGAGGCAAGAGACAAGTGCCAATATAGGAAATCCCATTTAAGTACGAGGAAACATTTTTTCACCAGGAGGGTGGTCAAAGCCCTGGAACAGGGGTAGAGGGGTTTGCAAACCTTCTCCCTGGAGGTATTCAAACTTGCCTGGAGACAGCCCTGAGCAACCTGCTTTTATGAGACCAGCACTGAGGAGGGAGTTTGAGCAGCTGAGTTCCAGTGACCTCTTCCAACATAAATTATTCTTTAAATTATTATAGTAAGATTTTTTTTTTCTTTTTAAAGCCAACATTGAACTAGTGTAGTTTTGACCTGACCCCTATTTAGTATTTAATTAAGCCCATTTTTAACCCTTCTGCTCTATATGTTCTGTTCGTCTTCTTCTAAGAACATCTCTTTCATGTTTCACCAACCTGGGCTGATTTCACACCGTCAGTCTTTCTTCTGACACCGTTCTGTATGTCAAGCTATAAGCCCACAATTAATATCACTTAAGTCTCTTTCAATGAGAATTATGTGAAAATATTCTTTCTATGATGACATTAGCTTTATGCTCCATATACTGCACAGTCTGTACTGAGCTCTGTCCTCTAGTATTTGCAGAATGGGACTACAGCTTCAGCTGGTTCATTATTTGTTCTAGTATCCTGCTCTCTGTGCATTACATGTATGTGACAATTTGTGTTAACATGTAAGATAACAGCAGGAGCAACAACTGCCCAGGCTACTCTTCTGCATATTGGTCATCCACATGCTGACAACTCCAAACCAAACATCATTTAGCTTCAAACATCCTCATTTTTCTGCAATATACTTCAAATATTACTGACTTCTCAAGCTGCTGACACTAAATGTCTGTATCTGTGTTAATTGGGAAATCCTCCTCAGTGTCACTCAGTGTGAATGGAGACAGACATATAATCCCTTTACTTATAGCTTACCCATTGAAAGTATTGCCTGTAAGAATCACAAACAGAAAAAATTTCTGGTAACTCTTATGAGCTTTTCCACTTTCATTCTAAGCCATCGCTTCTGCCAGGCCTACTAACAGTTTGTGTGGATCTGCTACAGATCCATATGCATAAAATGTGGCCAACGCTCTGCCTATCCTTTCAGCACATCAGTTAGTTCTCATACAACAGTACAAATATAGATTATTTGTGGGGATATTTTATAATCCTTTTCAGGGGACAGAAGGCTAACAGTTTTTCATGAATACTTTTACATGTTTTACAGTAGAGTTCACTGGGACCAATTATTTCAAAAGATAAAACTGTTTTTTAATACTATTCTATTGCTGAACACACTCCTTAAGGACTTAACTTTGTTCTAAAATCTGCAGTAAGTATTTCCAAAATCTGGAATAAATGGTAAGATGGCAATAAACTCTTAAAGAGAGACTGTCAGCTTGAGTCAACTTTTATAAATAAATCTAATTAAAAAATCCAGATTCCAATAAAATATCTTTAAATAGCACACACTTTCTTTTTTTCTTGAACTATCATTCCAGAAGACTGAATGAGAATTTTCTGCCCTCTTACTGATATTTCTAGGAACTTCCTATACAGAGGATAAAGTAAAATTAACTACATGCTGCTTTGCTTACATACAATGAACAATTTCAAAGAGATAACTTTTGACTTTTAACTTGCTTCATTTGTAATAACCTTAAGTGATACTAATTAACTACAGTAGTTATTTTTTTCAAACATCCTCTAGTGCACTTCATTGCTCTGTGAACTGCTTTCCTGAAATTACAGAATCATTTTTCATTATGATGATGCCCAGGGCAAGGTTTTGCAAATTTTTCTGCAACAGAAAAGCTATTTCCCCAGGGCACCCAAAAGCAGATTTTGCAGAATGCATTTTAAATTATGGCAATGAAAATACTGAAGATTTATAGCAGTATAAACAACAGCAGAATTTGTCTGAAATGTCCTTCCATGATATCACTATAGATAAAAAGAGTGAACAGGGAAAATAATTTATTACCTGCACTGGCTCCCATACTTGCTTGAAACTAAACAAAACACGTTTTTTTTAATCCAGTATCTTCATCATTAAATGTATCCAGTGTTAATGTGCAGAAAATTTCATGTTCCAGTGGTTAGAAAGAACAGCAGCACACACAATGTCTGTTCACAGACTGATGCCATTGTAATACAGGGCTCATTAGAGGGTATCCTTTTCTTATTTCATAACTTGTTAGGATGATTTACTCTCCTCCTCAGTATCCATGATCTTCCACTTCCCACAGGTGGCTATCAGTGCCTGACATTTGTCACTAACTGTCCACTCCAAGTGCTCAAGACAGTGCTGAGGGCGAACACCTACTCCCTACGTTAGGCACTGGTGATACTCAGATTAGCAGATTAGCACAAGCAGGAATTTAATTGGTGCCTAAATCAGGGGCCTAGACCTGTCACACAGGCAATGGAGAGAAGTGGGCACCTTCACTGAAACGAGTTCTGTTCATGTCCTGTTCTACTTTTCAGGCCTGTTCTCTTCGTTCTCTCATTAAGCCCCAAAGGTCCCCATAAAAACTTGGTCACTAAAGGTATAATTTGAGAGCACTGATAAGCACTGCTTTCCTTTCAAATGTTTAACATCACTCTGGCTTTGGTGCTGACCCACAGAAGTTGCACTAATCTCCTGAAAGGGACTAAGCGAACACTAATTTTTACAAGAAAAGCAGGGGGAAGAATGAAGTACCAGACACTATGTGTTGCTGTACACACCCTCCTCAGCCATCAAAATACACTAATAGACAGTCGAAATAGAGTAATATATCAGACCAAGAAGAGTAGTTTTACAGGAATGCAGACTAAGTACTGCAAACCCCAAGTGTAAAATAAGCACAGGCCCTGATTTATCAACGGGCATCTACATATCTACATATCATACCTACTCTGGTATTACCACTTTCCACAGGTTCTTGACCACTGCCGACTACACTATTGTTTGCTACAGTTTCATAATAGTATTGAATATATTTTTAAAACTCTACCAAATTCTTTCTTAAAGTACTAAGTTTTCCTCTTTCAAAATAGTTCTCGCAGAGAGATTTGAGAAGGAAGAGCTCCCATGGTGAAGGAAATTATCCTCAAAACTGCCTTTTCAATACAATTTGCCCTTGATTGTACCAAGTGACAAGGAGAATCTCTCTCTCTTCCCATGGAAAAAAAAAAAAAAAAAAAACAAACCACTTTCATATAGAAAAGGCTTCCTAAATACCAGCAGACACTTTGCTGTGTACAAAATCACAATGTATTTGCTGTCTACACAATCGCAATGTATTTGTGAATGCAGGATCTCTGAATGTGATGAATTATTCACCTTCTGAGCGTGCTTCTCGGCATAACTCCAGACAAGAATACTGTCAGGATTGCTGTTTGCCAGCAGCACTTCTTCCACTGCACCAAACCCCCTCTGTATTACCACATGTGATATAACCTAAGACTAGCCCAGTGGCACTACATGGAAGAGATAGATCCATACACATGCTGAGGGTGGTCCATGGGGAAAACTGACACAATAGCTGCTAAATCCTTCCTGCCCCAGCAGAAAGGGTCCTTTATACATGGCTTTTGGGACTCTGGTACAACAGCTGCCTAAAATGCAGTGAAAAGCATGGCAGAGAAACCCATCACCTCAGGAAGGGAGACATTAATATCAGCAAGTATCCCACTGGGAACAGAGGGCTCCAGAAAGAAGGAGTTAATCAAAGCCTTACCTTCCTTGTACTGTGCTCTTCTGCTCCACCCCGCTGGGTAAAATGACTGTGAAGTCCACCAATCTGTTTATCATGTTCTCCTTCATGCTCACGAGGCTCTGATCAGAAATTACAGCTGTCTCTGCAGGTGACTTTTGTTCACTGTGAATTCTGCTTGCTGCAGAAGGTTGATTTGGTGGAGGAGGAGCGCGAGCTTTCATTCTTCTCCTTGAGAAATAAATGCAAGAAAATTAATAATTTCTCACGAGCAAAGTATAAACATTATAACAAGAAAAAATGTTCTTCAGCCGTAATCTCAGATTGTTTTAAAAAGTTCCAGTAATGCAATCCATTTTTCTTTATCGTGAGTCTTTTCAATGGAGTTGCGTTTCATTTTTACCTCCTCTCTAAAAATATGCTAATTTTTTAGATGATGCACGCACTCCTACTGTTTGCTTTCATCCCCTGGGGCATGGAATCAGTTCCATAATTAAGATATGAAATAATCCTTATTCTATCAAGTATGAAGCATGCTCCTACGAAGAGAGAAACAGAAATGCTGGGTCCAGTCCAGGCCTGACTCAAGAAAGAGTTGAATTTAGGTAAACGAATGCTTCCTCCAAGTCAGAACGGCAGGAATGGAAGCAGAGTGAGGTTTCATTCAGCTATATTTGGGTTCCACAGTACTACTCTACTTGAGATATTGTCTCTTCCTCTGCTCTGAGTAAGGAGTATTAAATTTGGTTCATCGTACCTCACAGGGAAGCACCGTGAAAAGGTCAACCATAAATGATACCACTTCTTACCATGCGACACTAAGAAACTATAGCTCTTTGAAAGCACCCTGAAGAGAACTCATTCTTCAGCAGCAAGCTATGCTCCATAGCCGACATACAAAAAAAGCTGCATCAACTTGCACCAAACAAGCACTGTACTTTACAAAGAGATAAAGCCACCACAAACTCAAACTTCACTTCACTGGCAAGCTGCCAGACAGATAAGCAACATATGTGCGCCGTTAAACTTCTGAATAGCTGGCCTCATACCAAGCACATGTCCAAGAGGATTAATTCTCATGATTAATATCCCAGTGACCTCTTCTGACTAGATTTATGCCTAGTTTAAGTCAGATTTTAGTGTAACGTGGAAAAAGTAGTAAAATATTTACTGATAAATTATTACCCAGGTTTACTGCCTGAATTTTTTAATTTGCCTGGTTTTAGGGTTCAGGAAGAGAAGAGATTATGAATCTACACACCATTTTCACCCTGTGAACAACATAAACAGAGGTCCAGAAAAGAAAAGCACAGAAGAAGCAGTCTAACCCTTACAAGCCTGCAAAGCATAGTGGTTGAATCAGCCAAGAGAAAAACTGTGTTCAGGGAAAAAAAAAAATAATTAAAAACTGAACAGGATGAATACCAGACCAAACTCTTCTTTAATTAGAGATAACGTGTATTCTCACAGATAAAAAGACTAAACATACAGTTTTGATTACTAATTTAATCTCCTGGCAGAGAAAAAAAGTAAGAGCTACATCACATCACAAAAGAAGAGTTCATAAACAACCCAAATCCTCTACACTTTTTAATCAGTATTTGCATTTGACCAACACTTTCTGTGACATGTCTCAACTTGCAAAAAATCACTACACTGCTCTCAAAATGCATATTTCAGTGAGACCGCAGCAGGACACTGTAAAATTAGCAGCCATTGCAGACACTTCCTTTCATTTCCTGCATGCATAACAAATAACATTCTCTACAAATATGCAGGGAGAGCTACTGCCATATTTACTAGCATACAGCAATTTCTCTTCCATGGGGAATTTTCCTGACCATTCACTTTTTATCCTATATACACCCAATGAGTCATGCAGTCATCAGTCACTAAATTACAGCTCCTATGCTCCTCCCCATGGAGATGATGATAAAAAGTTCAAGGCTTTATTGTTTGTCAAACTACCTTGACTTTTTATATGTCTGTGAACCAAACTCTTAATTTATTTACTTGCCTATAAAAGAAAAAAAAAAAGAAATCGGGATTCATCTGCTCAGATCTCTTTATATTTGGCTACAGCTGTTACGTGTAAGCAGGTGGCGTGAGACAGGGGAGTTTGCATAAATTCAGATCACACCAGCGTAGCTTTACAATCATGCAATGAAATGTTTAAGGACTTCAGATCGATTTACAAATGATGTAATACTTGCCTTCCATCCTTGCCATCAACTGCATCAATATTATTAGCTACAGAGATGCACATCAACTTGTTTCTTAAAACAAGCTTTTATTTTGATTTTTCAAAGCTCATTCTATAATGTGGGTGACAACCTCCAATACAAAGTATGAAAGAGGGTGGGAAGAAAAGAAGCAGGCAAGTGTTCTGAGCCTGGCAGAACTAGGTTTTTTAAATTATGATTTACCTGGAATTGTAAATTCCAGATCTCTCAGTGAACAGAGAAAGAGCTGCGGATGCCCCATACATGGTGTTCAAGGCCAGGTTGGATGGGGCTTTGATCAACCTGGTTTACTGGAAGGTGTCCCTGCTCATGGTAGAGGGGGTTGGAACTAGATGATCTTCAAGGTCCCTTCCAGCTCCAACCATTCTATGATCTATAAATAAAGCAATGGTAATAAAATAAACATGAAACTGAAACCAGCTGAAACTGGAGACTTGAAACTTCAGGGGAAAAGTGAAGAATGACTGAGTTTTGAAGCTGATGAAGGAGCTGGAAGTAAACTGGGAGTATGCTGCACACGTTTGTTCCCTAGCAATAACATAAAGCTGCCATCTGGTTTTCTGAAGGAACAGACAAACAAAGTCAGACATCTTAATAGCAATGTATAGCTCTGAAATGGGAGTGTGATTTTTATTTGGCCACTTTTTAAGTACTCTTTACAGCCAATTCTGCAGTTACAGACCCTGTACACAACTGCTTGGGGCCAGGGGTGGGTGTGTGTCAGGAAATCAGGCATCATACCATCAAAAGCATCAGCTATACATTAACTAGTGATCTTCACTTTTCCTCCATAAAATACATAACAATGCATATTCTTTTTGGCATTACATGGTCAGGGCCTTTTAGATAATACAGTCCTCATTTTCTTTTGTGCAGAAAGGACAGTGCAGGTCTGTTTCTTGCAGAGACATCAAAGAAAGGAAAAGGGAAAACATTCCCACTACAGTTTCTCTAACCTAGCAACAGTTCAGGTGACCTCATACGAACTTTTCCACAATAGTGACTACACATTCTCTCGAAACACTGCAACTGCTTTAAATGCCCGTTTTTCAACATCTTCCAGATGACAGATTTCAAACTACTTCAGTGGAAGCAGATCTCTTTAAAGTTCACATTTGTAGAGCGATATGTGGCACAGATATGCATTTCCTAGCCAACCTTCTGAAGCGTCTCAATAGTAGAAAGTAGCTCCATGAACAGCAGACCAAAATCCACAGCTCTAGCTCTACCTTGGGCCTGCAGGAGCAGCTGTTTTCTGACAGGCTCCAGGAACTGCAGTCAGAAGGTGCTGATAAGCCTGTTAATACTATTAACAGAAAAAGAATTCAGCTTTCTCTGTCAGAGCTATGATGGCTATAAAGGACAATACAAAAGCATTCCATAACAAAAGTCTTTTTGTTCCCCCACTAAAATAATGCACAGAGGAAGTGTATGATTTAAAAGGCTGTTTTAAACACAGGTGCTTTCCATGCTATAAACACAACATACTACAAAAAAGTTGCATACCGTTCTTCAGTATGAGCTAAATTCAAACTAAATTTAGCTCAATGGCAAATTTTTTTCCACAAACATCTTTCACTGTGCTCAGTACTGAGATACTTGTTAAGCCCACCTACCTGCTATTAGTCTGCGGATGAAGTTACAAGCAAGAACACTTCAAACCCATGGTTCACTCAGTTACATGAATGCTTCAATCCAGCCCTTGATAAGGAGACAGACTAAAACCAAGCAGCTGATTCTAATATACAAACATACAGTGCCTTTTACTGAGGCTTGAAATAGTCATCTCACTTTACTGTAAACTGAAAAAATGCATATAGGCATGAAATAATTAGGCAGAATACATAAATAACCTACCAGCACTGTTCTCAATAACAGCATCAGGCTTCCCAAAATGGAAAAGGAAATACAGCAAGCGAACTGACCAACAAGATGAGCACTTCTGTTGTACTGCACATAGAACAAGTGCAAACAGAAACAAAGAAAAGTTTCACCAGACTAAGAACTTCAAGACAAGGCAACACAAGCCCTTTGGACCTATACTTTATTAATATGTAACTACCAAGCAATAGGATGTGACCCGGACTTTACAATCCCATGCTGAAAAAACATGATCGCTGTTTCAAACAGAAGTGGTCCTGGGACTTCCACCCTCATGGCAATGCTATGCAGAGATTGTCTGTCTTCAGATAAGATCTAACAGCAACACAAAAATAAAAATGAAGTGATCCTACACATTTCCACCATCTCAAAAATATCTGGAACCCTCTCTGCCCCGTAAGGCACAGGCAATTTAACAGGTACTGGGCAGACTTCATCCCATGGATATCAGCAGGAGTTTGGCAAAAGCTCCATACTACACCAGTTTGTAGAATCCCATCCTTTCTATGCCAATCCTCTGTCTAACCATTTTAAAAAAACAAACAAACAACACAACAACAAAAAAAAAAACAAAACCCAACCAAACAAAAAAAAACAACCAGCCCTCAACATAGCAGAATTATATTTTTGATCAACATTCATTTTTGACAGAGTGAACAACTAGCACAGGGCCTCC
This sequence comes from Ibidorhyncha struthersii, assembly GCA_013398815.1. Lineage (NCBI taxonomy): Eukaryota > Metazoa > Chordata > Aves > Charadriiformes > Charadriidae > Ibidorhyncha > Ibidorhyncha struthersii. The sequence continues at coordinate 635,802 of VZSZ01003186.1, read as the reverse complement.
AACCCAGTCAAGCCAATTTGCAATCTTGTCAATGCACAAGGCTGAAACAGTTGCAGAGGTTTTCTCTGTGACATTCAAGTGCATCCCATCTCATAATTAGGAGGAATAAACCAACATGAGAGTGCTCCGCGATGAGCACAGTACGCAAATGCAGGGTCCCCTGGGTGGAAAACAGGAGGCAAGGAAGTAAGCATTCTCTCCACTTTCAGGGGATTGCACTCACATTGTATTTTGAGGAGAAATCTATGTACATTGCTTTTTGAGAAAAAAAAAGATGAGTACCTTCTCTCTCTCCCCCTGGCAACTTGCACAGCAAAGCTAGAAGCCCAGCCCTCAGGCACACCTCATACTCCAAACTACCAAGACACACACAACATGGTAGAAGTCACTCCTGCCTAGTGATCTAGCCTGCGAAGCAGACATTCTTCAGAGAACATTTCTCTTTCACCTTCCATTGCTCATGGCAAAGCAAAAAAAAGCCCCGATCACAGGCTGGAAAAAGAAACTCACTGTAACAGAATTAATGGCACACCCAGTTTCCTCTTTGTAAGTAAAATCCTTTCAGCTTCTAGATGCAGCAGCTCAGAAAAATTATAACACAACACAAATGTAAAGGAAATACAAACAGATAAGCATGAACATAAAGTCACCTCAAGAATTTCGAAAATTGAAAACGGAAGTTAAGCAAATCCCACAGAGGTGGAGAACAGAATCCAGGAGAATATGATAACCTCCACAACTACTAAAGAGGCAGGAGTTCATCCAGACAGCTTTACACCATAAGCTAGAGCTCCATTCCATTTTACCATCTATAACACTTAAATAACCAATTAAACTGAGCTTTTGGTCTACTCTTTATTTGGAGGGAAAGGGCAGTGAATCAGAAAAAATAAATCAAAGAACATTCTAAAGTTTACTTAATCTATCCTGGGCAAAATACACTGATTCATTACAACTATGTGCAACACACAACTTACACCTTTAAATGTCTCATACATAGTAAGTCATAGGTTTTAAAATATATTACTCTTATAGTAACCTATTTCCAGTATTATTCTACATTTCCTAACATTTTTAATATTACAAAAATGTTACACTTGCTAAACAGCTAAAATCTTTAGCAGACACTTAAAATCTAAAGAACTGGATGACTCCCATGTTGACATGGCTCAGGAAACAATTAGAGTTGCCTGTGTCACTTTATTTTAAGATTTTTAAGATTATTTTTTTTGTAAACAGTCTTTACTCTGAATTCCCTGGCTATTATAGTATATAATTATTTTATGCTTTTCTCTTTTCAAACATTTATTTGGATTTCATATTACTTTTAAAAGACCATCCCATGGCAAGATCACACTGACAGACATGAGGAAAATTATTTCCTTGTGGGCATAAAGTCACCCAAAATAGACAAGAAATAATAATTTGTTTTTGGCAAAGAAATGAAAGTTATTTAATTATATTTTTGATCTTCCATTTGATTTTACTGACGAGAAACTCTACAGCTTTACACATTTAAAATAAAATTTAAATGCCAGAAGAAAAACGAAGTCCAGAAGCAAACTGAATGAGAGCATCTGTAGAAAAGGAAGCAGGGATGGAAGTACATGACCATGCTCGCCCAAGGGTAAAATTAAAGAAAAATAAACAGAAGTCAAGGTGAGACGATACAGTCTAATGGAAGTAGTTCCTGACATTGTATCTCTAAATTTCAAGCCTTTCACGAAGGTAACCAATCAATTGTTAGAAAACATTGCGCTGCAGTTTCCTGATCGCAAATGTACAAGTGAATAAACTCATTGTTATGAAATTTGCTACCAGGGACATCTCCTCAAATCTGACCCATTTCAGGAGAGGCTGAGATGGATTCCAACGCACAGCAGAGACCTGGCCCCTCTGCTGCTTGTGAAGCACTGCACAGCTGCCAAACAAGAGAAAACTGGCTTCCATTTGGCCAGGACTCAGAGTCCTGCACTGACACTACGTAGCTGAATTATTGAGAGCTCACCCTCTGGCAGGAACACAAAATAATTTGTTAGCCTGCGGCTGGTATCCTCAAATACATGTATTTTATACATCACCCACACTTTCTATTAAGAGTGTTGTTACCTTCCAATAAAAGCCTAACCCTCATTCCAGTCACTGAGGTGTTCCCTCAAGATCCAGTACAAAGCAGATCACACATCAGTTTAATGATACAGTCACTTTTTAGGGCCAGAAGCAGCCACGAGCACACTAACCTGATTTTCTGTAGAGCACGGGCCATTCAATTCACCCCACTGCTAGAGAGCTCTCACTTAGAGTGAAAGCAAGGACAGGGCTGGACGTGGGGCAGGCTTTAACTGATCAAAGAATAACACTGCAGCCTACAAATGCTTTTTACACCTATTAACCACAGTCACACTAGGGAGCCTAACAGATCTACCTGTATCAGTTCCCAAAACAAAATAAAACACAAGCCCTAGAGAAAATCTTGTACAAAGCAGCCAAATTCCAGGATTTGGGTAAATGCCCACTGCAGTTAATGAAAACACTGCCTGGATAAGCACTGCAAGGTCTGGCCTAATAGCTGTATCACAGGACTTTGGAGATACCACCCACATGTTCAGTGTGTGGCAAAGACCACACTACAAGCTGGTGCCATCGTGCAACTCCTTCAGGTTGCACATAAAGTAAAGAGGAATGAAACGGGAAAGCAGCTAACGTCATGTAAATATTTGTCTCGTCTGCTGAAACGTGCTAAACAAAACCAGAAGTCTTTTGTGGTTAAAGGCAAGAAAACATAGATGTGTTACTCTATTTTGGATCGTTAAATTGTTGCAATCTAAACTGTGGTACTATTGCATCTCTGAGTCAGAGAAAACAGCAATAGTTTTAACTCTTCACCTTCAGAGATGTGACCAAAACAAAACCCCACTAACAACTCATACTGGAGGTTGGGTTAACAAGCCCCACCCTGTAAAAAAAATCACCCCAAAAAAGCCTTACCTCAAAAAATTTGGTCTAGAAAAGAGAATGTAGAAAAATAGCACACTAGGTAGGGATGGTGAAACCTTGCTCCTTTCACAATGACATCTGCCAAAGGAAAAGACTCAAATGAACCAAAACACTGATAAAGGCCATACACATTTAGGCTTCAGGACGCAGATGTTTAGCTACCAACATCTGAGCTAAAACTACCTGCCAGTTTCACACTGACCAAAATCAAAAGATTGCCAAGCAACGGCTGTTAAAGTGACTTGCAGCAGAACCAGCAATGAATTAGTGCAAGGTGTTCAGTGACCAGCCATGCAATCCTACTCCCACCAGTATTTTTGACTTCTTCCTCCATTATCCACACACTCGTGTTGTTTTTTCCCCACTTACCAAGTACTGAACTATTAGTGTCATTCCATTCCAGGCAAAATAATAATGACAATAGTAATAGGGAAAACACTACGGGAAACATCACGTTTCTCATGCTCATCTGAAATGTTATCCAGTTCCTTCACCTGTGACTAAATCAGGCTGCTTTGCATGGTATCTCAAATGGGAATTGAAAATGATGCTATTTTTAGGTTACCAATGCTGAAGCACAATGGCACTGGTTAGTTACAAAAAAAAAAAAAAAAGTGTCCATGCTAATATCCGAAACATACTTAAAAAGACATCCAGAATACTGCCACTTATACTCTCAAATGCCCAAGCGCTGCTGCCAGGGCACTCCGTTCTGTTCTGTTCGCAGTGCCCTCATATCTTCACTGAGCTGTTTTAAGGATGCTCAGTTTAGCAGACAGTAGGCTACAACCATGCAGACAGCCACTGCATACTGAGTTCCCTGCAGGTGACAAATCCTGTGGCTGAACTGTGAAAACCACAAGGTTAAAGTATCATTAACTGGTGAGACAACTAGTGAGATTTCTCAGCATTATTCATGAAGTTATCGTCAGGTTCATGTTGGCTAACTGAATTCTTACTAAACCATGCTCACCTGTGGGAAAACACTGGCATGAAAACAAAGCCAAGACTATTTCTAAGCAGGCTGTAATCAATGCTGGCATTGTGTCCTCTGCATGTTGCAGACAAACACGCATCCTTTAAATGCACTCACTCTACTACCCATCAGCTGTGGTTTTGTGAGGACACTACAGCTCTCACCTCACTGTCTATGCCTGGTGCCACAACCCTCTAGTGCTGAGCTCTCTAGGAACACTCTTAGGTCTGGAAAGGTAATATTAGTTGGAACAGGTTTTATTAACACCCAATAATTACAGTAGTCTTCCTCACGTTTATTAATAGCAAACCATGAAAGCAATGGGAAGGCAATTTTTTTCTGGAGGGGTCAATGACTAAAGATACGATTATGCAAGCCTGAGGCTAGCTCAGAAAGACTCGCCCTGTATGCTACGTTCCCTGAAGTTATAGGTGCTGTACAGATTTCACTATGGTTGTCCTTTCTTAATCGCGTATCAACAATCACTTTCAATAAGGCTATTTATATAAACAGATACGAAAGTTTATTGCTTAGCAACACTGATTTGTAAACTCTCCTGTGGTGACTTGCAATGTCTATTACGATGCAACTCCAAGGTGCATTTGCACTGTATTAATGAGCCAATGTAACCCAGACTATGCTCTATTTTTGTGCCCACAGACTTTTTAACCTCACTACCACCTACTGAGAATCACTCTCTAGAGGCTTGAAGAGTGTAGATTAAGGCTCTACTGCAGTGAAGTGTTTGCTTTATTGTCTGTTTACAAGGGACACAGAAGGTGGAATAGTTTTGAAAGAATCAGAGAAAAACAACATATACAGCTACTGAAATTCTGATGTCATTTACTGTGCTGGCTAATGCTGAGTTTATAATACGCTTACAAGCTAGTGGGCACTTCAGTGGAAAACCGCTGACATTACTATAGAATAATATTCCTACCAACACCTGTTTCAACTAGAAACAGCCTTAAAACTGTGTCCACCTGATGAGCAGATAGGGAAGAATTATGTTTAGAATGACTACCTGCTTAAATAAGTTCAAACATTAACACACGTAACTGTGAGCTAACAGATCATCATTTCTCCTTTAATGAGAATCCTCTAGGAGTACACTACCAAAGTTCATTTTGCCCATTCACCCTTATACAAACAGATCCCACAAAAACAGGCAGGCAATGGTAGTTGAGGAAGAATTTGCAGAATTAAACCTATGTCATTGCACCTACCTCCTTGACAAAGGTTTTAATTAATCTGTCTACAACGGCGGAGCAAGAACACAGGTACTTCAGAAAACTTACATGCCCTAATGCACCAAAGAAGAGGGCGGAGATAAAAAGTCAAAGGGTGCGGACCAGAGTAAAGAAGCATCTTGGCTTAGTTCCAGAGCACACCTTAGATCCAAAAGGGCTTCCCAAAACATCAGAAATACTTATTTTTAGGTGGAGATTCATATAACCAATAGTAGCTAACTCTGTGTCTTTACAAGCTGCAGGCCAGAGGTATCTGTGCTTTTTCTGAAACCTAGAGTTAATCTCTTAAGCTAGATGGTCCCAGGCAGGAGAGACACAAAGCGTGGCAGGCAGGCCTACTGAAGCCATTTATTTCCCAGCAGCACTGAGCTCTCCTAAAACGGGGAAAGCCTCTGAGCTTCCTCTCAAGTTTACTTGCCCTTGAAGAAGCAGTCGTGATCTTGTCACGGCTGACCTTACATCAAATTTCCTGGGGAGGGGAAGGCTGCATCTAAGTCCAGTGTCCACTGTTCCTATGTATTCAGAAGTCCAGAGACACTGACACACTGGAGGACGAACAAAGAGACATAATTTACTGACTTTGGATTGCCCAATCTAGAACACCAAAGACGTGAATCCATCTCCTTTTTTCATTTACAGAAGAAGCCAGCACCAGAACTACAGGGCTAACAAGCTTCTCTTCAGAGCTAGAAAAAATCCCCTAAAAGATCTAACGATGTACTTTTGTGAGATACAGTTTATGTTCACTTGCTGAGAAACAGAATTAGAGATGCCAGGACATTCCTTACTCTCTTAATCATCTTCTTAATTAGCATTTATAATTCAGTCTTAATTCATACTCCATCACACAGTAAGAAATCACATACATCAGTATATTAAAAAAGGTTAATGAAGCAAATACGCAGTGTCAACGAGGTAAAGAAATATACAACCTCTACGCAACAGTCTTAACGGTTGTCAGATCCCATATTTATGGGATGCCACAGGTGTTTTTATCAGGAAATCCCACTGCTTTGGGTGATTTTCTATGTATTTTCATAGTGCTGATTTGCTTAATAAAATTTCTTATGACAACCACATATATTTTGCTTTCACTTGTAAGATATTCTTTCTAAATGACACAGGAATCAAGTACCGAGCTTAAACTGAAATTCAAGTATTTTGATTTATTCAAAGCAAATCTTAAACTTAATTGTAAAGTAAAAAACCCTACTCCAACTCAACGCTGGCATTGAGACCTACATTAATATAAAAATAGAAAATCTGATGAAAAAGAAAACTGCAAATGTTAACACAGAAAAATACACTTACAATACCAAACAGTTGATTAGTAGGACTCTGAAGTTTGATCTTGATTTATCAAGTAAGAACAGAAATGTTTTAATGATTTTTAAATGTCAGCAAAACCCATTTGTTTAGTTAGTTTCCATTTAAAATTGTTTAATGTATCCTGTAGGCACATGTGGTACTTAACAGATTTTAAATCTCACAAAACAAAAAAGAATGTGGTATCAGCTGAGCACTTAACAGCCTCATGCAGTACAAACTAGAGCACACTATGAAGAAAATCTTGATAAATCAGGCATGTAAACACACCCAGACAGTATCAAATGAGAGAGGAAGCAGCCAAATACCCTCCCTCTTTATCATACACATTCAAATCAGGGATGATTATTCTGGGCATTTTACTGATGTACGGCACTAGCTCAGGACACAGGAGACAGACAAGAGTCTGGACTTCACAGAGTAGAACTAAGACCTTGCATCATCCCTGTCAGCAGACTGGAAGCCATGGCAATGGCGTTCATGTTACAAATGAGAAAACATTACCAAGAGAGCAAAGGTATTTACCACTTAGGAGCTTTAAAAGCTACTCGGAGATAACCCAATGCAAACATGCTTCAGGCTGCTCTCTAAGTACTGATGGAGCATCACAGCAGTGACAGCAAGATTGTGTAGACATGCCTGAGCTAGCTGCAAACTCAGCAGAGCCTACAAAATCCATATAAAAAGCAGGGCATTTTATAACCTAGTAACATAAATGCCATAGTTACACTAGAAATGGCAAAAGGTGCGCAGACCTCAAATGCAAGCACCAAAACCCACAGTAATTTAGAGCTTGTCTTTTAACCAAGAGAAAAGATTTCTGTCGCCTTGCCAAAAACAAAGAAACGGCAATGAGAATGACATCTGATTTCCTTCAGCTTCCTTGTCTTGTCAGGACTGATTCGGATATCCAAAAAAGCCTCCTCACTGAAGGTTTTCTCAATTCTGGAGCACTTAATTGACTGTCTTCAACTCTGGATCTTATCTGCAGCTATCCTCTGAGTGGGGTGGTTACAAGGCCTCTCCTCTCTATCAGCCAGCAACTTTCCAGAGATTTATACAAAGCTTTTATATTAGGCTTATCTTTCCCTCTGTTAATTAAACTCAAATCAAACCAATGGCTGAAAAAAACGAATAAACAAATACAATTTTTTTCAAGAAAATACAGCCAACGAACATCATCAAATAAACTTCATCTTATATGAAAATCACATTAAAATCTGGCTTTGCATGGCTACACAAGTTGTTGGCAGACTACGCTGAAACAAGGGTGTCTGTCTCATCTGAAAGCTGCCACCTGGGAACACTGAATGGAAACAGAAGGAGGAAGGGATTAACTACAGTTTCCTCCACACAACAGATAAAAACCAAAACAAAAAAAAATCCTGGACTCAGTGATGTCACTGGGAGTTTTGCCACTGACCTTGCAGAAAGCCACGTTTTCAGCCTGGCAGAACCTCAGCAGAGCTCAGTTTCATCTCTGTGTTGACAGCCCTGCTTCCTGCCTCCGCCAGCTTGAACACAACTTTCAAGCACCAAGACAAAGCCGAGCACCAGCAGCATCACACCTAGAAAAGCTTTGGGATCCTGAGAGCAACTGCATGGTACTGCCCTGGACATCCAATCAGCTGCCTTTTAGATCTGCAAAGGCACAGTTCTCTTATGCTCTTACCATATCTTATCGAAAACTGAAAGTATCGAGTACAACTAATGTATCAAAAAAAGAAAAAAGAGATTAAAAAAATCAATTAAAAAAGCAAGCAATCCTATCTGCATGCATTACCACCCTGACTTTGTATCATTTCCGATTCTAAAATCAGTCAGAGAGGTCAAGGAAATCTGAGGATGCAAGATAAAGTCAGAGCTGCCACACCACAACCTCTTTGGTCACCTCCTCTGAAATAGGAAGGTCAGTGGCATAGTGATAATTGGTGAAATTACCAGCATACAGAGAGCACTCCCTGAGCCAGGGCCTAACAGTTGCTCACTTGACACATGCTGGCACCGTTCTTCCCAAAGAGAGATGAGGACGCTCAACCACCAGCAGATCTAGCATCCTCTCCGATGTTTATCGGACTTTCCCAGCCAGGAAAATCCTGGATGCAGCTTACAGAGCAAGGTTCCTCCAAACACTTCTCTTCTGCTGAGCCCAACACAAACTGCACCCAAGCAAAGCAGCAAGGCAGGAGACAAACAGAGAGAAATCTACCAAAACAAAAGTGAAAGGGACTCGCTTTCCTAGCTGAGTCAGGGGTTTTCCACACTGAATACAGAAGGTGAAAAGGGAGCTGAAAGATTTAGAGACAGCATTTCAACTTTCCGAAAGTCAGAACTGGCCTTTCAACAAATAATACAGAGTTCCAGTATTTCTGACAGATCCTCCAGAAAAAAATGCTGCCTTTTATTTTGGAACTAAACCAAAAAACCCATGCATATTTTTCAGCACTTCCTGAAGCAGAAGTAATAACCTCCACTATAAGATCTTGTTTATAATGTTATTTGAGTGCCATGCTTGAAACATAGGCTATAGCAAAGGCATGCATAAAAGCTTTTTCCCCTCTTGCTCCCCCTTTTATAGTATAAATTGCAGCAAAAAGTATTACTGGTTTATATAAATAAACCATACTTCTTTTCTACAAAATTCTACCTTCAAAAGGTAGACTACTCAAGAGCTCAGGTTAATTAAAAGCCATGTCATTACAAGAGCTCTATTTCAAGATTTTGGCAGCCCTCTTTATCTTAGGACACCAGACCATGTAAAATCTTACACTCAGTGGGCTGTAACAAGCTCCTGAGATATCCCAAAACAGTACTGCTGTGTGGCTCATACATTCACAGAACTAAACAAAAACACTGACAGCTTTCATTACTCAAACCTAAATTTTGGGGTTTGTTACTTACCAGCACTGAAAAACAAAACTTCCTCCTCTGCAGGCTACCTGGTTAACCCAAGTGTGCTAGAGTACGTGTGCCTAATCCCACGCACATCTGCCTACAATGAATCATTAACCCAGTCCCAGAGCAGGAAGGTAAGCAGCAACCAGCCTCAGCCCCTGGACCGCCTGAGCTGCTGAATGAATGCTGAACCCAATGGAAAAGCTGGGAGTAACCAAAACCAGACCGGGGTGGAGAAGTCAGGAGGAATTTTGACCAACACAGGCACTAGGACCACCAGGTTTCTTCCCACAGGCCACCACCCACTGCTGAACCTTGTATCCTAAGTCTAATTCTAGCCCTGAAGAAATGACAGCGATGCCATCTGAGTTATTCCCCCGAGCTCACTCCAGCCCCTGCCCTTCAGGATAAATGCTGCTGGATGAGTATAGGCTACTCACACCAGTGTGGAAAGGGTGCAATGTTTTGTTGCACTACTCTTTCAGGGAAACAAACCATCCCACACCTGTGGCTGCTGCACACTGTAATTGAGAAGAGAACAGACACCCTTCTAACCTTCACAGGGCATACAGCATGCTGCTTTCCCCTTACTCAAATGATACCATGTACATCTATTTGATTCAGTAAGGACGTTAAGAGGCTAGATGCCATTGTTTCTGCTTCAGAGTCAGGGGTAACATAGAAGAAGCAGGATTAAATAATATATAAATTGCATTCATTATTTGGGTTCAGCTACTTCTGTGCAGCATTGCTTTATTTTTGATGCAACTTCTGATACACTACTCCTCTAGAGTACTTTGAATAAAGAAATTATTAGACTTCTACAGACACAAGCATGAGCAAAGTGAGCTGATCGCTCCTTTTTGCTCTATAGGATGTCACCAAATGCTGCTGGCAAAGCAACGATGCTTCCAATCCAGACTGCAGCCACCCCAGGCCTCCCAGCAGGCTAAGTTCAGTCTTACAGCATCAGGGAATGGGATCAGCCAGTGAAGGATGGATCTGTTCAGGAAACTGCTACACCAAACCTTTTTTCTCCCACCCTGATCGAGTAGGCTATTATATGCCAAAAACATTACCATGCAATAGTGGAAGACATAAGAGATCCATAACCATCTGTGTGTCCTCACTGCCCACATTCAGAGCTAGGGAAAGAGACACTGCGGGTATTTAAGCACCATGAAGTCATTTGTTGACGATACTGTCAATATCATATCCTTACAAGAGGTTGTGCTGTTTTTGATGGAGCAGTTGGTCTGCTAGGTCCACAAGCACAGTAACAGAGCACACTGAAGCTTTTGCCTGGCCTGTGAGTGTCAAAACCTATGTTCCCTGCCATCAAACATCATGTATTCGCCTGCAGGCAGATGCCTCCTAACATAAGCCTGACATAAGCAGCAACACAAAACATCCACCCCGAGTGAATCAAACACGTATATGCATGCAGGTGCACTCATACAGAGATTAGCCTGTTTGCAAGCTGTCCCATTCCCCTGTTAATATCCAAAGACTTATTAATGTATCAACCTTATTCCAACTATCCTGACCACGGTGCTGTTAAAAGAAAGGCTATGCTTTATCACAGACATCGTTGACCACAGGATTAGGTCCAGGGCGATGAGGTAGGAAGAGAAGAATGAGAATTTCATTTCACCACTGCTTCTTCTCTCAAAGTAAATAATGAATTAAAAGTTTAATCTTTCACTGAATACCTGGCATGTTGATAGTCTTGGCAAATGACAACTAAATTAAACATATATGAACAGTGTCACATAACAAGTCTAACTGCTTATTTTTAAACTTGGAAGAGTCTGAACAATTGAAAATATCTGGGTTGGGCTTACAAAGTAATTCCACACACCCTTTTCAAGCACTTAGCCTGCATAGCTTGGTAGTAGTAGATGGCACTGAAACAGGAGAAGAAATCTGAAAGACAAAAAAAGGAGAAGCTTTCTATACTCATGACATTAATGAGAAAATAGTATGTAGCTTTATACTGTTTTTAACTTCTGCTGAAGAAAAGGATGGGACAGGCTCGGAATGGGTAAAAACCTCTGTGTGTGATATCAGTGCTAGCGTGAAAAAAACCCACTTCATAAAAATAAAATAGCCTAACCTTAACCTCACTTAGCAGTTTCTCTCTTGAATTAGCAAACTTACACCCACGAGGAACCGGTGTCAAGTAGACAAGCAGTGTGCTTTTGCATTTTAATTATGCATATACATACGAAAGGGGAATTTCTGTCAATCCTTAAACATCTTAAACTGTTGAAAGAAGAAACAACTAATGTTAGCAGAAATCTTATTCTGGCTTCATTTGGTATTACTTAACAAGTAACTTCTACAGCTAATTAAATCAACCACTTTGCAGTTCCTACTGCAGACAGTCTGAAGAAAAGCCACAGACATACGGCTACATATTTCCAAGCATCTTCCTAGATATTCTCTTGATATAAACTGGGGGGGTGGAGGGGAAGAGTATTTAAAGGACACATACAGGCCTGCACATCTAACTAGAAAGGCCAATCTTCTTCCCGGTGCCCAATGGACCGCAGCCAGGTGGGTTCATGCCGGTGCCGCAGGTGAGGGGCTGGCAGCTCAGGGGCTGGGTGCAGCCATTTTGTCCCACTGCCCCTTCCTCCTCACCCATCTCCTCTGTGGGCTGCAGTCCCTTCAGGCCACTACCAGCTCAGCCATGGTGCCTCCTGCAGCCCTGGCCCCACAGCTCCCTCCTCTCAGCTTTTTCTGCCCTTTCTTAGCGATGTTTTCCCCTTGGCGCCCACCGGTGGCCGAGGGGCTCAGCTGGGCCCTGCGGTGGGGCTGCTGGAGCTGGTAGGAACCGGCTGTGTCTGGCACAGGGCAGCCCTAGATATTACACACAGGGGCCCACCCTGCAGGCCCCAACCCAGCACCTTACCAGTTATGCACTGTACAGCTAATAATTAGCACCACCGGCTAAAACGAAGAAGCAGAGAAGAAGCTTCACGTGCCATTTGGCTTCTTCAGTCAAGGCAAGTTACCCAGGAACCCACAGCTGAGGCACAAGTAGAGGCTGCGGGACAGTGAGGTCCCCATCCATTTCTCTGCTGCAGACAAGTAACATCCATAACCCAGGCAGATCCCTCCACCTCTTCCAGCTCATCCAGTTTCTCCTTCTCTGGCAACACAGATACCACAGCAAAGTGCTCAGACACTGTGGAAGTGGTGAGCTAACAGAGATGAAGAGAGAAACAAGGTTTCCTGATGATGAGCCCAGTATCTACCAACAGGCCAACCTGCAGCACCCGGGCTGCCCGAGACCCACAAGTGGTCTAAGTGTCAGGCTGTGTACAAGAAGCCTTCTGTGAGACAATTCAGCCTCTGGCTATAGAAGAACACAAAACAACAGTGGCAGCTGAAGCCAACATCAGCAGACCCCACTAAAAGCCAGGTTCATGCTGATCCCTAGAAGGCTACACAGTAAAAACAATGCAAAACTCTTAGGGCCAGTTCATCTCTCCCCGAGCGAACCAGTTCAACAGAATCATAGAATGGTTTGAGTTGGAAGGGACCTTAAAGATCATCTAGTTCCAACCCGCCTGCCATGGGCAGGGACACCTTCCACTAGACCAGGTTGATCAAAGCCCCATCCAACCTGGCCTTGAACACTTCCAGGGATGGGGAATCCACAGCTCCTCTGGGCAACCTGTTCCAGTGTCTCACCACCCTCACAGTAAAGAATTCCTTCCTAATATCTAATCTAAATCCACCCTCTTTCAGTTTAAAACCATTACCCCTCATCCTACTACACTCCCTGATAAAAAGTCCCTCCCCACCTTTCCTGTAGCCCCCCTTTAGGTACTAGAAAGCTGCTATAAGGTCTCCCTGGAGCCTTCTCTTCTCCACGCTGAACAACCCCAGCTCTCTCAGCCTGTCCTCATAGGAGAGGCGCTCCAGCCCTCTGATCATCTTTGTTGCTCTCCTCTGGACTCACTGCAACAGATCTGACTTCACTCCATGTCAAACGTGGTATGTGCTTTATGAATCTACACAAGAAAACTGTGAAGGCCAATGAGAAGCTCCACCTGCGGTGCAGAGATGGCAGAATTCCTCGATCCAAGGCCACCACCATGGGATGACAGACTGCCTCGGATTTTGGCAAGAGGGCTTTAGTCTTACCCGTATCCTGCAGCTTTGGCTGGCAGTACACCTACAGAAGTACTATCAACACAGAATCTCCAATTATTTCAAGAAAAATGAAGTTACATTTCATTTTTCCCCCCATTTTGCCCCTCACTCAAATCTAGCACGCTAGTGATACAGCAATGTTACTCATAAGTGACAAACACTTTTAGACTAACTTTTATCAAACTTTGGAAGTCTGCCATTCAAACAAGTGAGACCCCTTCTTTAATAAAAATGAACTTACAAAACTTTCATGCATACAGAGATAAAATACACCACCCAAGCATCCAGTAAAATCAAATATATAAAGAAGCAAGTGTATAAACAGGAGTTTCTTGAAGCCAACTCAGGGAATGCTACTTCAACGCCAAACACTGAAGCAAGGCAACTGCAGCTTCCTCTTACACTAACACAGCACAGGGATGCAGCAACACATCTGGATGGTGGCAGCCAGGCTCTGTATATTGTCCAAACTACAAAACCCCATCCCCGCATTTGTACTTCAGGTTTTTGATTACCTCGTGACTGAACGCATGCCAGTAAACCAAGGACTGCCAGCCTTAGAGGACTAACTTCTCACATGGGTTAAGTCGACAATAATGGTCTTAAAAAAAAAGAGCCAAATTCTGACATTCCTGCTAAACTCAGGGTCTTCAAAAACATGAAGCTGTTTTAAAAAAAGCAACTCATGACATAGAGGTACCTGTCACTGTTAGTAAGGCACCTGTACTCCTGCAGACGTCCTCCTGCTCACATCCTCGCACCCTTTTCCTCAGTCAAAAGAGAGCTACAGCAGCTGGAACACAGCTGTCCGAGTTCAAGAGAGTTTCCTGATCTCTGGCCACTTGTTGGCAAAACGGGTGCGTAAAACCTCATCAAGGTGTATGTCTCTATTTAACTGACACACATTTATAGCACTGCTTCTTTTTGCAGAGCTTTAAAATCTGCTATGTTTCTCTTGGGAGGGAAGGCAAGGAGAGGTGGGGAAAAAAAAAAAAGTATTTATTCCTATTGATACTGAACTCGATGCTGGTAAGTGTTTTTAAGGACTCGTCAATTCGGTCAGATGTTTGACGGCCGTTTTAAGCGAGCACAGCCACGGGAGCAGCGAGGCCAAGGGCCACCCGGGGGAGCTCTGCCACCCGCGGCACCACCAGCAGCCTTCCTCCTCCTTCCCTCCCTCTCTCCCTCCCCCTGAACTTCAACCCAAGCTTTAGCAGGCTGGCAGCAGCTGCTCATACCCCACGCTATGCCAGCGTTTTTGGAGGGGACGCTCCAACTCCTGTTCTTTTAAAACGCTATTTTTAGCTACTGCGTTCTTATTGTTCACGATGAAAAACAAATACAAGAGCCAAAAGAGAAATCCCCTTTCCTTTGGCAAAACTGTGCTAATTACTCCATCATTAGAGAACGAACTTACTCGAATCACAAAAGGCAAACAGGCATCTCAGCTAACTATATTGGCCGGAGGGGTAACAACAACAGTCTGGCTGATTTTGTAACAAACTTTAGAGAAATAAAATTGCTAAATGTTTAATTCCCTTGGTATGTGAATCAACATAGTCCGTTACATTAACAGAATAACGCTAACTTATCCAATGATATAATCTGCTCCTGGGATCTCTTTAACACACACATCCTATTATGAAACTATTTCCAAGCAAAATATCTGTGTGTCAAACTAACAGTGAAATTGAGAACTTTCTTTTTTTCATATTCAAAAAATAGAATCATATGAAAATTAGTAAAGGAAACTACGTGCAGGACATGGGAATTTTAAACTGTTTCCAGTTGTTATTACACCAACAGCACTAAAAATGTATATGCTTAAAAAAATGTAAGTGAATATGTATGAAATGTATTTATAGCATTTTATTATTACTTAGAGAATGGGAAACCAGTGGTTGATTTTTTTATGATCATTTCCTGATGGCACAGCAAACCCAAGCTACAGTAACAGCAACGTTACCCTTCTAAAATCTCGTAGCCTGGGACAGAGTAGTAGCACATGAATCACGTCTTTGGGATGGAAGGCATCAGGAGAAAAAGAAAGACTGTGAAAGCTCTGTTTGTACAAACTGGAAAAAGAGGAAAAATTAACTTGCATGAGCAAAGACAATAAAAATTAAAGAAACACGCAGACAGAAATAGGAGACATGGACATATGGCCTGCCAGATCTACCATTTCTTGCCAACCGCTAGTAAGAAGGTATGCCTAAGAAGAATGGTGGAGTACTACAAAACCAGAAAAATGATAAAAGGATGAAAAAGCCTAAATCCAGCTCAGAAACAAGGAAGAGGAAATACTTCCCTTCTTCTGAAAACTTTCATTATTTTACATTATACATTACTACTGAACCGCTCACTCTCGTCACACTTCTATGAATTACTTGTGTCCTAATAAGGAGTAACATTTTACATTTTCAGCAAAATTTGTAGCCATTAATAACATGTAGGCAAGCTATCCCTTTTTGTAAGACAGAAATTGAGAAAAAGAGTGAGCAGCAAGTTCTCCCTCCCCCCAAAAATCAACAGCAGGGCTGCGGGAAGAATTTGATGCATGAACTACTAGATTTTGCTGCTTTGCCCACACAGGAGTATTAAGAGTTGGTGTTTTCTGAACCTAACCTCTTACTAAGATTTTCATTACCTAATACTAAGAAATCTGGTGTTCTGCAACATGGCCCTCAGTTTAACACAACTCACTTTCATGTTTTTAATGATTTTTAAGACTGGAAGTGACACCCTATACAGACTTAAAGCAAGACCATTTAAAGTGCCATGCTTTCCAGCTGAAAAGAGTCTGCGGAGAAACCTAGTACTGCCAGACACCCAGTGTATCTGTTCTTTTTTTCAGTAATCTGCTGAAAGCTAATCTTCAGTATCACAAGTAAGCCATTGTGTGCAAAAAAAAAAAAAGACCACTGTCTCTACTCCTGTTGCATATACAATAACTATTCTACAGTACTCCAATTTGGAGCAAGAAAGAAAAGCGGAAGCAGGTTTTTTACGGTCAATATAATGGATGTGCCCTATGATGCATAATCCCATTTCATGTTGCTGAGAATGAGAAACTGATGAATAAAAAAAAGGCTCTTTAAGCATATTCGACTTCCTGACTGTTTAATAGTATTTTTGTGGAAAGTGCTCACCAATGGAAAAATGGTTAATATTGCATCAGTCATACTTATTCTACAGTTAGATCCAGATACTGATGGAGTGGTTGTTTGTTTTTCCTCACATCAATTTGCTCATCCCTGGTTTAAATCTTGACTAGATACCCTGAACTTATTTTCTGTTCTGTTCTTGATAGTGGAACATCATGGCAGCGCCAGTGGTTGAACTGAAGTCAATCAGCATCTTAACTCATGATTTCTCATGATCTCTCCATCTCATGCCAACTATCACAGAAAACTAAGAGAATATTCGAGTCTGAACATGAGCTTCAAAGGAGAGGAAAAAACCATGCACGTTAGTACTTTCTGCACTTAGGGATACCCCAAAACAGTCTGCTTTTTCCCCTTCTACTGCTAGAACTCACATGTAACAAAACTTTAAAAATTGCACTAGCAGAGGAGCTGAAAGATGGACTAATACAAGGAGAGATCTGACATCTGTCCAAGATTAGAAATAATGTTCTCACCAGCTACAGCAGCAGTGCAGATCAGTTTCTGATACACTCAAATGCAAAATGAATTTAGTCTGAGTCAGATACACAGCTTGAAAACTGAAGAACCTTGTTGGCATGTTGCAGTATTAGTTAAAAAAGGCAGCAATTGTTTTTTAATAGTAACAGCCAGACTTATTTTAGCTACTGGACTGCAAGTTCACCAAGAAAGCACATAGCAGGTGAAGAACATGCAAGTCCCCAAGAACATACGCTAAAACAAGGATTCCCAGATCACAATGAGGTAATGGATGAGTTATTACTGATAGCCAAAAAGCAATCCTTCTGAAGTATGTTTTCAGTATGTTTTATATCATTATAAATTTATTCTAGAAAAGTCATTGATATTCTGCTATAAGTAGAGCAAGCTTTGTCCCATTAGTCTGATTTAATTCCTGGAAGTAAGCTCCACATTCCCTCCCATTGCCGATCTGGTCTCAGACTAAATACAGAACACTATCACTTTAGAAACGCTCCCAAAGGTTGTATCTATATAGAAAGTTTATAGTCCCCAGCTGTCATAATCTCCAAGACAATCTGTACTTCTGTATTTTAGGACAAAAATTTGGCATTAAGAAAGGACAGACAACTCAATATCATACATTACTAAGCAGCTGTCACAAAACGTGTGTTTTGTTTTCTCAAACTGAAAAGAAACCATGCCTAAAAAAGTTAATGAAACAGCATTTGTTTATGTTGTCTCATAAGAAGATTCAACATCAAAAAATAAAATCCCTAACTTTTCACAGCAGTGTCACCAAGAGACACTGGACAAAAATTATCCCCTCTGTTTCATGGTAGCAGATGGTCTCCTGTGCTAACTATCCGTGTGCTTTCACCTCGGGTCGGATCAAGATTGACAAGTGACACCTCCTCTAAAGTCTCTGCTTTCAACTGCCCTTTCCCATCAAATCAAAATCCCACGTACTTGGAGGATCTAAGACGTACAAAGCACAGGAGCTCTTATTATAAACAGCAGCCTGCTTTTGAACACCTCCCTTTGTGCCCTCACCACTGTATTTCAGCACAAACCTACAAGGTAGCATCTGTACCTTGTACAAAAAGCAGCATGAATCTGAAAGCTGAAAATCATAACTGAATTATGGATGAAAAACAAGAAGGATAGATTTCCTTCTCTTGTTATCTTGGGCGTATCGCTGTATATGTTTCTTCAAATATAAAATCCGGACAGTTATGCCGCCTTTCTTTTCTGAAATGACCCATATGAGGTTGTTTATTTATGCCACTTTATCTATAATTGTATTTTTATTTTCAGGTAGATACAGTACACCATGTGATCTCCCGGGGGAGAGCTTTGCCTGAAATCACTCCGAACAGCAGCTTAATTCAAACTGCTGAAGTACCATGCCTCCTTCGTTCATCCTCTCAGTGCAATGAAAAAAAACACACCATTTCCGTAGCTGGACCGGAGCCCCGCTTTGTTTTTCTCGATTTCGGATTTATATTCATAGCTGATCATCAATGAGTCCTTGGTAGCTAAATCACAACAGCTCCTCNAAAAAAGGAATCCTCTCCCAGAGCCAAACCTCAGTTTACACAGCATGAAGCAATCTCTCTGAAAGCTGGCTTCTCTTCTGGGCAGGTTTCATGGGATCGCGGTGCCACAGAAATCCACAGGATCTGCCTTGTTTATGCCCTGTTCCTTTCGAAGCCTGCTCACACCCTCCCCTCTGAAGTGGGTTTATACGTGGCAACACCTGTGTTATCTTAGAAACACTCTGGCCAAGAATAATCCAGCACACAGGAGCAGACTCTTTTTACACCTGCCTGCTGAGCACAGAGGGGCACGTAACCCACCGAGTGGTTTGGAGTCAGCATCGACAGGCTTTCCTATAATGCAGTGGAGTCAAAGCAGTAACTTGGCAGGGTGTGATGTGCCAGAAACTCAGCTCAGCAAAAAAGCAGGATGGAGGCTTGAGAGGTAAGCGTAGCTGGCAGGAGAAACGCGATGGACAAGGAAGACTTGAAAGGGTATGAAATGTGTTGGGGGGAGCAGGGGAGGAGGAGGAATGCTACATCATATGGGACCCATGTTAAAAGACGCAGTGCAATGGGTACACCACTGGAAAGCCTTTAAGGAGGGAACATCTGCAGAGGCTCCCATACCAACTGGACGCTTACACCACCTTTTAATGAGCATTTCTTAATACCCTTCCTCCTCACCAAGGCCTCTGAGTCCTCCTTGCTCTTTGTCCTATGCTGTGGAAACCTGAACAGAACTCAAACAACTTTGAGGTGGCATGAAGCCTCCACTTTCTTACTTCAGTCTTCAACACTTCCATTCACGTGCATTAAAAAAAACACATGGATTTTGTCTGAATGCTTAAACTGTATTTCCCAACAGCTGGATCTGTTGGAAAAATCCACTGCAATTTCGAGCAGCCAAAACCATCACCTTTGCTCATCTGTTACAGATGCCTACTGCATGGTCAGGGTCTAGGACAACACTATAATAAAAGGAATAAGTAAACAAAAAGACACACAGTGTGAGCAACCATTCCCCCTTTCTGATGGCAGTGGCGGACTGGAGTGAATTTCACTCGTTATTGCTGTATTTTAATTTACTCTTGCAGTCCCAGAACTGTGTAATAAAACTGCATCATCCGTGCACCATCCAGAACCAGCAAGATGCAAGGCAGGCACAGGAACGGGCTCTCTGTGCAGGACCCGGGTTCACACACTCAGGGGATCTGCTGTCGTGCCCGCATTTGCAGATTTTACCTGTCCTAAGGACAAGAACTGACTCCATTTCCGAGTCTAGCCCTTGTGCAGCAATTCTAATTTGCAAAGAAGTTTTACAAAAATATGTTAGGCCACATGCTAAGGGAAAACATTTCCCACTGCAAAGCCAACGCAAAGGGTTTGCTGAAAAAAATGATTGCTATATACAACGTTTACACGTACAAATAAAGCTTTCCAAGGGGCTGCCCTAACTTGTATCTGAGGTATTTTAGCTTCTGCAGCAGCTCAGGAACCAGGGTAAGGATAAAGGAGGCATCAAACCATGCATTCGCTATGATTTCTGCGCTGCTTCTCTCCCAGAAGATGCAGCACTGAAGCAGCCCCCAGGTCTTTACATAAAACTCCACAGAGACTTTACTTCAATCAGCCACTTCCAAGGAGCAGTCTGGTTTAACCACAATTTCAAAGGATATAAAATTTGACATAATATGGATGCCTACACCTGGGTAAACAGTTTAATCCCAAGTGCTGTTTAAGCTTATGCCTACGTGATCTTAAAAGGTCTGTTCTGCACACTCCTTAACTGACCTTGCTGGCTCTTGTACACAACCCAAGCTCTAGGTTGAAGACCAAAGCCTCAGACTAAAGAGTCAGACCTTCCAGGCTAGCTCCCACAGTCCTCAGAGATGTTTAATTATGATAAATTATAAAAGATTTCTCTGCATTAATAGTGTTTTTTTTAAATGACTATATAATTTATACTAAAATGCTGTACTAAAGGTTCACATCACTTAAACAACAGTTACTACTGTCTCTCAAATCACCAATTTAGACTGAAATACCCCTGATTTACACTTACATAAATTAGCAAAAAGTGAAGCTTATGGTTGTTTTTTCCCCTGTACATGCAATGGACAGCAGTCTGCTGCAAAATTACACGGGGGTGATCCAGAGCTTTACAGGTCATTCATGATGTCGTTATCACACATCATCCACGAAATCAGGAAGCACTAGAAAATAACACACACTGGCACAAACAAGTTGATGAGAATTTGACCACACAGGTCCTGAATATGTGTCCTGTTTATGAAGAAAACATAACTGTTTGAGAAATGTTAAGGTACATTGCAGATATGCTGCCTTCAGGAAAGCGAGCAGAGTCAAATGAAATTCTATAATAGAAAAAATCTCACATGCAGAGACGATGCAGTGCATTCTCATATTTAGACACGACATTAAGCACTGGAAATGAAAAAAACAGACACTACCCAAAGCTTCAAAACTAACATGCCAGGTACAAGACAGCAGATACAGATCAATGCAGCAATGAGTATATGAATATAACTACTTGATCTTACAGACAGTAATGCAAAGACTAATTTTTGTTTTGGCTTAAAGCATAGAAGTGTATATATAAACTGCATAGAACTATAATTTAGAAAAATCGTGCAAGACAAAAGTATATGGAGCAAACTGGCTAACCTGTACAACTGCACACAGAAACAGCCTGACCGCTCTCCGAGCGTTAGTGTCACCCTGAAGAATCTTTGCTTGTGGGTCACATTAAACTGCTGTATGGGGGAGACACTAATTTGTTTTTTAAAGGTATTACATTAGACTAAAAAAAAACCCCAACACACACAAAAAAAAAACAAACACCAAACTCGTATCCGCCTTGGCCTGGCGATCACAAAGAACTGCCTAACTCTCTCCCTTCTCCGCCCCACCTGCTCCACAGCAGACAGCGGTCTCCCGCAGCACATCAGCTATGCAGCAGAACATTTTGAATCCCCACTAGAATGAGGTGTATTGTCTGGAGATTTACACCAAGCTACTCCGTTTTTCCATTAACACTAAATTACAGTCATGTGTATAAAGATGGAAAAGCAATTCCTTGCCAAAAGGCAACTAGACAATCACTCTCCTTAATTTCCCCATAAAAAGCTAGAAGAGTAACGTTTATTTTTTCCCCTCCCAAAATAAAACCACCCCCATGCATGTACTTGGAGCTGAGTAACACTATATGGTCTTCACACACATGCAGTATTCTACTATAGACTTTAACATGTTAATTAAAACTTGTTAATGTTACATGTGTATACACATACAAACACAAAATCCAAGCAGTATCTCCACCTTTTCTGACAAGTTATACAAACTCAACATTTTTCCATATTTAGGCTAATATAAATAGCCACTACACAATCCAAAACTGCTTATGCTTTTTTTTCTTGGGCTTCTGTACTCCCACAGAAACCAACTGACTTCAACTCGTCCCTTCTCTTTCACACAGATACTTAATTCTTCAGGGAAAAGGAGAGAAGATCTACTCTAGTTGCTGGGTTGTTTAGCAGAAAAAGATTCTCAAATGAAAACAGTTGTTTGAAAGTTTCTTCTTCATCCTCTCCAGAACAGGAACGGCCTGAACTGGAGATCCAGCTTGTGTATCCCTCTCTGAAACAGTCAAGAGTTTGCACCTAGAAGGAGGCTCCTGTCAGAATCACCTTTATGACCTGCGGAGCCTTTCCTGACTTCTTAACCCAAAACCTTGCTGCCGGCCCCAAAGCCTTAACTTTTGCCTGACCTTCACTCAGCTCCTGGCACTGGAGTGGAAATACCAGAGGAGGATAGCTAAACAGGACACAGCACCTTCACACGTTCAATCACTGTTGTGTGGGTGTCCAGACATGAGTTTGGAAGGGGTTCGTTTGGGGCTTTTTTGTTTGGTTTAGGGGGGGGGGGGTGTGGGGGGGGTGTTAAATCACTGTCACTGTCTCAGAATATCACAAACTCACTTTGTTTTGTATACTCCTGCAGACGACAAGGCTGTCACTGGTAGAGTCACACTAGTCAGGTGGAAGGCTTTTTTCCCCTCCATAACAAGGCTTTTTTGCCTGCTTAAGAAAGAAATCAAAAAACTTTTTGGTGAACACTAGGGCCATGGTATGCATAGACCATTTTTCTACATGTCTGTGTCATTTTTGTACCTGTTTATATGAGAAAATTGAATAATCTTCACCAAATTGATAAGCTTAAAAAAAACCAAACTTGTTCTTCAATGTGGGGGAATGGTGACTTGTAGATGCACACATTTACATAATCATTGGCTTAAGGAATAAAGAAATATATCGGTTTTCAATGTAAAGTAAAGCCAGGCACATACTCCTCCTAGCCGAGTCCACAGTATTGCAGTGGGAAAGCTATGTTGGAGTTGTGGGCCACGAAAGAGCAGACTGCAGGCAAACTACACGAAATATTTGGATAGATTTCAAAGCATGTATTAGCAAGAGATTTAGGCAAATGAAAGTTTCATCTCCCAAATAAATCGGACTTTTCTGGCAGCTATCTTATTTTTTTCCTGCTGACCTTTTATTTATTTGGATTCTCCTGCTTGGCTACCACCTAACACACATCACTTAGTAGTCATCATTATTCAGTCACAATTTAGGGTCTCATGCAGTCATGATCTCATGGATTTCCAACTGCAGGCAATGGTTGATACCTATTTATGTTAAAGGTGGAAATGGAACATAACCCTGGGATTATTAATGACACTCTTATAACGTTACTTGCTTTTCCACAGGTCTTTTAGTGGTTTTGACTTAACTCTGTAGCTACAAAATTGCCAGCAATCTCCTTGCACTTGCAGTCATTTTCCAGTTTCACACCTTAATAACAAATGCCACACAATAATAACAATTTATAAATGCAGCCTGTACTTTCAACGAAAACAAGTTGCCAGTCACTCCACAAATAAAAAAATCATAGTGGCTCCACGACTTTCCTTTGAGTCATGAGTAAAGAGCAACTAGATGCTACAAACTCTGAATAACCCATACACCCACACTACATGCGTCCAAAGAAGATCATTTCCCAGCAGACATTTGTGGACTCGTTACTAACGATCCAGCTGCTAATTTAGCATCTGCTCTTGTTCTCGGGTTACCAGCAGGTCCCTCCCTACCCCACAACCCAGCTCTGAATGGGTCGTACTCACGCACAGCTTTGCTTCTTTAAAATACACTGGTATATTTAGCAACAGTAAGCGACTTTACACACTAAGGAGGAGGCATGGTGCAGATTAAGTAGGTAAATAAAACTCAATCAAATTAATCAAAAGCAGGCTTCACAAAACAAAAGTCTTTTTGATTTGGTCATTTCAGGTAAGATTTGAAAGAAGAAAACAAGCTGTGTATATTATAACTTAATCTAGGGAGGGAAAAAAGTATCCCATTTTCCCCTCCCCTTTCTCTAAAAGGCAACTTGCTGTAGTTTATTTAAACTAGAATTTCTTCACTAGGAAATCAAAACATGAAAGATATGCCATGTACTTTTGCTGTATAAAGTGAAAAATGTCATATTTTCACATGTGTATTTTTTTAGAACTGGATTCAGACATTAAAACATTACTTTCAGCTTTGCTGGAAAACGAAACGGCCATCAGTAAAGGAAAGTCCTGAAGTTTCACTCAAGACTAAATCAGTTTTGTAGAGGAAAAGGTCCCTGCTCTTTGTACATTACATTTAATTTCATTACTAAAGCTGAACTTCCTGATTTATATAAGGGTATCATAAAGTTACACAACATTCACTTGTCTTGATTATTAATAAGTTTAGAGACGAGGTAAAAAAAAAAAATAATGTACTGAAGTGCTAAACCAGTATAACTCCATTTACTGAATATGTGCACACAAATTGAGCCACTTTGTGACAAAAATAATTTAATGTAATGAAGTATTAAATGCTATTTAAAAGGGAAAACATTTTTCACTGAAAAAAAACCCTGCATTATCACCTACTCATTTCTGTCATTTAAGTGTTCACTGAAATACCGTTCCATTAGAATATATTTCTTTATGGAAACTGTAATAAAGGAGGCACATTATGAATTACAGACTGATTTAAGCACAGAGACATAATCAGACATAATAAATGAAGTGATGCCAATATTTAGATCTGTAACCAGAGGTCATATGGCTCATTATCAATTTTATGTAATTACAAAGGTGTGTATCAGAATACACTCATATTGTCTAAGCTTGAAAAGAGTTGGAATCAGACTAAGAGAGAAAAACAAAAAAGAAATTCTATTCTTACCTAAATCCCACCTATAAGCCTAAATCTCAAGTTTTTAAGAGGTTCTTCTAACACAATGGTTGTAAAATTTACATCTAATAATGTAACACATTATGATTATTACTATACCTACACAGATTAACTTGTTATTGTGTGAACACATTTTTTTCCCCTCTTTTTTCTGCAGCACAGGAAGCCCCGGTGAGAGAAGACAGCAGAGAAAACTGAAAGATGTCAGGGGAAAAAAAAAAAGACAAGCAGCTTGAGGAAAACAAGTTACATAGCTATGCGCTTCTAAACCTTTCCTTTATTATATGCCCGGCTGTGTCTCTACATGCATTCCCTGGGTCTGCTGGGCTGGGGACTTTGTGGGCCAATGTCAGCAGTGAGGACACCATTTGAGGCATCAAAGGTGCCTCAATAAATGGAAGCCCACCTGGGGAGTCACAGCTCTGCCAAGAGGTAGGGGTTTGCAGGGGAGACCTGGAAGGACCAAAGAGCACGAGCACGGCCATCAGACAGCAAGCCATGGCAGAGGGAGCTCGTTCCAACACTTTTATAACGCAGCCCCTGAGCGGCGATAACTTTACTCCAAATACAAATTCAAGTATGTGATTCTCCTCTTCTGTCATGCCACGAAATTAGAAACTTGGAGAGAATTAAAGAAAAAGGCTAGGAGGAATAAACTTCATTATAAAGGGACAGTTTCATTTTTTCCAAGTGTTTTCTCCAAGCAAGCTCTATTTATTCTGAGCTCACGGGGACATACTTTCAGACAATTTTAATAAAACCATGAAGATCCACGCTCCACCACTTGTGAAATCTGCAGGTACCACTGCCAAACCACAGAAACACACTAATTGTGCCTCGTAAGCATCAAGCGATACAGGCCAATACAGAATTTCGGGCAATTTTGAGTCCACATCAGATGTCAACACGGCTGCACCCTACTGTGCAGCAATAAAAACAAATATCCCTCGGTCCTCATCTTCCACATGCATTTTGAGGAACACAAGCCACCTCCTAAATTTTGTTTCAACTCACAGTACCACCCTCCTAAATAAGGGGAGTTTCACTGGGGACACACTTAGGTTTCCCCACGTACAGAAAATTTTATAACCTATAAGCTTGCATGGTCTGTCAGATCATTATCCTCATAAATCTACCCATGACTACAACATTTGCTCAATGTAAACAGATTGCAGAACAATTCTGGAAAGAATGGCACAGCTGTACGACACAGTGGACATGCTGACTCCAGAAGCAAGGTCCCATACAGTAGCATTTATTACCAATCTTACCCAACACACGTTGCCCAAAGCATAGCTTTTAACCTTCCATCTCCAACTCCGTGTGAAATACGAACACATTAATTCAGAGATAGAATCCTAAAACAGTCACGCATTCGGTTTTAAATGCTGAGAGAACCTACCAAACCAGTAGGATCAAAGAAGAATCTATTTCTCTTGAGAAGCAGTAAAACAGATCAGTGCCACATGCTCATTCTCCCTTGTGCTACCCATTGGTACAAAGACTTGCTGCTGAGGCCACTTGCATACAAGGACGAGAGCGGTGCATGAACCATCTATACCCTAAGCCTTCCTCACACCGCTCCCAAGCAGCTGCACGTGTACATACTCACAACATCACGCAAAGCAGCCTCCCAAAACAGCTCCTGTGTGGACCTCTCTATGCCTATATAATTTAGTTCTGAAGAACTTAAGTCTTTTCTGTGATAAACGCTATGGAACAAATCACAGGCACCTCAGAAGGCACAAAAGGAACATGAAGTCTCCAATTCACTTAGTTGTCCAAATTTCCTAAGAAAATTTATCTGGCTGCTGGAAGATAAGACAATACTATTTTTACTCTCTTAACAGCATCACTATGGTACAATTGAATGACACTGAACTTACTGTTTTTCTTTCTATACACGGTGATGGTATCCTTGGTAAAGGAAATAGCATAGAAAATCGAGAAAAGTCTAGGGAGTTTTAAGGTTTTAACCTTAAATAATGCTTGGTGAAAGCAATTTAATGCAGGAAAACCCCTGTTGCTGATTTGGGGTTTTGTCTTCAAATAAACAATGCTTCTGAAAGATTTATAAATATCTGAGTACTGTTGCACAGGTATAGCCAGGTGCTAAACAGCGCATGAGGGGTTTCTTTGCAATCTGAGCTTCCCCATTATGTTTTCCCAAGTAACTCTGCCTACCCCTTGCTGGCCAAGCTAGGAAGGAAAAATTCAGTCTCCATGCTAGCGACACATTTGTTACCATCTCTGGAACAAAAGAGACAGCATAGGCTAGATTATTTCTCCGAGATTAATCACAAGGCAGAAGTACAAAAGATAACCTACAAAAGAGAAGCAAGAGAATATATTTCCCCTTTTCAACTATTTGGGTCATTCACTTGAAGGGTTGATCTGTACCAGAGGCTGACGTGCATGTCCCCTCTAACAATGACAGAACAGAGCTCTGTCCCCAGTCATTGTGCACGGCCTCCTATTCAAACTTGGCACCTAAGTTTTGCACACAGAGACTACTTACGTGAAGACAGCTTAATATTTTATATACAGCAGAGAGCTGTTTGTCCTGTAACAATACAGATAAGTGGGAATTTACATTAAAAAATAATGACTGAAAACTGTTCACACATACACCACTTTTATAAAAAGTTAATTCCTCCCACCCCCCTCCAGAAAAAAATAATTTCAGCACTGCCAATTTGCTTCCAGGTAAATTTAAGCTAAACTGTAAAATATGAAGTAGGTTATGGCCATTTTCCCCCCCATCAGTTCAATACTAAAATGAATTTTAAAATCTTAAATTATTCTCAGGTAGCAAATTAGTATATACATAATTGGCAATGCACCGCCAGCAACATTTCTTTCCAAGTAACTCCTTATGAAAATGAAGCAGCACGGGGAATTTACGGTGCTTTTCATGGCAAGAAACCCACGGTATCTGTATAAACAGGTTTTATACTTCAGGCAGTTTTATATTTGTAAAATACTTTCCAGTAGACCTGGATCTCATTTTTAATAGGAGAAAGTATGATATTTAACCACTTGAATGCAAGGAGATTTCATTCCAAAATAACTATGGCTAATTTGAGGCTACACAATAACAAACAATAAACAGTGATATAGACGAGCAGTATTCTTAAATAAGGCTGGCATAACACCATGACAAGTTGTGGGCTTTTTTAAAAATTATTAGCACTATCTGGTCTTGTGAAAACAAGTGAGAAGAGAAACAACTGACCTCCTTATCCTTAAACAGTATGAACAATATAAGAGGCCTTTAGCTGTACAATACTAGTGGAAACAGGGCCCTTTGAAGTTTACCATCATGTAAATAAAGAAAAGCAACCACAGGTGGAGAATACAGGGGAATATAGGCACCGAACTCACCTATCTCTACCTAGGCACACAAACCTCCCCCCTCCTCCACCAGCCTTTAGAATGAGATACCTAACTATTGTTATTTTAGTGTAAAATATAAACCAGAACCAGGGTAAAGAGACAAGAACAGCTTGTACCTGCAACTGCTTCACTGCTTCAACTACACTAACAGCCTTTTTTTAAAAAAAAAAAAAAAGAGAGAGAAAAAAGGATGCTTTAAGAAAAAACAAAATCCCTGGTTTGCCTTATATGAGGCCGGTGGAAAACAAACCTTCAAAAAAATGGAAAGAAAGCACGCAGCTGGGGTGAGGGGAGATGACACTGTATTTTGATCCTGGCATCAAGTGCTAAACCTCACCGAGACACTGTTTATTAACTGCAAAATAGAACTACTAAAAGCCAAGAAATAAAGTAACAGTTTTCATCCAATGATAATCTATTATTTCCAAAATTCAAAATTTGTCTTCTTCAGAAAGCCGAATTCTTCACCAAAAGTATAATCAATTTTCCTTAGAAGACTGAATTTTCTTGATACACGTAAGATTGAAAATCGGGTAAATACTAGTTGTAGAACAACTAACTGCTCTTCCGTGAAGACATTCTCTCGTTTCTTACAAATCCATGCAAGAGTTGGAAGGAGGATTTAATTAACTGTATTTGCTCAAAAGTTACGGAGGAAAGCAACTTTACTTTCATTATGAAATGTTTTAATCATCACCACATAGTTGTAGGACTATGCTTGGATAGTCTCTTTCTAGACTGTTTTATGAAGGTGGTACAATCTACAAGACTTGAAGGGACAAAACACGCCAACTACATTTATTACTTGAAACTGCAGTATAATTTTTTTATCCTCTGTCTAAATACATAGTATTTTGTAAAATTCACAAATCTCTAAATTTAAGATAAAATACTGTTCTACAATTACCCACATAGCTATTGTCTTTTTTTCTTCTTTTTTATTTTTAAATTTGATCCTGGACTCTCTATCCGTCACACATGGATACATCCATGTTCGTCTCACAGTAGAAAAGTTGGTTTCATGACAAGAATTAATTCTGCATTAATACATGATACTCAGGAATAACAGACTTGATGTGAAGATAGCAATCCTCGACTTACTAATGGAAGCGTAGAAGTAAAAGTATCTTCTGGCTTATAGAAGCCCTTATGGAGTTTGAGGACGACGTCCCAGCACACTGCGCTTTCTCCCCAGCATCCCTGTGCCAGGCTGACCCTAGGGCAAATCCTCTAGGACACACAGCCCAGTGCTGGAGTATCCACAGCATCCGTGGGTACAAGAAGGGTTTGGGACTCACTGAGGACAGAAACTCGTCCCAGTTTGTCTCCCTCTGGACAAGGCACCACCCAGAGAATGAAGCTCCACAACAGGACCTTAAGGAGATGTAAAACAAGACAGTAAGAAGACTGCATGTCTTGAAAAACACGAGGTTATGCACGTCTGATGTCGTAACATTATTTGAGCACACCACGCTGCTCTTTGTTGCTATAAAATGACCAAGTGACTCCTCAGTTCAGCACAGGCAAACAGGTAATTAAAAGCAAGCAAAAGAAATAATTGTGTTAATTACAACACTAGCAGTTTAGCAACATGATCTGACCTATTTGTAGCTGTATTTAATGAATTGGTATAGTCAGTCTTAGGAGCACCTGAAGGTGTCACAGTACCAAGATTTTAATCGCGGCAGCAGCCAAAGGCTGGTCTCCTTCCCCAAGGAGAAAGCCCTGTCCTCGCAGGGACTGAGCAGAGCATTCGTCAGAGCTACCGCAAGCAACACCACGAGCCCCATTAGAGCAAAGAAAGCTGTCCTGACACCGAAACATGAGCTGTACCCCCAGGGAACCCGGGAGTAATTTATCTGGTATCCATGAAAGTGTAGGCTTGGTACCAATNCCAACTCCGGGAAAGGCAGTTGCATGACCTACCCCTTGACCTGATTGCCCGAATCAAAAAAAAAAAAAAAAAAAAAAAAAAGAAGAAAAAAGAAGGAATCTGGACTTGCACCAAGATATTCCCCGATCAACACCCAGAACCTGTAGCATTCAGAAAGTACTGCTGCAGGAGGAGAGAACGAAGAAAAGCACAGAAAACAGTTTTTTCTTCCAGTTTGGCTGAAACTATTTATTGATTTTGGAGACTCCCCTTGTGGCACACTCAGACAAAATCAAAAGGGAAAATACATGTCCTGTGCACAGTAAGATCAGATATGCCATCCTTGCTGTATTTACCTAGGTGGTTATTTTTGCTGCATATGCAAGATACTCACTTCAAACAAAAAAGAAAAATGCAGAAAGAAAAGCCAGCTAAGCACAGACGTAAGAACAAAAATGAAAAAACATGTTGCCTTATAAAATCATTTGGAGCTTTTCTTATCTTTTTGGAACCTGCTAAAGCAGGAAAAAAATAATGCTTATTACACCCCAAAATAACTCCACACAAAAGAAATAAAAGAAATATTAGTATTTTAAAGGGTCTTGAACAGAATTTTCTGTTACATTAGAAAGCCCCTGCCATGGTTCCCAACAAACCTCAGGGGCAAGCACAGGAGAATGCCCGCTGCAGGATGTGTTGGGCAGGAACAGAAGATCTTTTAAAACAGAAGTCATCTAGATAATCTAAAACAGAGCTCTTTGCAGCTTTCCTCTGGCATCCCTGGAGAAGTCAGCTTTGACAGAGCTGATTCTGCATCTGGTGCATCTTACATACGCCACAACACAAGGACCTTCAAGCAGCCTCGGAGGACAAACTCCTGCTCACATCACCATCGGACCATGTCCTGACACCACCTAACACAAGCACCACTTAACACAAGCACCAAGGAGAAATCCAGCAGTCTCACCCCCAAAAAACATTTTATGATATGATTCTATGACAAAAAAACAAACTGCCTTTTCAGAGGAAAGGGGACTAGCAGACTAACAGGAATGACTGTCAGATCTGGGAGATGGTGACAACTGATCATCAATGGTGCATTCATACTCGGGCCCTTGAATTTTGTTGTTGTCTAGTCTAAACCATCAAAAAAAATATTAACCAAAAGCACGAATATAAAGAGGTTTTATATAGTCTTACAGCACATACGTTTATTAAAATAATGTTTGAAAATTCAGAAAGCATCTCATCAACCATCAATGTTTCCCATTTTACATTTCTATGTATTTGTGTGGTCTTCAAAAAAAAAAGGGGGGGG
>VZSZ01003186.1:584780-596521 GCA_013398815.1 Ibidorhyncha struthersii | reverse complement strand
CCCCGACACCTCTTTGGCCATAAACTTGGCAAAACCAAAGCTTGCCAGGCGGCTGTCCCCCGGGGAACCAAGGCTTGTTGTGAGCCTCACGCCCTGCCCAGCAGCTAAGATTGCGGCATCAGGCTTGTTACCTTCATTCTTACAGATTTAATTTTTTTAAAAATTTTATTTTCTTGGAGGCGGTGCTAACAACTCTTTCAAAATTAGTAGCGGCTTGGGTCAAGAGCGGGGCTGGTGGGCCGTGTTGGGGCCGACACGGCATGGCAGGCTTCTCCCGCCGCGCTTCAACCCAGCGGTGGGAGGCCGGCACCGGGGAAGGGCAGTGTGGGACCCCCCTGCACCCTCTGCCTCGCACCCCGGGGCAGGGCCGGCACCCCGAGCGGTGCGAAGGGCCCGGCCGTCGCGGCAATGCAGGCGGCACGTTCAAATCTCAGCGTG
Source organism: Ibidorhyncha struthersii (assembly GCA_013398815.1). Classification (NCBI taxonomy): domain Eukaryota; kingdom Metazoa; phylum Chordata; class Aves; order Charadriiformes; family Charadriidae; genus Ibidorhyncha; species Ibidorhyncha struthersii. Next base: position 596,083 of record VZSZ01003186.1, on the reverse strand, counting down.
CCGTTTCGGAAATATCCCCCTCACGCTGTCTCCCCTGGGAGAGCGTGTGAAAGGAGAACAGCATGTTCTGCTGCAGCATGTGCCTGCCCTGTGTTGGGCACCCCGGCATCTCTCGGGCGTTTCGGGGGTTTGTCTGTTCCCTGCTAAGCCATTGCTTCACCTTGCTTTGCCGGTCACGGTGGGAAGATGCGAAGAGTGCAGATGGGTCAGGCCACCAGCCAAGGCAGGGACAGGGAGACAGGAGCGAGCAGGCTGAGTAAAGTGACGGCGAGAAACCGAGGCGCAGGACTGCGAGGGGAAGGGGAGATGCTGCCCGACTTGCCTTTTCGCCTGTCTGCCTTCGGTGACTACCCCACAGGTCCTGGTTAATGGTCAGCCCTTTCCCCAAATGATTCCCCCTTCTCAGGCTTCAGCCTGTATCTCTGCATATTAAGAGTGCACGTTAGAAAGTGTCTTGCCTGGCTCAGTGACCAGAGTACCTGCAATCGGCTTCTCTGGCCCCAAAAGTGAGAGTTTTTTCCTCAGTGAGCAAGACTTGGCAAATCTGGGTCAGAAGCTGCATGCAAGTGGTGGCATTGCTGTCTGCAAGGAGCTCCCATCCCAGGCAGATCGGAAATACTTGGAAACAGTCAGATTATTCTGCCAGTAACAGAAAGGAAAAGGACACGTTTGTCTTTTCTGTATGACATGAATGGAAGATCACCGTAAACACCCACCTTTGTCTTGTGCCAAGGCTTTTGCATTATGATCAAAATACCCCTTTCTATGCATTTACCCCAGTGTATAACACTTATTGTAGTATCATCATCCTTAATTCTGTCTTCCCTCACTTTGACAGCCTGACGTGTCCCCTTAATTCCCATCTCCTCAGCAGAGAGTTAAGAATGCTGTTTTGCGTTCCTCCACCCCTGACATACACAGATGGCCTAAGGGCAGGGGAGGCAGCTGGCTGGCCTAGGCGTAGGTAGAGAAGCAAAAATACGAATTTGCAGAGGGAAAAAATTGATCTCTAATTTCCCTGTTGCCATGGGTAGAAGTTGACTGAATCACTGCAGTTCAATAATTACCCCGGTCATCTGAGCCACATGCCACGGTAATGAGCCACATGAATGTTCCTAATTTGCGCCCTTATGAAAATAAATAGGCTAGCTTGCATACTTCATTTTTTAAGTGAATTGGTTCAAAGACTGCACACTGTCAGTTACCATAGCTCCAGGAATGAATGGTGATCTATTAAATCACAAGAACTTGATTTCATAGCTCTGTTCGCCATCTATTCTGTCATTTCTCATCTCACTTTTTTGCTCCTAAATCAAAATGAACTCTTCCCTATCCTTGAATAGATGCTAAAGCTGCATGGGCACAAAAACTCTACAGAAATCCCCAGATCTTCCCCTGTCTGCATCATTAGCAAGCTATACCGCTCCAGTTATTTCAAGAACCTGAACGAACTTGCCTTGCCTCAGCTCTAACTTCTGCTTGACTGCAAAACACCCAAGCAGAGGTGTGCTCAGCCTACATCCCACCCGCATGTCCCTTTCCCACCCCTGCCTCTCGCATCCCCCGACATGTCCTGTGACACTCTCACTGCCACTGACCCCTTCCTTCTGCTCTTATTTCAGGAAGCAACCACCCCACTATCTTCTCTATGCGTCTATGGTCCTGCTGCTCTTCCAGTTTCTCTCACCCTCTCCTAGTGACTTCACCATTCCATGTTCGCTTATTCTCTGAGAGCACTGCATATGTTTTCTCTTTGATAGCATCTTCTCTTCTAAGTCCTACAAAACACCACGTATATAAAGGCTGTCATAACAAAGCACGAAACAAACAAATAGCATTTGCTCGTTATGTCCACTTATTTTTATGTAGCACAGCAAAAGAGTGAATGCCTATTAATCACTGAAATCATCACCTTAATACATCTCCAGAGCGCTAGGAGCAGCAGCACGGATAGCCCATGGCCCCAGTTCTTCAGTCCCGTTGCGCTGATGGAAAAGCCGAGTGAAATGCGGGGAGCGTGCTCTGCAATAGGACATGGGAATCTGGCTTTCTCCAGGCTCCTTGGCACTGGGCCCAGCTCTCAAAAAAAGGGCAAAGGGGGCATTTCTAGTGTGCATTGTAATCCCCACAATCGGGGTGCTATGCTCATTTTTTGGGCAAAGGGCAGTAGTTTGGAGAGGGGCTGCATGAGTATTTGCCAGTCCCATGTCTGTGAGACTGAGCGTGTTCAGTGCCCCCCAGGACTGTTTTTTAACCCTTTCCTGCCTGTATAGCTTCATCTCCATTTAGATGGACCTCTTCAATATATTTCCAAATGTTACGTCATTTAGATGACAAAGTCCTTGCTGTAAAATAGTTTCGGCCTTTGCAAAGAAAAAATTAATCACCAGTGCAGTTTCACATTTCTGCTATCATACAGTCTTCAAAACATTATTCCTATTTTTCCTCATTGTCACTGCTGGTAATACTACTGAATCAAACCTTCTGCTACATTCTTCTTCTGCTAAAACTGGCCTGTGGTGTTTCAAGAATTTGAGTTTATAGTATAAACTTAACTGAACATGTAAGGAATCTAGTAAGACAAGTCTAATACCAAAGAATTTCTTTCCACTGTAGCAAAAAGAGGTTAAAATTGGCTCAGCATTAGCTAACATGCAGCAGTTAACCGAGCCTTTTCTCTAGTCTAGTGCATATGATTTAGCTGTTTGAGGACCATCCTAGAACTGGAAAACAGGTTTGTGCTTAAAAACCAAGGCAAAAATACAACAAACCTGGATTTATAGCAGGAAAAGAATGTGAACAGAAGTTAGTTAATGTGGTTAGGTTTAGTTAATAGCAAACACATTTTTAACCACATAAATCCTTTTCCCGTTCTAAGCAATCTAGAAATTGCAATTTAAGCATTAGTTCCTGCAAAAGAGTTGATTTACGGTACAATTGCACAATTCCTGTAATTATAGCAATTGGAGCTGTGTAGCCCCAAGCTCACAAAAATCTTGTCTTTTGCTATCGACAGAAAAAAAAGAAGGGGAAAAAAAAGAAGGGAAATTAGACTTCCAGGGCTTGCTAGATCATCCTCTGGAGTCCCAGAGCCGCTGTCCTTCAGAAAGTTGTTTTGGGATTTAGCCCTGCAGGTCCTATTGTTTTTATTAGGAACCTGAAATAACTGCAAGCAAATGATAGCAATTTTAGAGGAATGTGTCAACATAACGAATAAAAACAATGAGTAGTTTTGAACAAATACCAAGTCATTGCTGGTCCATAGGAGACTAACACAACATTATCAAATACCAGTGAAGAGGCTGATTTTGCTTTAGAAAGGCACTGTGACTCGATGAGTGGGGCATTCAAGGGGGAACGAGGAGATTGTGCGTGGCTCTGCCCACAGTCAGACAGCAAATCACTGACAAGTTTCTGGTTCATCTCTTGTTCCTCTTACTTATCTTGTGTCATGAGGAGGAGCCTCCTTTGTGACTCAGTACCAGACTGTTCTTGTACAGCATCCAGAAGACAGCAAAGACAGTGCCTGCCCTGGACAACCTGGGTTTTTTTTCAACAGAGATTTTAGTTTTATTCATGGTTTTACAGACTTGGTGTGAGACATCTGGCACGTTAGTTGAGGCTCCCAAGGAAAGAACCAAAAAAGATGCTAATCATCCAAAAACATGACAAAGAAGCCATCTGAAAGAGCACATGGATATGGATACTGGTTTATGTAGCTTCAGCTGAGATAGTTTATATTATTTCTAAGCTAGTAGAAGTACTGAAGCTTGCCCTTTATCTTGTTATCTCTCAACCTGTTCTGTTTTGAAAGATAGAACCCTGCAGAGATTTTTTCTTTTATCTCCCAAAACTTACTGAAGTCAGTGAAGAGTCCAGAGGGTATTTGGCCTTAGGACACCTAGAAAAAGGAATTGGGAGTGTGATGGAGAAAGCTAGAGACCTTCCCAGCCTCTGCACGGAAAAGGCTGTTGAGGAAACCCCTGCTTGACCATTCACTCCTGCCTTCAAACCTCAGTGCGGTCTGGAAAGTGGCGAGGTGGAGAGGGGGACGGCGCAGCACGGCAGACGAGCGGGCGCATGATGCAGTGCCAGCCCAGTGCTGACACTCAGGAGCTGCGGGGCAGGTTGAGCATGGTCACGCCAGGTAAAAATATTCTGTCAAGGGAGAGTCCTTTTGCCATAGAGAGTATTTCAGAGCACGCATGCAGGGCGGGGAACGTGATGTACGTGAACAGAGATGGGGAAATGGTTTAAAAGCATGATGTGAATAGAATAAGAGGAATTTCTGTGAATGACACAGCCATCAGGAAATTAAAACCGGGTTATTTTAAACATGGCTAAAAGTGGGCACAGCAAGCATCACCATAACTCAGACTGAAGCTGATACGTCTCTATAATACGCTGATACAGTCTTGAATGTAAGAACTGTAGACCTTTGGGGATTTTGTTTTAAAAGTTGGGGATTGATTACATGCTTATTCTTCCATTCTTCCTCTTTTTTTCCCCCCAACAGTTTTGTAGTCTGTTGCTTCCCCCTAACATTTCATTCTGTGTATTTCAGACAAGTAGCTCTCTATTTCCTCTCTTTTCTACCATTCGTCTTATAGGACATTTTTCAGGATTTGAAACCCCAGACCTAGTCTGCAATTAAACTGACATTAATGAAAGGACATTTACCTGGACAGACTACTGGCCTCACCCGCTGGGTCAGAGCTCATGTTCTCGGGCTCAGCTGTTGTGAGAACCTTCCTAGGCAAGATGCTAATGTAAGATGCTTCCCAAAATCAGAGTTGCATGACTCATGCTCATTTGAGAACAGTGCCGGAGAAGACAATACTATTATCCAGGGGAAATATAAAATTAGTCTTTAAGCCCATGTTGTATTACATGACTGAAAAAAGCATCTGGGCAGCCTTGACCAGCTTATGAACCAAATTCAAATCAAACCATTAGCTAATTTATGTAAATGTATCTTCATTGTACTGAGCTGGGCAATCCCTCTCAGCGTGCTGGTCAGGGTGACCCAGCTACAGCCATTCCTCACTGTGAGGCTTTTGCTCTTTGTTTGCTGTGCCAAGGAGGGTCTGAGGTTGTCAAAGCAGCATTTCAGAGAAGCGACTCACTACCTCCCAGATGCTGGTGCCACTAGAAGTCCCTCCATCCTTGCTGCTTTCTGTAATTAAAACGTGTTGTACTATGCTTAGAATTACCCTCAATCTCAGTGTTTTCGTGGCAGAGAAGTAGACCCCTTGGACTGCTCAGCACAGCAGAACTAGCAGAAAGGGAAACTTAATGAGCCTTCTGCCTAAACAACTTTCCACAGATCTGAAAACAGTTCATTTAGAAGTAGTGTGAAATCATAGCAGAGCACTTCACTTTGGCATGACGCTTTTCCAGTCATTCGGGTATAGGCAGGTCAGGCTTTTGTGAAGCCAGGCAGGACTGACAAGGAGGTGGCAGAAGGGATGCTCCATACATGGTCAAGTGCAGCAGTGAAGAAAACAGAAAGCTCTCTCTCTCTCTAGGCTACGGAAGTGGCACATTCCCAGTTTTCCTTATGCAGCACACTGCGTACACACCACCACGTGGCTTCACCACTGCAACCAGCCTGCGCCTCTCCCAGGCGTTGTACCCAGCTCTCCTCCCAGCACGCACGGTTGGTGCTGCACGTAATGGCAGTGAGGAGCAACTGCCGCCTTTGAAACGCCTTTGGCTTTCGTGTGGGGCTTCAGCAACTAACTGCTGAAGCCACTCTTGAGATAAGTTAGTCCCTGCAGTGACCGGATACCCTTAGAAAACAATGCTCAAGTGAGCTGTGTCTGTACTGAATACTCAATACCAGGGGTCCTATTTCAAGAAAGTAATTTTTGTTTTCATGTATATAATTTAGCCAAGCTATAATCAGAAGAATTATATCCACTGACAGTCCTCTCTATAAATATTGAACACTGCCTGAGATAAGCTTTTTTAACAACGTCCACAACTATATTTTAGCTCACAGACTGGGTTAAAATTTCTACCACTTTTAAACAGATTTTTTCAAAACAGTCTTTTACTGAAATTTAGAAAGTTCCCATGGTTAGGAGGTAGTGGTATCTCAAGGTTTCATTTTCAAGTTTCGGGGTGGATAAATAGCAATACAGATTTTGCAGAATTTCATAGTCACTTATGTAATTCTCATTTCACACTTGCATCATCTGAGGCACCTTTCATTTTAAGAGGTTAATCCTGATTGATAGCAACATAAATGAAAACATGACTTGGTTCTGTATTTAAATCAAAACTAATATGCTATAGGTAAAGGCAAGTACATGTGTACTTATGCAAAAATGGAAAAGTAGCAGGCTTCATGCTGCTGCTATTTCTGTTGAGTTACTTATTTTGTGGTTGCCTTAGCTGAACAACGCCTTAAAGCACATGAAGTTTTACACGCGTGTGAAAGCTCACCAATATTGTACTTAGCTTATATTCTTTGATTGTTTAGAAACAATAAGATCCTTTGACATAACATCTCTAGAATTCTTCCTAAACTGAACAGGGACTTCAACAGCTGCGTGCTGTTAAATTACTACATGCACCCCCAAAGGCCTACTTTTTATTCATTCCCACCCCAAATGTAGACCTCACGAACCCGCTGAAATCACTGGATTATATTAATATGAGACTCATACCCCTGAAGGGTAGAGAAGGGATACTATTGTCAGGAAAGCATCAGAAGAAGACAGGTGAAGTCTGAAGACTGATATACATGAAGCCTTATATACAATTCAGACCCAGGTTACAAGTGTGAGGAGGTAAACAATGAAATAACTTACTATGAGGAATTATCTCTGGGCATATTTGGATTGACATCATGTACAATAAATTCTTTTTAGCCACCACCTTCTCATGACACGATCGCTGGTGCAGAGGGCAGCTTCCCCACCACCCGCCCTTCTGAGGCCAGCAAAGATTTCTTACCTCTCCCGTCGTACATTTCAGAAGCTTTACAGCTCCATATCAGTAAGTGACAAGACAGTAATGCTTTTCTCTCTTTTTGCTAACATACCTTGAAAGCAATCCTGCTGCTTATCTCCTTTTCCAGAAAATATGGGTTAGCTGGGTACGGCAAAGGAAGAGGAACAGAGGTCTTCCCAAGACGTCCAGTGGTACTAATCCAGGAGAACTTGGGTGAGACGAAGTACAGGGCTGGTTCACCGCGGTGTCATTGGACAGACGCAGTCACGCAGGGACAAAACAGAGTAATGCTTCTCTCTTTAGAAAGGGTTGCGGTCGCCTTCCTCACCCTGCTCCTGTAAGCAACGCATAATTAGAAACAAGAAAAACTCTCCTTGAATCAACAAGGAAGGGATTGGATAAAATGGACAGCAAAGAGGGGTGGAGGAAATATGGATTATCTGGAGAACCTCACTGGCCTGATGCAAAGACTACTGATATTAATGAGAGGTTTTCTACTGGCTCCAGCTGTTTTTTCCAAATTTTTCGCATCCCTTGCAAACATGAGCAGTAATGAGTGGGCGTTTTACACAACATTTCTTCTCTCATTTCCTCCCCTCTTACTCTTGAACGTGAGGTTAATCACATCTTAATCCTATCTCTAGCCGCTTGTACTGGTGCTGCACGAACCTTCACAGGAACCTGCTGTCTACTGGCCCCTAAAGGACCAGTAGGACATGAAGGAAAAAGTCTATCAATTGCATGCTTTAAATGCTCTGTACGTGACATGAGGTGTTTGATGAACCTTTGGGACCTTTTTATTTCTCTGTCTTCTCCTGGCTTACCAGCTCTCCTCACCCTGCAATCTCAGTCTAAGGGAGGGGTATAAATTATGACATAATTTAAATGCAACAACACTCCCTTTCTTCAGGTGAGTCATCTGCAGCTATCCAGAAAATGTACAGCATGAAAATTACCTCTGGTTCGGGGCATTAAGAATATGAGGTAGCCCCTCAAAGTTCCTTTCGAAAAATAAATATGGAGCACCTCTAACTTATAAATAAACTAATTTCCTACTGTTGGCAGCAGCAGATTAGACTAAAGAGATGACAAAGCTTCCTGTGAGTTTGCTACGCAGGGTGGTGTGCTGCCACGTTGCTTCAGGGACAGCCCAGAAAGCAAACTGCGATGCAAAGGGCTGTGCTCGCTTCCTCCTCTGCCCCCATGGCAAGAGCTCTCCCGGCAGCAGCGGGTGTCTGGCACAGCGCTCGTTGCCCAGCCTGTTGGCACAACTCTGTTTTCCAGCAGAGCGTGTGGCGAGCCAGAGCCCCACCTTTTCTCCACCTTCTCCTCCCTCCACACAGATGGGTGACAAGGGAGGAAAACAATAGTCCAGCAGAGACCCATCTTTTCACACACGGCCTTACTAGCCACGAAGGTTCTAGAATATCAGCCACAATCTCTTTAGTAAATGGGCACGTGTCAGTAGAAATTTAAAGGAATACATTGGTTCATTTAATGTTTGTACTTATAACCTGATGAAATATTCAAGAAACTCACAACCTACTTTTTTCTTTTCTTTAAATGGAAGATGACAAGTGAAAGTGTAAATCCTCCTGAAATGCATTAAATTAATGCCTGCAATAACTATGGAGATACTTTCACAGCACTGGTTGGTGTTTTAAATCTAAGCGTCACAAAGGCCACGCTGACTTCAGTGAGCGCTGCTGAACCAAACCCCACAACGTAATCTTTGTAGACTTTCACTTAAAACATATTTTGGAAACTGTCTACAGCTTCCTTGCGGCTCCCAAGGGAAAACGAAAAGCAAGCGGGTGAGATTTCAGCTGTTCACGTGTACTTTGCATATGACATGCCATACCACCCTCATGGTTATGAAGCAAGGGCTGGCTCGAGGACACCTTGTAGGTGTGCGCAAGCATAACCAGCTGTGGCTCTTGCAGCAACATCTGTGGCCGAGGTCATCGCTTCTGGGAAGGTTTCTCAGGGTGCACGCTGCCAGCAGCCCTCTCCTTGCAGGTGCAGAAGATAACCTGGGGTCCTGCCCTGACACAGGAGCGTGGTGGGCTCCCACCTGCAGATGTTTGTGTGTGCCCCAAACTGAAGGTTTCCGTGCCCGCCCCCACAGCAGCCGTGGCTCGCTGCTGCCGCCGCCGAAACCCTTCTCTGTCGGGTTACCCAATCCCCGCTGAACCATTGCCAAACTCACAGCGTACCTTAACAGGTAGGCCTCCAGTGCAACGTCACCCCCGCGCAGGTATAACCTTCCCCTGCTGTGAGATTTTAATGTCACAGCATAGGACAATATTTGTGCAACTTGAGATGGGGCATTTTTAACCCTTTGGAAAAGAATGGTATTTGCAAGAGTGTCACTGCAAATCCACAATACCTTGCCCCCATGTGTTTCAGTTTTAAGGTGGTTCCTTAGAAAATTATAAAATATAGTACATGTATACATTACAATTGCATTTCCAAACTCTTGTCAAATACAGATCTTGAAAATAACATTTGCTACACTACTGCTTTGTGAATGCCTCATTCCTTCCTAATGAATGCAGACTAAACATGGCTAAACCTAGAATTTTCAGATGGATGTAACATAGACTGTAAAATACATATATTTATGCATATGTATATAATTTCATGATTCTAGAGTTCTGCTTCCTTTGGGTTTTGGGTTTTTTTTTGCATACTGATTTACTTGGAAGCTCCAGAATGCCTGTGGCTTCTCCTGAGACCCGACCTGGAGTAATGCATCCAGCTCTGGGGCCCTTGGCACAAGACAGCCATGGACCTGTTGGAGCCGGTCCAGAGGAGGTCCACAAAAATGACCAGAGTGCTGGAGCACCTCTGAAGGCAGGCTGAGAGTTGGGGTTGTTCGGCTTGGAGAAGAGAATGCTCCAAGGAGACCTTATAGTGGCCTTTCAATACTTAAAAGGGCCTTGTAAGAAAGATGGGGACAGACCCCTTTACCAGGGTTCGTGGTGATAACACAAGGGGCAACAGTTTTAAACTGCAAAGGGGTAGATTTAGATTGGACATAAGGACGAAATTCTTTACAATGAGGGTGGTGAGGCACTGGAACAGGTTGCCCAGAGAAGTTATGGATACCCATTCATTGGAAGTGTTCAAGGCCACGTTGGACGGGGCTTTGAGCAACCTGGTCTAGTGAAAGATGTCCCTGCCCATGGCAGGGGGGTTGGACTAGATGATCTTTAAAGGCCCCTTCCAACCCAAACCGCTCTGTGATTCTTGAGTGCCCCAGCGAGGATTTGGGTATCCGTGTTAGTGCACCGAAGTCAGAATATTGGCTTCATCATTGGCAAACTGAGGGAATTTGAGGTAACTCATAACTGAACTGCAGGATTCAGATCCCTTATTCTTAATTGGATGATTTTCAAGGGAAACAGAATAGAGTCCAACAGTGGAACCAACAAAATAGATAGGAACTCCTCCCTTGTTTACATTTTATCGTAGAAGCTTAAAACAAAATCAGTGGTTCTGCAGTGGGCTGGTAAACAAATCAAAGCAATCAAAAAAACAGGCTGTGGAAAACTCAGGGAAGGAAATTTTGATGAGCGTGATTTCTTCAATAGTCTTGTGACAACGTGTAACAAGAAAATGGCCAATGGAAGGCTTAATAACATTTCAGTTATTGGATTAAGACTTGGAAAGGACTGATGATTGAGAAAGGGAACAGAATCAGCAGGAAAACCAAACCAAACCAAACCAAAAGACATTCCCCAAGGTCTTACTGAAGAATTAAGCTTTAAAACGTTTGTATCCAGCACCCCTCCACTGGGAGGACTATGTCACTGCTCCCCGGGGACATGAGGAAAATCGTCCCCATAAGCAGCTCTGGGAGGAGGGGTAAACTCCTTTCCCAAGGTGTCACTACCTCCTGGAAAAGAGAACAGGCTGGTTTTATTTTAATCATGATATCTGCGTTTGTAATCCCCAGCTATGCTCTAAGCAAAGCCGATCAGCTTTTACTTTTTACTTCAAATGGGAATGAAACGCGTGGGCATGAAGAGGACGCTCCAGGGAGGCAAACGATGAAAGATCTTGCTAACACCATCATAAAAGCGAAGCTGCGGCAGGAAGGGTAGATTTGTTATTGGAGCTTCCAGTTCTGATGAGAGAGAGGTGCAAAAATAGGCAAAAGGATTTTGAATTCCTCAGCTCCTGGCTGCTTTGATGAGCTGAAGCGGCCAGGTTGAACCCACGGGCAGTCAGAGGTTTCACCTGCCACGTCAGAGGAACAAGGATTTCAGCCGCTCGTGAAGGACTTTTGTATTTTTGTCTCTTGTATGCTCAGGCATGCTATGTTTAAAAAAAAAAAA
>VZSZ01003186.1:537371-582914 GCA_013398815.1 Ibidorhyncha struthersii | reverse complement strand
AAAATACTATCTATTTCAGGGGTAGAAGAAAAAAAAAAAAGGCTTTTTTTCATATATATATATTTATTTAAGTTTTTTTGGGCCAATTAGGATATTGACACCCTTCCACCTGTGTTGAACTTTAGACTCTATAACAGGCCATTTGCCTCAATTAATGTTTTGAAGTTGTTAATCCTACATCTGGGAGCCCGAGCTGAACTCAGCAGGCACAGGCAAAGTATGTGCCCATGTGCATACACCCAATTCTACTTTTCCTGAAGTTTATATGTATTTTCATGAGTGCAACCTCAATCTCGCAGCCAAACATCTATGCTTGTTTTAAGGTAATTGCACAAGACAAAACATGACTAAAATGCAGCAGCCTTATTTAGGATCCTTAAAAACAAATTACAAGCAAAGGAGTGGTAAACAAAAAGTCCCCTGGGATCATTTTGGCCGTCACATGCTCATTTTGCAGGAAGCTGGCTTTCTTCTGCATTAGGAAAGTTGAACTGTAAGGCAAGGTGTAAGTTTTGTTGACATCTGCTCTTCACTGCCAGAAATATGCAAAGAGCTCCCATATAAACAAGCACTGTTTACAGATATCTTCTCAGTAGTGGCACTCTATTGTTAAACATTAATTCTCAGGAACGTGTGTTGTGCAACCTTCTTTTTATGCTATTTGGATCTGTTTGCAATTTGTAAGGATGCTTTTGGTAATATAGGATCAAAGCATAGGTTTGGGAGAAAGTTTCCCACACAAAATACAGGAATATACACATTAAAGAGTAAACAATTCTTAATGTAGGGGTGTTTTGGGGGGTTTGGGGTGTTTTGGGTTTTTTGTTTTGTTTTTGTAAAGGTGCCCTGAAGTTTGTGTTACAACCACTGAATTATTAGAAGGAGAGCAGAAAAGAACCTTGACAGTTGGTCCCATCTGGTATGTTTGCGTTCTGCTAGTGGAGGAGAACAGGCACACAAGTAGTAAAAGCCAGTGGGCAAAAAAAGGCTAGGGAAATAACGTAAAGATTTGGGATCATTTCTGGGGAGACAACCAAGCAAGGGTACTATTTCTAATAGGGCAAGGGTCCTGTCGAGAGCGGCATAGGTGAGAGAGAGGTCTCTACTCCACCTGTTGGTGGAGAGGAAGAAGGGAAGCTCTCCATAGACAACTGAAGAGCAAACATCCCAGTTTGCCGGTATCTCCCGGGGAGTGCGCAGCAATAGTGATGTATGAGCTGGGGGCTTTTTTATCTAACTGGAGAAGTGGAAGTGAATCAGACACCANAAAAAGAGGAGTTACCTTCTTGCAATCAAGCAACCCTGCCTGGCCTGCGGTTACATCTTGAGAGGGATGCTTGGACAAATGCACCTCACTGTCCAAAACACACAGAGAGTTTGGGTGGTGTTTTTTGGGCTGGCGGTGATTTTGTGGTTTAGTCGAGGTCTATTACTTTGGAATGCTTTCAGAGAATGGTTTGGGTTGGAAGGGACCTTTAAAGGTCACGTAGTCCAACCTCCCTGCAATGAGCAGGGACATCTTCAACTAGATCAGGTTGCTCAAGGCCCCATCCAACCTTGAGTGTTTCCAGGAGCGGGGTGTCTGCAACCTCTCTGGGCAACCTGGTCCAGCGTTTCACTAGCCCTCATCATAAAAAATTTCTTCTTTATATCTAGGCTTCGACCATTGCCTGTGAAGCGAACCCACCAGACTGTCAGCAGGGTATCGCATCCTCCAGCAACTGTGAGGACTTACAGCTTCTTATTTTACAGTATGTTTTGCTATTTGCTTACCTCAGGTTGGTAACAACTAAGAAAAACTTCCAACTGCACAGTCTTTGGCTGTTTATCAGTGTTATCCTGGTTTGATCTGCTCAGTATTTAGAGGCTTCCAGTAAAAGAAGTTATCTGGCAAAAAATTTTACATCTGGTATCATTACTTCTCAGTGAAAGGTTTAGTTTGGTGACTCCCTGGGATAGTAGGGATACACTTAAGAGCTTGTCTGTGGGAAATCAGTGACCATGAGAAAAAACACAGACAGTGCATAAAAGACAACATGTGTTAAAACACTTGTGTAAGGAGATTCATACTGACCCTAGCATGCAGAGGTGTCTAGAATACGCACTTAGAGCAAATATCTCATCCAGTGAAGCACAACGCACACAGCAGAAAGTTCAACACGGTGTCCCTCTGTCAGAGCTGGTACGTCTTTTTAGACTATAACCTCAGAGTGTGCCTGAACAACGGTGCCATTTCAGCATCTCTGAGAGCCTGATTCTCGTTAGGGACATTTTTCAAAATGCCCATAGTAGGGAGATACTACCCACCTACATCTGAAGCCAGGAAAAATTCCTCCGGGAGTCGTGGTAACTCGGGAACAGCTGAACTCTGCCAAACTGGAACAAGTTCAGAGGCAGCGCTGCCTATGATCAATTCATTACATAAACCTCAGATAAGGGAGTGGCAAGAAACTTTCCTGCCACCAACCATGAAAAACAGTTAAGGGGAAACAAAGCAGCCACTGCACGGGCTTTTAACAATCTACTCAATCTCAGTAGCGTAAGGGTCCCAAAGGGCCTGGTGGTAAATACAGAAGAAATTGAAACCAGAGATTAAGCTGCTGTGCTGAGCCATAACGTCATTTATTCTAATATCTCCAGGCACAGACAGCAGCTGCAGTTACGTAGATAGCCTAAGGAAATAACTTAGTACAAGAAAGTAGGAGAAAAGTAATTTTCTTTCCTCACATTCTTTTTGCAGGATGCATTGCTCAAGTTATGAAACTGCTACAAAATATAAGAATAAAAGACAACCCTGTGTAGCAAGGACCAATAAAAGTTTAAAAATCACATAACTGGATTCCAAGTAAGGTCCCATGTAGGTTTCTGGGATCCAATGAGTTTCTTTGGGCGTCAAACCAGTGGTAACAAATGTAGGATCCTACTGCCTCAGGGCTGGTGTAGCCTCTGAGCACAGGTCTCAGTAGAAACTGAATGCAAAACAAAATTTGAAACTATGTTTCATAATATATCTATCATTATTCTGTACTTGGCATGTATATGGTGATGTAAATGGCCAGGTGTCCTGGTTTGAGTGACACGGGACTAATTTCTCTTTTAATGCTTGGGAAAACTGCACATTTAGAAGACTCCAGCATCTGAATTTGTGAAAATACTTACTTTATAGCCAGCTATGGTGTGTGGGTTTCAAGGTCTCAGTGTTTTTGAGCTCACCAGGTGCGGGGATGAGGAGGAGCGAGACCCGGGCACTTGACCCATGCTGGCCAACAGCATTATTTCATACCACGAACATCACATTCAATATAAATTAGAAAGTTTGCTGCAAAGGGCTCTCTCTCCCTTGATGGCTGCCGTCCTGAGAACTTCTTGCCCTGGTGTCAGACCCCTGCGCCCTTCCCTTCCTCCCGAAGCCGTAGCAGTCACAGTGTCCAACATTTGCTGTCCCCTGCCGGGAGTACACAGCTTCCTATTGATAGAATTGGCCGAGTATAATCCTTGTGTATTTTATATTGGTATCGGGATCAATATTGGTTCTTTAGTGTTATTAATGCTAATTATTTAGTCTTATTCTATTAAATCTGTTTATATTTCAACCCCTGGGTTTCCTTGTTTTTTCCGGATTCCCCTTCCAGGGTGGGGAGGGGTCATCCGATGAGAGAATAATTGTCTAAATGACAATAAAATGTTGTGGGTTTCTCAAACCATAACACCAGGACCTGTGCAACAGTTATTCTACATGCTGTGCAAGAAAAACTGTGAAAATCCAGGGGGGTGAAGAAAACAGCTTACAGTCATAGTATCAGCACAGCTCTTGCAACACTTCTCTGTGTCATGGAGGAATTAGCCAGAAGCATTATTTGTGCAAATGAGTTCACGTTTGGGAAAACTCTACGCTACATACCAAAAGGATCCTAAACATCTTACAACAGCCAGGAACACAAGAAATCATGAAAAATGAGAAAACATGAAAAATGGAACACCTGCCCTGACAAATATGGGAAGGGGGAGCAAATAAAATCACAAAAATGACAAAGCAGATGCCTTTATAGAACACTTGCTTATGCTTTTTGAAATTCTGGAGTCTGAAACTTCCTGAGGATTTAGTGGGAACTTCTGGGACTCATCCAGAATTAAGCTATAGTTGTAAAGCTAATGAAAGCCAATTCGAGAACATTCCCAAAGTCGTAAACCTTCCTAGGAGAAACTTTAGCCTGTTTTAGGAATTAATAGAAGAGATTGCACAGTGAGTCATTTCTCCCTCTGAAATTGTTCTGGGTGTGAAAAATGACAATCAAGTACATTTCGCTCTTTTTTCTCCGGAGGCTGTGTTGCACAGAGCGATACATCCAGCTGTGGGCAGGAGAGCTTTCTAGGAAGGCTGTGCCCAACAGCTTCCCAAGAGGCCAGAGCAGCACCGCATGAAATCCAGAGCTATCCTGTTCAGCAACTCAGTAAAAGCTTTTATAACTATTTGAGTATAACTTAAACCTTACAGATGTGTCTTCTCTGGTAGGAAAATGCTTTTTATGACTTGAATTCAAGTCTTTTTCTCACATGTCTCATAAGATGCACTTTTTGCTAAGATACATAAGAAGCACCCCTCTGAGCCAGACGCGCTTGCACAGTGGAACTGGATGTTCATTCAGTGGCTGCATCGAGATAAATATATTGATCTCACCGTCCAAGCTCATCCTGAGGGAAAAGAAAGTTTGTGTACAAACAGAACCTAAAGAGGATCTTCCTAAAGAGCTTGGGTGAGAATTCTGAATAACTGGTGGACAAAACGTATTACGTGCATGAGAAATGAACCCCAAACTGTTTCCCATATTATCATGGTACTTTTCCTTCATGTATGACAAAGTCTTTGCAAATTTTTACCACCATCACATTAGGGGTTAAATGTGACACTTAAAAATTGCAAAACATACTAAAGCTTCCTCGTAAGTCTCGATTAGGTACAAAATACCTTAAAAACCAAATTCCTTAACCACGGCTCCTCTCCGCAGTTTAAGTTAGAGTAGGAGAGTATAAGACTCTCACATGCCCTAGAAATAATTAATCTGGCAACGTCTTTATTCTGTCTTTGCACTTCCCTCACGGCCAGGTTCAGGCCAGGCCAACAGACAGGGCTTAGCCTGACACAGAGGAATTCTCCAGCTAAGTGCCCTAAGTCACAGCTGAACCAGAAAAAAAAAACCCCAACCAACAACCCAAATACCCAAGCAAACAAAAAAACCCAAGCTACAAAAAGGAAACAAAAACCCAACCCCCACAACTTTGTAAGAACAGCCGGGTTAGCTCAGACTAAAAATGTCCCTAGCTCACTGTCCCCCCTCTGAAAGAGGCCACCAACAGTGCACATCTGCAGAAGGCAGTAAGATCAGGACAAAAGTAAAATGAAGATTTCGGGTGCCTTAAGTGTTCAGCTAGATAATATTTCATTTATTTTTAATTGAAGTCTACAGTCTTTATAGTTGCACGATTTTTCTTAAAGTGAAGGAATAAGAAGAGAGGAGGAAGTTTAGCAACACCATAATTAACTACTTAGGGTAAATCCTCCCATCAGATTCATGAGACAGATTTCAGATAAGCAGCTCAAATGAAGGATTATCTTGCTAGCAATGCGGAAGTGTTGATCAGCTTGATATTTCCATTCTGCAGACAGGAGTTCATGCTGGCTGCTCAGTATTTTCTGCAAGGAGGTGAGTCTCCACAAGAGGTAGCAGGTCTGATCCAGAGGGGATTTTGTTTTTAAAACCCCTGCACATGACCATCTTGTACTTGTCTGTTTTCAGGCAGAAGTGAGATCTGAATATAAATGATGATCAGCTACTCCATTTGAAAAGGGTTACCAGGCAGATGGATGCCCTGATGGTATGATGGATGGGATGGAGCACATCACATATGTGCTAATATGGTGTCTTAACACAAACATTAGCACTTGAGAGCATCACAGAGTACTCAAGCATTCTAGAAATATTAAGTTCAACTAAACAAAAAAATCTCCTATGACTGGTTACAGTCTCAGCATATGTTTCATGGCATTTAAAGACAAATGGAAACCATCTAGCCAGTACATGCAAATTTCAAGGAAACAAGTTCTGTCCATCATCAGGAACACACTGAAAAAAGTATACACAATTTAAACTGGAGCCTTCTCATATGCATACACCAGTCTTGTCTGGTGTCTGGGCAACCAATGGGACTAAACAGGTGAGATATTATCCTTCCTTTCCGCTGGGAATGGAAGTGTTTTGTGGCATCTTATGCCTATGTCTTAGCCCACCTGCTTTTTACCATGCCCTTTTCAGTCCTTTTGCCTTGTTCAGAAAAGGCAGAGATTGCTTGAACGAAATCCTAAATTCAGTTTCAGGATCTAAAAGCAGTTTGCTGGATGGAGCTCAAGGCTCTCTATCGCTTCATTCTCTAAGCAGTAGAAAAACATATACACACAATGTAGTTACATATGTTATTAACAAGACTGAGAGGATCCAGAAGCGGGGGGGGGCAAGGGGGGCATAATACAAAACAGTTGCTATTGCTGCACTCACAAAAGTATTACTGCTCTCTTCTTCGGATTTCTTTACTTGAATAGGGGCTGCATATTTGACCAGAGTAGATATAACATATTTTGTGTCTTCAAGGAATATATTTCCATTTCTATTGTTTGACTTATGCAAACAGGCTACATGTTTTCTCCACAGGTAAAATAAAATATTGTCCCTCACAAGAAAAATAAAATATTGTCCCTCACAAGAAAAATAAAATATTGTCCCTCACAAGAAAAATAAAATATTGTCCCTCACAAGAAAAGAAAAGGTGCTGTAGTCATGCCACAAAATTTCCCCATGTCTTAGGTGTCTATAAGATAGGTATCAACGTTTTCTAACTGGCATCAGATTTCTTCAGGGACAGCTGTTCATTTAAAGTACATTTTGTTAGCTGCATTTCTTTATATTTTGTAATAAGTAGAGTGAATCTGTCACAACATTAAAAAAAAAAAAATCTGTTTGAAACTTGGAACCTAGCCCTCTCCCATCCTTAAATAAAATCTCCCCCCCCCAAAAAAAAAAACAAACAAAAATAATTTTTGCTGAATGCATGCCTAAGCAGATAAGCCTTACAGTAAGATTCCCAACAAGTACTCAGCAGACTTAGGTATCAAATTCTCACCAACTGAAAAAAAAATCCCCCTTCTCTCTCCAAGACCATTGAGATAAGATCGTGTGCAGACATCACATCACACTCAGCTCGTGTCTGCACGTTTAGCTCTGAAGCGCTCGTATCATTTCTGAAGATATTAATCCTCCGGCTCCCAGGCATGTTAGCTCAGTCTGAGAGTCACGCTCTCATGATGATTGCCATTTCTCCCTCAATTTTTCTCTACACAGGCAAGCACTTAAGGTACCACAGCTGATCTCAAGAAGAGGAGGATGCCCATATTGCCCAGACAAAAATCACTTTGAGCCCTATAATGCAAACCCAGCACTGTCATCTCCATATAGGCAGCTGCTGCCTGTCAGGGAGAAACAGCTCCACGCATTCATAGAGAACGAGACAGCTATCTTTATTTTATCTTCCCTTCTACCCCCCACTAGCTCTGGTTGATACAGGGTAGCCCCATTTCAGATATATCTGAAAACACCTTTGCATGGAAGTAAGGGGAATTTTCCCATGCTGGGGAAACAGCCAAACAACATAGAAAATAAATCCTGTAAGCTTAATGTTTTCATTTTCCTATACTCACCAGCACTTTTTCAGGCAGCCTGCAAGGCTCAGCTTTATAGCAGCGACAGCCTTGCATATAATCCCGTTTCACCCCCATTCCTGCTCCAGACAGCTCTTAAGCACCTAAAGGATTTCTTTTTTTCTTACAGCTTATGTGTAAGGTGAAATTTATGGTGGACATTCAGAACAGTTTTAAACACTGTAGTCTGTAGCTCATTTCAAATTCACTAGACTGTATAAGATCCTTGCAAGAAGTCTTTCTTTCCACAGTTACTGCATAAAAGAGAGAAGGGAGAAGCAGAGGAAAGCGATGCCCTCTGTTAACTTGCCCTGTAATAGTGCTCGTGGCTTGACAGTGACTGCAGAGCTGATATTGGGCTGCATTGGTCTCCGCAGTAAATCTAGTTCAGGTTGTTCATGTGAAATAAGTTGTACTTCCCACAGGAAAAAGGAAACACCTGTGAAGTACAAGTGCTCTGAAAGCCGTCTTGTTTGCTGTAGGGTAGTTGCTGGTTATCTTGGTTATTCAATAGTAGATGGAGCTCTTAAAGAACTGAGTACTTCTTAGACACTAATTAACACTGTCGACTCTTACTGAAGTCAGTGGTATTATGGGGTTGTTACCTTCAGGTATTTAACTTAGGTAACTAAGTTCATCCTTTCTTACTTTAGACATCGCCTCCAGGAGATGGAATTGAGTTCAGAGCACTCCAGTTTCTTGATTTGTAGAGAAAGATGAATCCCTCTTTCTTCCTCTTAAGTATATAGGGAGATATCATTCTGATAGCTGAGAAAGTATATGCTAGACAGGGTGGAAACCTGCATCAGGACCTCCTTGTGGTTGATAAATAAAGTTTAGTCCAGATAATACTGATGTAGAGCAAGAAAAGCAGAGAAAAGTTCTTGGCAAGTCACTCGTCCACAAACCAGCAAAATCTTCTCTAATGTCTTTGGAATTTCAGTCATCAAATGGCAAGGAAGATAGTCCAAATAAGGTGCAAAATAAATGAAGGCCAAAAGATTTTTTTAGGGCATAAGAAAGGGAAGAAAGCTCATTCAAGTCTAAAACTTGAATGTTGCAGTCCTTTACCTCAGTTTCTCATCTTGCCACTAATTCCATTCCTTGCTGTTATATTGTGCTTTTCCTTTGCAAAACACAGTCTTTGACAGCTTACCTGATTTGCAAATAAATCACATCTATAAACACAAAAATCATATCTGAAAAGACTTGGAGCCATTTATTAACCAAATCTGATGTTTAGCAAACACCAGTTCTCTAACAA
Organism: Ibidorhyncha struthersii; assembly: GCA_013398815.1. Taxonomy (NCBI): domain Eukaryota; kingdom Metazoa; phylum Chordata; class Aves; order Charadriiformes; family Charadriidae; genus Ibidorhyncha; species Ibidorhyncha struthersii. The sequence continues at coordinate 573,903 of VZSZ01003186.1, read as the reverse complement.
ATTCAACAAGTGCTAGTTCAAGGATGTTTAACTAGTGGATGTTAAGATCCACATAACATCAGCCCTATCCCATTGGGTACCCATTCAAATAATATGGAAGAGGAAACCTGTGCACAGCAACTACTGAGAAGGTAAGCACGCAGGGGGAAAAAAAAGAGAGAAAAATTAAACTTAACAAGAACGCTTCCTAATGCAGACTCACTCAGGTAGATCTCCTAGCCAAAAGATACTCACTGACCATATCCCAGATGCACTTTTCAGGAAATGGCACCGAACTCCCAAAACTTTCTGCTACTTTCAATCCAATTCTTACAAAATTTGAATATGAAATACACATGTGGGGCTTATTGTTACTCACACGGTGGAATTTTCAGCCAGCTGTCAGAACACAATACATAGGAGATGGACACCAGTCCTACAGATCTGGAACCCTCAGTTCTAAGAGGTGAGGGGCATAATGTACATGCTGCATGTTAATGCTCTTCAAATTTTACCGATCATGTATATGAGATGAGATGGATGCTTCCAGTTGCATGTATTTCTGATAAACCATTGCACTTCTGATCAAAAGCTAAAGGGCATTAAACAACTGATGATACTTGGACAGAATTGTCACTCTAGTCCTTCTGCCCAGAATCAGAACGGACTTCATTTCAATGCACGTAACTGCAGATTGTTTGGACATTTGCAAGAGTATAGCAAACAATTATTTGGTCCTCAGCACAGAGTTAGAGATAAAATACTTCCATCTTATTCAAATTCATATATTGAAGGTGTTCACATTCTACATTAGTTAGAAACTTGACCCTTTTCAACTTTGGAGGGAAAACCTCACAGAGGAACATATTTCATCACACACTATTAACCAGCCCTTTGCTTAGGACTCCAGTGGCGATGTAGGAAACATTTATTGTAAACCCCATCCTGCCCAAATAAAGTGTACTCATTTACTCCCAATTCACTGGAGGATTTGGGTGTTTTTTTTTTTTTTTTTTACATTCTTTCTGATGTTGTTTTTTGGCAGTCTTTCATGGCAGGTTTTGTTCATATAATTTGTTCTATAGTCAAGATTCTCTTTCATTTTCACTTATCAAAACCAGCACCTTTCCACAAAATTTGTTTCCCAGTTAACGTTTTCCAGCAGCAGCAGCAGCTGATTTCTGAACAGCTCAAGGATAAACGTTGCGGATAATATTGCTCTTCTCTGTAATACAGTTAACGGATTCCACAGCTAATGTAATTTATGTAAGAGATGAAGTCAGTATGGTGCATCTTACTTAAGTTATTTTCCAGTAAACATTGTGGAACAAAAACATTTGAACTCAACCCCCAGGGTGGAATTTACTAATAGCTCTATGATATGCAGATTTTCCTGAAACTTCATAAACTTTCCATTGCTTCCTTAGAATTCTTAAAGCATACTACTGTTCCTATTAACATTTTCAATTCACTTACAGTAAGTTTCCTTTGTAGAATTTCCATAAATGTTAGAGATATTTACATGCTACAGTATTTGTGCAGACTTTATATATCATTACTGTCAACTGACAAGGACTTTACAGATGCCCTAGCAAGTTTCTCATAATTCGTATCCCTTTTGTTGATACTTTAGGCTTCATATATATGTTTAGTTGCTGAATTAGTCCAGTGTTTGTTTGTGTAGAGTTTTGTGGTTGTGTTTTGTTTTCAAAACAAAACCCCTGTTTCCATCAGTCCTAGTCATATTGAGCAGGATCTTAATGATTAAGGATGTTAGTGGGCCAGATGCCAGTATCTTTTTACCCACATTTGATATGAAAAAGATGGGGTTACACATTCAAAGTATCACCCTACTCAGTGAATGACCACAGTGTCCTCAAGGATCTCACTGAGCAGGTTTCTATTCAGAGTAAATACCATTTACATCTTGCGTATTTTTCTCCTTCAGGAAAATATTTAAACCACTGGGTCCCGTTAGTCATCACTATGAACAGAAAGTAGGTCCCAGCCAAGAAACAGCAAATCCAAGTTTCCTGACTATCTTCAGAGTCAGAATAAAATTTGATACTGATTACTGTCAAATGCAAAAAAAAAAAAAAGCTTGGATTCATATGTCTATTAAAGCTAAGGTATTTAAAATTCTGGTATAGAATGTAATGATGAAGATGTTGATCAGACACAATGCAGAGATGTCACCATCCGGTGCATTCAGGTTCAACTTTTAAAATGTCAAATATATCACTGTCTCCAATACATTTGCTTACTGTACCCTGTAGCAGCTTTGGGACTCCCTTTAGTTTCATACCAAAGAACGAAGCTGAAGAAATACCCTATACAGAGTAAGTTACACTGCCTGTTTACTAATTACAACACGAACACAGCCTCTTCTCACAGCAAGAGAACAACTCACAAGCAACATGCAGGAAAGAATTGTTCCCACTTCCATAGCAAATCAATTCAACAGCAAGGAATGCTTCATCTGGATGATGTTTGTATTTTCCACCAATGTGGCTCTTAAAAAAAAGTCACACAAGTTCCTTCCCCATCACTGTCAGTAAATCATGATAGCGTGAGGCATTCATACAGGTAACCTCAGATGTTATGTTGTATCACAGTTTGCAAAAAGCACGTGGATGAAATTATTTCTCTTCAGTTCCACAAGAGCAGCAATAAACTAGGTTTCCAAAAGCCAGGTTCTTTGTATTGATTTTGTGCTTTCCTCCATCTCCTTGATAACAATGCAAATTAAAGTATACATAGCAGGACAAGCCATCCTCTTATGTGGCAAGATTTCAGTTTCCAATACAGGAACAGTATTTGCAAGTCAAAGCCTTTCAGAACAGGCTGCAGCAGTTTGAGATTTCCAAGAGAAAAAGTCTGATACTACTGTAGGTGAAAATGAGATCGCTTCTCCATCAATTTATGATTCAATGTGAATTTTCTGCAGGTCACTAGGGAATCTGAGAAAGCAAATGGGAGCAGTTCGGCAACATTGAGGCAGTGTGGTGTTCCCACATGGTTCAGAGAAGAGTCTGCTCAAAGCTAAGGGTCTACTAAAATTAGTCTGAAATTAATCAAAGGGTGAAACTAAGAGGCCTTGTTTCCTTGGAGAATAAACACCCCTGCAGCTTGATTCTACCTGAAATAACTCCCAGTTTTGAGGCTGCAAAACAAACTATTTGTAGTACATGGACTACACTGCTAAAATGGATGCATCATAGTCAAAAAGGCAGTGTGCATTGTTTAAGACTATAATAAAAAAACCCCAAACCCAAACCAGCAGCACTTGCAAAGCAGTCTCTAAAGTTATTGTCCTCCATAAACACATTTAGCAGCATAGCATACTTAACAGTGTCTTTAGACAGTCTGGTATAACAATCATAAGTAAAAATGCCATTTGATGAGAACTATTTTTACAGAATAAGTAGGGAAACTGGCTGGAAAACACATTAATTTCTCTTTTAAAAGGATGTCATTGAGTTGTTTGCATGAAACAGGGAAAGCATGCCTACAATCCTCCCAAATTATACTAAAAGGTCAGCTCTGCAACAGTATAAGATTCAGTTTAGACATCATATTGCCATAAATCTCTCTGCTTATTTCTCACACAGGTTGGCACTGTTAAATCTTTTTTTCGTGCTCCTGTCATGCGTTTTAATTTAGCTAGGGTTTATTCCTAGGAATGGTTTCATGTCAATTCATGTTATCAGGTGTATGAAACACAAAGCATATGTGCAAACAAATGTTTTGCAGTCATCCAGGCAAATATTTAAGATGAGGCTTTGCTTTGTTCCTGCTGATACAGAAATCAACAGCTTCACATCCAGGTTTAGCGGCCTGCCAGAAGTATGGGGCCAAGCAGGCAGGGTTGGTCATTATCAGCTGCGCCGGCCATGGTTGTGTGTCAATATTTTCCCTGACCTTTCAGTGGCCAAAAGATTAGCTGGTCACATGTCCTCCCTTGCTGCTTCCACCCAGCATCAAAGATTGATTAATTAGCTGGCATTAAGCTGGGGCTGTGCTTCTGCTGGCAGGCGGAGAAGGAAGATACAGGTGAGTATCAAAAGGCCAGATGAAAAAGAGAAACTTCCCCATCGCTCTCAGTAGCTGCTGCACTGGGTTGTCAAGTGCAACAAGACCACAATTTACCTGATTTAGGACATTCATTTTTGCACCCATAGAAGAAAAAAGAGCTTGCTGCTGTTAACAGCTGAAACACTGATCTGGATAACATCTTGCTTTTCTTTTAATTCACTTTGAGTCAGTCCCCGAGTGGCATGTAAGGACAAAGAAGGGGAAAATGAATGTAGTGCACAGCTGCATACATACCTCACGGGCTGCCAGCCAGCTCACACAACCCCCTTTGTCTACATGGGCTGTTTGAAGATGACAAATGCTGGCAGCCCAAGAGATTGCTACAGCGATGCCACTTGCAGCCCAGAATCGGGTTCTGGTTCTTAACACCAAATGAGATGGAGGTTGTACCGGGCATCATGTTCTTGTGCCAGGTCCTCAGTTGCACAGAAAATTCACCAAGGTTAGTAAAGCGTTGTGGACCTTCCCCAGCTGATGATGTGGGTTTTATTTAACTATATGAAATGTGTGCATAATATTAGCTTGTGAGCAAGATGCCACAGCCATTAAAAAGCTGTCTGGTGTGTTGAATGCCTAAGGGCATGCAGATGACTCACTGAAACTTTTGTTAAAACAAAAGACATCTGCTTAAATCTGTTTCCTGTCAGTCCTTTTGCTTAGCTGGAAATAACAGGCTGGAGACTCCCTCCTGCTCCAGCAGCCCTGGCACCAGAGGACTGGAAAAATGCTGTAAGCCACGCTCTGGGATTCCCCTGTGAGCGATGGGAGCTGCCGCTTTGCTCCGGGCAGTAAAGCCCTCTCTCTCACATCCCTGAAGGAGAGGGCACCGTGGAGGGAGCGTGGCAGGCAGCAGCTTCACGGCACCCTGGCAGCCGCTGTGGTTCATCCCCCTGGTGCTCCAGCCATGCTGAAGCCCACATTGACTCCCCAGGAGCTATAAACTGCCACAAAACCATTTTCTATTGCCTCCCCCTTCCTCCCAGGAGCTCAGTTCTCATCTTATGTCACCATACCTACCATTGTGACATCACATTTTTACGCACAGCAATAGTAGCAACAATTCCAATGACACTGTGATGTCACACTAAAATTATGAAGGAGATAATTACCTATTAAAGGCACCTAATTTCCTTCAACAAGGAGACTGTAAACTGGAATAAGAAACACTTTCAAAAAAAGTAGCAGTTTTCCAGAGCTTTTGATAGGATTTGGTTCTGAAGATGCAGCCCTCGACACAACCAGACTTCAAAGAAACTGTTAGCATATAAGATACATAGGTATGCATAGACATGTGATGAATAACAAAGCAAAGTCACTGGCTTGCCTGTAACAGCTCTACCTTGAAAACGCATGCCATCATATTTTTTTCCCCTCCTGTTGAAGGGTCAGACCTAATTGCGTTGCTTTGAGAAGACAGCCTTGCAGCTACAAATGAATGCTCATAATTATTTCATGTTAAAAATAAACTTTAAAGCGAAGCACCAGATGCTGCCATGGAACATTCCTCGAAGCTTTCATGCAATGCTTGCATCTGTTCAGCTGGAAGAGTGACTGTTTCAAACTAATGGCTTTTAAGTGGTGAGAAAAAAAAGCAGAAAGGCAAAACACTGTAGGAGGCACTGGAAAAAAAGTTAACAAGAAGGTCGGTATTAGAATGACAGCACTCAGATAGTTTTGGATCAGAACTTGGGTGACAAACAGAAACAGTTTAAAACTGCCAGAGATGCAAACAATTATTTCCTGGTAAAGCAGCAAGAAGGGACACATAAAAATTAAAAGTTTTAGAGGCAAGCATCCATCTCACCTTATGATAACTTATTTGTTCCTGCAAGCTCTGGGAACATTATAATTGTGCTGAAACGTTAGCCTTACAGAAGCTTTAAGTAGATGTTGCTATCTAGTTAAACACTAGCGAATGAGAAATTCAGTTTTATTTAAGTGCTTTCTTTACTTGTTCTATTCTTTCCTACTTATTTTTAGACAAATGCATGCCAACAGGACCTCTGTTCCTATTTTTTAATCTTCAGCTCACTGGCTTGTCATCTTACTAAGCACATGCATTCTTCAGAAGTTAATATGTCTAGAGTGAATATAGTACTTCTCACCTGTAAGTCTTCATATGCTTTACGACTCATCTCAATTAACACTTTACCCAAAATTTGGAACATGCTTATGAAATAGTACAGGTATTGAGAACTATACCTTCTTTACAGAAAAGAAAAGCAAGCCAACAAAAATAGGTTAATCACTCCGGGCCACAAGAAATACCAGTAAAAATGGAATCGAGCAAAATGAATTCTTAGCCATTTCTGGTTTTTAGACTGACACTGCATTTAATTGCTGTCTAATAGTAAAGCATCCAAAATCCCCAAATGTTCAACTGTTTAGTCACTGATGTATAAGATAAGGTATGCAAAACATTTACTGCATCTGCTGATCATGAGTTTCTCCATAAGACAAAGGACACCCCTGTATTGTGCATTATCATCTCAGGTCTTACTGGCTCCAGTGGGTGACAAAGACATGTTCTAGCCCCGAAGGAAGTTCTGCACCTCCTAAAACAGTCCAAACAAACACTTGCCAAGAGAACAGCCGTAGCACACAATTGCAAAGGAGGCAATTAGCAGATTTCCCCAACAGAAGTTGAAAAAAAAAAAAAAAAAAGGGGAAAATTTGAGATTTTAAGATCTTGGTATCAAGAGTAAAATATCTTATTTCCTGCAACTAAACTAGAACCGCAGAAGTAGCACGTGAACTTTTAGCAAGATGGCAGTGGAAAGAAGAAAGCCCAAACGTGCTGCTGCTCTGCCCTTTTCATAATCAATCCTGCCATTTTATTTACACTTCTCTTATGCATTAGCCCAACATGGTTTGCACTGAGCCAATTTCGACTACCTACAACATCCATACTTAACTACCTCTGAAAAGCAGTCCCAGTTTGGATTTTCTGAGCCAGCAGCTCTCAATTATGGTAATTGATCTTAAATTAGGGTTTAATTTAGTCGAGCATCTACACCACTGGGAGGTTTGTAAGTTTGCCAAATATTGATCCTATAGACTTGTGTCTGGCAAAATCTGATTGAGTGTTCTGTGGACTTCCCTCACCACCAGCATCTGAAAGCAAGCAAGTAAGAATTTACTTTTTTGTATTGCTTTAATTGTTATGGTGACTAACGCTGCAACACTGCCAGCAGAGCACTCTCAAGCCAGCAGGAAAAGATGTTGTTTTTTTTTTTTTTTGGGGGGGTGGGGGGTTTGTTTGTTTGTTTTTAAACTGTATACACATACTTCATTTTTTTGTTGTTGTTCAATTGTGAAGAAAACATCACCTAGCTGATTTTCTTTTTTTTCAAAGCTTGTTATCATTTTAGCTACTTTACAAGCAAGGAGTAAAAATGCTAAAAGCACTTGGCTTTAGGTTTTTCTGCTTCCACCACATTAAAAAAGCTACATCCTCTCAAACACTTCACCATTGCTATCTCACACTTAGAACCAAAAGCTCTTCACCTCAGCTGCAAATAGGAAACATCTAAGAGAGACTAAAACACCTCTGGGTCTCAGGAAACTTTTTATGGGTGCATTTGTAGTCAGTCACAAGTGCAAAGAAAAACCACTCTTGTCTCTTCAATGCGCTGTCACGTAATTTGGCACAGGGCATAAGTAAATCAGCTGGTGAGCAGTGCCCAAACAAGACACTGAAACAGTAGCTTCCGTCTTTATATAATATCTTGCAGCCTTCTCTTTATAATTTAATAGCCAGTCACAACAAGAGATAAATCTTTAATGGCACTATACAATTTGGGTTGGGTAGAGAAGGAGTTTATTTCATCAGAAGACTGTCATGCCTGGAGTTTAAGGACAGCTTTTAATATTGAGCTTTTATTGCTGACTATTCTGTTATTCATTTGCAGAATTTATTAAATTAGTGTTCTATTAACCCAACACATACTTTGAGAAAAATGTCGCTGTAGTAGGTGCTCAGACTTCTGATCAATTCTCTCTTCAGGGTTGGATTTATCATAAAAGTTAAACTAAAAATAAATAGAGGGTCAAATGCATGTTTCTGAGCTCTTTGTCTCAAGGTGACTGACGAATCAGGAATGAAAAGATAACGCTCATGCATCTCAAAGCAATTGTGGGATACTTCAGCAGTGCTTCTTTTCCCTTATTTTACCAACATTTTTTCTTTTTGAACACAATTTCTTGCCATAGGTAATTGGCAAGAAATTTTGGCCAACAATGGGAATTGGTTTAGTCTTTGCTTTTTCATGCCTATTAAAATTGATTTTTGTAAGAGAAGTAGACAATTCAGTCTTTTCCATCATCATAGTTTTCACCCTAAGCCTTTCTTATCAGCTTTGCCAAAATAAGATAACCTTTTTGAGAATAGGTACTGCCTAGACACAGGTTGTTTAGGGGAAGATTTGTTCAGACTTTATGTGCAAAGCCTACCCATTAGCCAACCGCAGCATTTGTTTTCAATAGATGCTTTCCTGTGCTGGCAGGAGCTCTATGTACTAGAAGACTATTTCATCTCAAAGTAGGGATGAATTCATCTGCTGTGCTGAAGTGCCTGGGTCAGTTGGAGAGATCCCATTTTTCCAGCTCTCTAAAAAAAAAAAAAAAAAAAAAAAAACAAAAAACCCCCCAAAAAAACAAAACAAAACACACACACCAAACCAAAAACTAAAGACTTCTGCTGTTACTTCAATATAAAGTTTGCTGAGAAATAAATGTATGTATTCCTATTTTTCTGATATAACAGCTCTTCTGACAGATGTTCTTTCATTTCCCCTAGGTCCATCAGTATGGATTACAAAGAGACAGCATAGTTTGGACTAGGAATAGCTGCTCTGCTTGTGATCTATTAAGTGCTCTTAAAAAGACACCCCCTGATTAAGAACAGTTAATCCTTTTGCCAAGAAGTGTTCTCTACCTCAGAGGGGGCAGAAGTTCTTAAGTAATTCATTTCTGTACTCTACCTTTCTATGCACTCCAAGTTAGAATACTTAACAAGAGCTATATCAAGATCACTAATGCACAGCTCATTTTTTCCATCACACTGTTATCACCAGATTTAAATACTAATCAACTAATAGCAACCAGCTAGGTTCAGATAAAAGCAGACCACTTTTGAGATAGGAATATCAGTTGGAGATTTCCCACCCCTCCCCCCATTCAGCACCATTGTGCTAACATAGAAGTTGTTTTCACTGTGTAAGCATCAGGAGACATTTGAACATACAGCTGGAATAATTGTGAAACCTTCGCTTCAACTTACAAAAATTCTCCCTGGGCATTTCTTCCCCGCCCGTGCATACCTGATTCAGTGCTAGTCAGGTAGGTACTGAAATATTGTGCTTAGTTGAGGGAGAACCCTTCACTCTTTTGGAAAAAGCTGGAAGGTACTGAAAAGCTAAAGCTGGAGGTGGATCACAGTTTGTCACCTAGATCTCAGTCCTCAAGGCTCTGGGCTTTTCTCAAAGGTGATTTTATCGTGATGTTCACAACTGCCTTTTTTTTAAACTTTCTTTGTTCAGTGGACAATGACTCACTGTCTAGGTTTAAGAGCATTGACAATTCCGGAGGATTTCTTGTTGAAAGAAAGGGCATCTCTACATTTAACCTGCCCAACTGGTTTAAACAAATTCTGTTTGGCTCTTACAGATCCCACAAAGAGTTTTTGTTTTTCACAGATTTCCCCCCCACTATTCTACTTCTTGCAGTTTGCGATTACTTTGTTTGATGCATGTAAATAATTCAGTTACTAGGAAATGTAAATTGATACAATTTCACATAGCTCAAAATTTGTTATCCCCTCATCACATTTACAAAGGTGATACAAATTCGGATTAAAAAAAAATAAAAACAACTTTTTGCCCAAGTCCCTCTTCTTTCCAAGAGCTGAAAAGCCATGCAAAGCTTTTTTGCAGTCTAGTCTAGAGATAATGAGCCTCAACTACCAGGATTAAGAATTTGAAAAAAAAAAAAAAGTATCAGTCTGTAAACAATAAAAGGCTGACATGTTCACTATCCTCTTTTACAGGAAGATCCACGAGGATCCAGTCAAGAGCCACATCATTGCCACCACTGAGGGAGTTCTCCAGGGGATTGTCCCCATATCAGAGCACATGTGGCTTAGGTGTCACAGCATCAGTGCAGGGTGACACAGCATCACTGTCATTCCAGATTCAGTGGGCATCTCTCTATTCATCAGTGGGAGCAGGAGAAGACAGAAGAAAAGAACTACCCTTCAGGTGCCCTGGGATACCCAACTCTAATCTGAGGAACACTGAACAGCCTGCAGACTTTTCAGATGAATGTTGGTTTTGCTGAAAGTGTTGGAAAACTGTTCATTTCAAAAGGACTATAATGGAATCATCAAGAGAGATATCTGTAAGAGGTCAGAGAAAAGTCATTAAAATAACATCTTTAGTCAAGGAAAAGAATCAAACTTGTGGGCTGGTATTTTTGTACACAGCAAAAAGAATTTAAAAAGCCCAGTAAATTACAGTTCTCATAAAAGGTACAGTGAGGAGAAGAAATTAATCTACACTTTTGTTTTTAAATAAAATGGACCCAGAATAATTTGGTCCTCACAGTATGGCCTATAGTTTTAACTGTTACTTTTTAAGAGGCCTTATGACTAGATTAAGCAAAATAAAAACCAACCCAAAAAACCAAGCAGCCTGTTTTCGTTAAAAAAAAAAAAAAAAAAAAAAAGCTTTGTTAGATTCTTCCTGGAGAATTGGAGCCAGGCTCCTCATCTATAGATTTATAAAAAGGCTTATGAAAGCCTGTAAGAAGCATGGAAAGTCAAGAATGCTTTTAAGATCTAAGGCAATTTTCTGACAGTTTTGTTCAAAATAATTCAACCAAGTGACCTGCAGATAAGGAATAAGACCAACTTCTAAAATCTTTGAAGAGAGTACATCCTTTCAGAGATTCAGTGATTTGGAATTCAAATATTTTTTTTTCAGAAAAAAACCCAAACCCATAAGCAGTCTAAAGCAGTGTTTAAAGCAGATAATTAGCTGAAGTGTGGACCAATATGGACTGCAAACCCACCTTTAATTATTTATTCATTTTTGTGCGAAGACTGCTCCCACGCTGGGAGTGTGAATAGAATACATGGTTCATTTGGACTCTTTTTACTAAAGAGACCCACTTGAATTAAAACATGATTGAATATTTCTCCAATTAGACATTTCTGACAGTAGTTTCATCAGTTGCTACTGGGACTACAGGTTGTTCTGAAGTGTAGGTAGGCAGTTTGTGGAAAAAAAACCAAACCAAAAACCCCAAAGAAAAAACCCACTCTTTTTAGGTGCCCCTGTTAACGGAAAAGAGATTAATTTCTTCCTCAAAAAAGCAGCACTGCCCTGTAGATTTTGGAAAGGAGTCAAAGGGGGAAAGCCATCCAAACCCCAGCCCCTTGTACAGGCTATGAAAAAGTGTTGCCCTTGTGCAGCTCTTGTTGCCCTGATGTCTATGAATCATATCAAAACTATATGAAACCACTACTAACATCTGAAAAGAGGTCTTTAGCTCCAGTGGAAGTAGCTCTGCTTGTCTGGGGAAAAGGGTATTGGTGTTTCAAGATATTCATTTATTAAAGAGTAGATTTCAGAACTATGCGGATAATTTAAAGTGACTATATGAAACAAGAACAAGAATATCCTCTTGTGAATTTCTTCTTAGCAAGTTTTTACATGTGAAATATTTTTTAAACAAAAATTCCATATAATGATTATCCAGCAGATAGTTCAGGAACCATACTTAAAATAGAAGGTATTTCAAAAATGCATACACACATGTTGATTTTCCTATTCAGGTGATTAACCGGCCTTTTTTTTTTTTACTCTGTAAATGCTGCCTTTCTAAAAATCAAGTTGTGCTTTCTGTGAACTCTTTCCAATCACTCCTTCAAAATGAAAAGCTCCCAAGTAAATTCCTCCAAGTAATGCTGCTTGCTGGGGTTTTTGTTGAAAGGAAACACAAACAGGACTCAAGTACAAACAAAGCACATCTAAGTACTCAGATAAATATTTGTGGAAAGATGTGTTTGTCAGGCTATGGTTCCCACCATCAATAAGTGTTCGAGTCGCATCATAAGACTTAAGGAAGAAGCATTTCTGCACCAACACATCCAGGTTCAGGTGTCCAGAGGCAGCACCTTCCTCATGTCTGGTTACTCAGAACAGTTTATCTGTCTTCTAATGTTAAACTGCATTAAGTATGGGGCACCCCCACCAAGGAAAGAAAAAAAAAAAAAAACACCAAACCAAAACACCCCAATCCCCCAAACCAGACAGCTTCTTTTCTTGATCCTTGGTGGGAATGTCCACTGGGGATAGGGAAGACAGGGTCAGTGGCAAGGGATGGAGGAGTCATGCCTGGCTATCTGCAACACGCTCACTTGCTCAGGCCACTGAGCAGCAGCAGCCACAGAGGACTTCCAAGTAATTTTGAGACCCTGTCTCTCAACTGTGAGATGTGCTATGCAACATAGCTTTCTGCTTTAATCGGAACACTACTAATTTGGCTGATAGCATACATCTTGGAGGGCTGTCTAAGGTAGTCTGCATTTTCTATTCAGGAGGTATGTTTGTTATTGTTAGTGACTCACTTACATACATTACTATATTACTTTTGAAGATTTCTTGACAAGAAATAAGAGTTTAAAGTGAGATAGTATAATCCACAGAGAAGCATGGTGTTTCCCCATTTCCCTGCCTCTCTCTATATGCCTGCTGGTTTAATAAAAACACTAAATAGGCCAGATGTAAGAAAATTTCAAGGCACACTGAAATATTTGAGTCTGTAAAAGATGTATTATTCCTAATATAGTGTACCACTTCTGTCCCTTCAGAAGTGCTGACTTGTGTCCACAGGAATGCACTGTGATTTTCTCATCTCCTGTGAAGACAAGGCATAACAGACCTCCACATGAAGATGGGTTATTTGATGGTATCTCCTGCATAAACGAGCCTGGTTTAGCCCAACTAACTCACTATTCACATAACTCTGAGCTAAAAGTAAACAGGACTTTTGTTTAATTTGGGTGATATTTCAGCCTCATCATATCCATACAGTTTCCTGCATGTCTTGTTCTTGGTTTTGCTTTTTATTCTGATCCGGATCACAGCTTTCCTACTGCTATGCAAACACCCATCTCTCCAGGTTATTCCAAATCCTCTTCATCCATTACATGCATAGACTTTTCATGAGCAACTAGTGATTTGGTGAATTTCCATCTTTACTTAAACGTCTAGGTGCAGACAGTTCGACATTCCTAGGTTATTTTTCTCATAGTACAGTTTTCCTAAGACTGCCTCAACCTGTCATCAAAGTCAAGCCACCTCAAATAGAAAGTTATCCTTTAAAATTTTGAATGCTTTCTCAATTTCATTTGTAAGCTTCTCCTTCCTAGAAGTCACCTTCATGAAAGTTACCCTCATAGGTCTATGACTAGTACAATCTAAAAGTCAGATTTTGTTGTTTTTCTTCTAAAGTTGAAAGTTTCAATGAAATTAGGTATCCCCTCATTATTTCAGTGGATACTCACCTTAAAGCTCTGGACAAAGTTGTTCTAAATAACAAGACTTATTGAAACAACAGTCTGTATTTATGATTTAATAGTTGGTTATTTGAGCATTGTCAGAAGAGAAGGAGGAAAATGGAAGAAAAAGTAAGGAACACCAGAATTAAAGGTGAAAGTCCCTTTAGGCTGCAAACTGGGAGTTTGCTGAGGTTGTTAACTCTCAGTGCCATCGCTTAATAGCTACAGAGCTGACACCACAGTGCTTTTTGACAGCTCATACAGGTACACACTGGCCTTCCCTAGATTTCAATGCTGATATTATCTAACTTGTTGACAAGAATGTCCATCCACATTTTCAAAGCTGCTCCTTGCAGACACGTGCCAGGCTGCCAACATCACTGCTCAGTGCTGCTGGCGCTCCGCAGGAGTGGGCAGGAACTCAAGGAGGTGGTGGTGGGGGATGTCTGCAGATGGGATCTCCAGTGCACTCAGCTCCTCACCGATAAAAATCTGGAGTCCAATCCTATCACACCTCTGAGGTTCTCCTCAAACATACGTTAAGGTAACTAGACCACAGTGATACCCCAAAGCAGTGTTTGTTTTTCAAGGATATTTGCCTTGATGTCTATTACAGGTCTTTTTCTATCTTACTGTAATACAGTTTTTCACAAATTGCTTCTGCATCTCTTCCCTGCTTCTTTTTACTCTTTGCAGCCAACATGAAGTGGTATATGAGTTTACATAATCTTTTGTTTTCTTTGCTTATAACTCCAGATATCTAAAGACTAACCGGCAGACAGCATGCTTGGACAAGGATATTGAAGACAAATCTCTGGTCTCTTCTGAAGCTACTAGATAATTGAAGTCTTATTTTCAAAGGAAATAAAGTATATAGGACAAATGCTCAATAGGCAATGGACTTTTTTTAAACATCTGTCAAGCAAGATCAGAAGAGAACATGTTCAAGACTTTCACATGTGTTTTGTTCCCTTTTTCTGTATGTGTTGGCAGGAGAGAAACAATGAAGAACTTGTCATTTTCTTCCTCTTTTTTCCCCAAGGAATCTATGGCTGTACATTTGACAACATCACCTGACCAGGACCTGTCCTTCCAGCCAACGTTGATTAAACACTAAGTTAATCAAATGACAGACATCAAAGACATAAAGCAGTATTTGTCCCACATACAATACCTTGCCCCAAGGCTTATAAAAGTACAACAAAAGCAAATTACAGCATACAGCAACTTATAACTGCTAATAAAGTTTGTTGACAAACACCTGCCCAATATATTATCTACCTGGACAACACTTTTGCTAGTTACATGTTTTTCTAGGCTAAGGAGGCAAACTCTGCTTGCTTTTCCATAGCATATTTAAGTTAAAAAAAGAGTCTACAAAGTATTAAAAACTAATAATTCAAAACTAGGTTCATTTGACAGCCTAAAAGGTTATCTACATAAGAGAGTTGTTTTGTAGAAAAGCAGTAACAAAGAACAGAGGTGGGCACAGGATGTCTTTCATACTGTGTCTTCTATACAATTCTGTATATAGACGTGGTGGAATAACAACTTCATTCTTAACCAGCACAGGTATATGGGTACCTGAAACCACAAAACTGTTCTCACAGCAAAGGACAACTAGAAGAGGAGCAGGCCTAGTTAGCCAAGATGAAACACTGTGCTGTTGTCAGGCCTCATGTGCCCCAGTATTGCTAGATGAGAAGCTTTAAGAGAAAAAAAAAAAAAAACCAAAAAAAACCAACAACCCTAATCATAAGCCATTCCACCCCAAAACTCACACAGAGACTATTTTGACTTTCCATAAGACTCAGTGTAATGTTTTGGTCTCTATCTCCCCAGGACTTTAATACCCATCTCTTAGTCCTCCTATCTGCAAAGCTACTTTTCAAACAAACAGTCACGCTTCTCAAATACTCCCTACCAAGAGACCCCCAAAACAAAGAAAACCAAATGATTTGTTTTTTTATCAGTATGAACCAATGAGCTTAAAGTTGAAGAGTGGCATAAATAATGCCTCTCACTTTGCATTGCAATCATCCTTACTATTATTTTGAAGTGCTAACAAGAAGTCCTTGGCTCACTGTTACCCTGCATGACTATTTGCACACTCCAGAAAATGCGCAGAATGCCTTTCAGTCTCACAGCTCCTTGTACTCTCTTGCTCTGTAATCACAGGACTCATTAGAAGAAAGTGAAACCATGAACCTTCTTAGACATTCAGTTTTCAGAAAGTTGTGAGGCTCCAGCACATTGCGTTCAGGTGTGGATGACGATAGCATCTATGCTTGCTGAATAATGAACTTCCAGACAGATTCAACTTAGCTAAAAACTTCACAATTAGACTTCTGGATGTGCTATAAACATATTTATATATTTTAGCTGTCATATGTAAAAGCATTTAAAAAAAAAATATATGCACACATACACTTTCTTAAAACAGGTCTAACCCCATCAATAAATACTGTTTCACTGTTTTTCAGATGTGAGCAGCTTCTTCAATGCAGGCATGCTGTCTATAAGATACAGCTTTACAAGGCAAAGGAAAAAGTTATGGTATAGAGACATTACCTATTCCAAACTGTCCTTTTAATTACAATTCATTATTGAATTCCTGCTCTAGGCTTAATATGAAGGGACTGCATTACTAGCTAATGGAGTATTACAGTACTCTACTTGCTAATTTAGTACTCTGAATCTCACCATTATGGTTTACTTTGGCTCTGAAAATAGGAACTTGGATAAGAACGCATAGACCTACATAACCAAATATACCATTTACGGAAAATGCTGTTTAAGAAGTTCAGAGCAGCTGTTAGTGGATGCATTTGGCAAGTGTCCTGTCTCTGGGATGGTGAAAAGCCTTTCCCTAAATGCATTTTGATCATTCTAGAAGAGCTTTTATTTTGATTTCATGAGTTTGTTCACCAGAATACCATATGGGCAGAAAATTAGAGAGTCTTCATTATAGCATTACCCCAAGGACCATTCCCAGAAATACACCAAAATGTTTTCAGAGTATGGGACAGATTTATTATTTTGGTCCAAGCCTGAGACTCCACAACGATACAAATAAATAAATAGATTGTTAGTGCAAAAAAGTTACAAAGTTGGACCTGGACAGGCTGGAGAGATGGGCCCATGCCAACCTCATGAAGTTCAACAAGGCCAAGTGCAAGGTCCTGCACATGGGTCAGGGCAATCCCAAGCACAAATACAGGCTCGGTGGGGAATGGATCAAGAGCAGTCCTGAGGAGAAGGACCTGGGGGGTGCTGATTGATGAGAAGCTCAACATGAGCTGGCAATGTGCGGTCACAGCCCAGAAAGCCAACCGTATGCTGGACTGCATCAAAAGAAGTGTCACCATCAGGTCAAGGGAGGCGATTCTGCTCCTTTACTCTGCTCTGGTGAGACACCACCTGGAGTACTGCATCCAATTCTGGAGCGCCCAACATAGGAAAGACATGGACCTGTTAGAGCAGGTCCAGAGGAGGGCCACAGAGATGATCAGAGGGATGAATCACCTCTCCTATGAGGACAGGCTGAGACAGTTGGGGTTGTTCAGCTTGGAGAAGAGAAGGCTCTGGGGAGACCTTATTGCTGCCTTCCAGTACCTAAAGAAGGCACAGGAAAAGCTGGGGAAGGACTTTTTACAAGGCCACATAGTGATAGGACAAGGGAGAATGGTTTCAAACTGGAAGAGGGTAGATTTAGATTAGCTATTAGGAAGAAATTTTTCACTCTGAGGGTGGTAAGACACTAGAACAGCTTGCCCAGGGAAGTTGTGGAGGCCCCATCCCTGGAGGTGTTCAAGGACAGGTTGGATGGGGCTTTGAGCAACCTGGTCTAATGGAAGGCGTCCCTGCCTATGGCAGGGGGGTTGAAACTAGATGATTTTTACGGTCCCTTCCAACCTAAAGCACTCTATGATTCTGTGAAATACTAAGATGCAAAGTTTCACCTACAAATATCACTCACCATTACCAAAAGTAAAGATTGGCGTTGAAGACACACATAGCACAGAAAGCTTAAATTCAAACATTAGCTTGGTTCTAAATCTAAATCTTAGGCTGTTAATTACCCACACATCATTTACCTAGACACACATATAATCTCTTCTAGGAAGGCTGAGTGTGACAGTCAAGCCCAAAGATAGCAGAAAGGCTGGAATCAAGCAATGGTGACCAACCCCAAGCATTATGTCTTCCTTGCAGTGAAGAGAGAAGCAGTCATTTCTAACATAGTTAGGTGGCATAGGTGGCATTCCAGTTGGGAAACCAAAAAAAAAAAAAAAAAAGTCTTATTCTGATAAAGATGGTGCACAAAGAACTTCAGACACCCAGGGCTTTTCTGTGAGGGTCTAGAGTAGAGCTGGAGGGGAGACATTTTACTCTGGGTACATTTGTAAGGAAGTGGGATAACACATTCAGCAAGACTGAACAGTTTTCCCTCTGTTACTTGGTATTACATTAAAAAAATGAAGCCTAAATGAACAAGTAGGTGCTTTGTTTATGTCAGAATGAAATAGATGTTAAAAAGAATCTTTCTCCTTCGTATTTCTCCTATCAATCATTTATCTTGTGTTTTTTCTCACATATTCCCAAGTTGAGCTCATCCTTTTTTTGCAAGGACTTCTGACACAAAGCCTCGATCTGGTTGATCTCTTGGGTGAGATTCAGCCTGAGAAAAAGCATAGGAAGAATTCAGCCTTTAACCTTTGGCTTCCAGACCACTATGAAGAACAAAGACATCTTTTCACAGGATAACAAAGTGATCAACGCTGCACCATCATGCTCTGGATTTCTGAAGGAGATGAATATACAAGTTCCATTTTATGAAAGAAGCTCGTTTTCACAGCTTTTTGCGTGTTGTTATGTGCCATCAGGAATGAATGCATATGTAAACTTTGGGGGGGGAGGCCATCTCCTTGCCAGTGCTTCAGATACAACAGTCAGAACACCAGATTTTTGATCCTTCCCTTTCAGAAGCCCCACAGAACTAAAGCAGACCAAGCAAGTCCTTCCCCAGTACAAAGTGTCCTGCCAAGACATTCCCACACTTTCTCCTCTTCAGTTTTTGTCACCCTTTACCTAGGCTACCTGGTCAGCTTGGACCAAAGCCTTTCACACGGGGAAAGGACAGAGAACACACATAGAAGAACACAGTCTAATTTGACCCAGTCCCTTCCTACTAGGCAATCTTACCCTGAAGAAAAACACTAAAGTGTCTAAAAAGTTTAGAGATGCAGCAGATGTCTCAGAAGAGATACTGAAGTCTTTGTTCTGAAGTAAATTGCTCCAAGATGATTCCTTCCCTTTGTTATTTTTGGTCTACTGATGCAAAAATGGCCATTATCATCAACCTCCAGTAATTTTAATTTGCAGAGCACCAAGCCAATAGAGGCGACAGCAGAGTGAATTTTGGCCAGTCACCTCCTCTTGAGAGGTGCTAATTAGGACATTGATCCTGAGGCTTTCTGATGATGCAGTTTGGTGATGTTCCAAAACCTCCCACCTCTGCCATTCTTGTAAATACTGCAGTTAAAAAACCCCAACCAAACAAAAACACACACAACAAAAAACAACCCAAACCACAAAACACACACACCCCCAACCCCAAAAGCCAAGAAAGCAGCAGTTGTCATTAGAAGAACACCACAAGAAAGCACCTTTCACTGAGGTGTCCAAGTATATGTTCCGTAAAAGAAATTAATGACATTTGGCCAAACCAAACCTGATCTTATACATAATGAAAGTGACAAACCTGCGTGACAAAAATATTAACTGCATTCTTTTTTTTCCTGGAGATTGGCAGAACTTGTTACATCTCACTTTTGATTAAGTTAGGAGGAATTAAAGCACCTACACAGTGGAACAAGAAATATTCATCTGCCTCATACACGTTGGACTGCCACCTGATGTTGGACAATACAGCTGCAAAACGAATCATTAGCAGACCAGATGACATTTCTCAAGGCACAGCTAATTTCACTCACTGTAGTTGTGACAAGCAACTGGAGTGTTCCCATGCCAACTGACAGCCAGGGTCTGTGACGCTTGCCTGTCCCAATTTTTAGAGGCCCGCAAAAAGAATAGATGGTAAAATAGAGAGCAGGCACAGTCAGGGTACCCTATTTTGAGATTATCACTAGTCACTTCCACTGGCAGTAGAAACATGCTAGTTGCACTAATGGCATTAAAAAGAGATTAAAAATAATTAACGAATTGCAGTGTGTAGTGCCAAAAGAGGTCAGTAAGGTAAAACGCTGTCACAAGGTATCATGAAAATGCCAACTACTCAGAGTACATAAGAAAAAGGTAATCTATCACTACCCCAAATTCCCAACACAGACACCAGTAAATACTTTCCAAATTTTGTTGTTTGTCCAGGTACCAGAGGAAAAGAAAATGGATAAGGGCTGTTTAATTTTGTTCTAAATGGATATTTGGGAGGTCCTATACAGTAACCAAAGAATATCAAAATACACTGAAACTTATGGAAGAAAGTTAGCGCCTGAGATTATAGTGCCCACAAGATTTGGTCAATTAGTTTTTTTTTTTTTTTTTTTTTTGTTTAAATAGGTGAGATAGTATCAGTTTTTTGATGGAGATTTTTCTTTTGTAATGAGTGGTAATTCTGACCATGGTTATGACACAGTTTCTTACTAGGCTCCAATCCAAAGCAAAGCCATCCCAAAAATACCTGTCAGGGCAAATGCAAAAATAGGTTTGACACTTATCTACGTCAATTGTAGTAGGATTTAAACCCATTCCTTCTGCATCTCTCCGAGTACCCTAATGACCAGAAGCATTAGCTATTTTGGGGTAAGAGAAATGAAGCAGGCATGCTATTGGAGCAGAAAGACTGACCTGACCTACATTGTAGTAGCTCATGTTTTTAAGCAGTGGATGCCACTGTTTCACTCATGTAGTTTTAGCAACTATTATGTGGTTTTGTTTTGATTTTTTTTTTTTTTTTACAGATTAGCAACATTTATACTGTTAGAGAGGATATTGAAGAAAGTCGCTTTCCCCAAGTTTTATTTTCTTAGTAAAAAAGGACTTATTTCATGGGAAATTGGTTCAAATCAGTTAGGGTTGAACAAGATGAGGACTAGGACTTAGAAGCCCCCGTTTGAGAGAAAAACTTCAGTAGACAAAACCAGTATTATGGTGAGGATAATGAAAAAAACTGATAAAGTTTCATTGACAAGATCGCTAAGTGTTTGATGCAAAATTTACATAATAAAGATCAATAATTATCAAAACCCCTAATCCCAAGGAAAGACTTTCTGCCAGCAGTTTTGGCTGTATAAATCGGAGATTTGCCTCAATAGTTATTCCTTAACCTCAGTTTATTTCTCAGTTGCCAAATGTGAATACCATCCCAAGCTATGGGGGTAGTTCGCACATACCTCTGCATCCCAAATCTAAGCCCAAGAGAAAATTTAATTAGCTACTTCATGCATACAATCCTGAAGGAAAAAAAAAAAAAAACAAAACCAACAACCCACCAAAACCGCATCTGAGAAGACAGATTCTGAACCTTAGCAAACCTGAGTTCCTAGTGCAGGACACTCAAAAGTAAGTACCAAACCCCTGCACACTATGAGGAGCTCCTACTTCTTCCTCCTCCTTGATTAAGTTTTGCCCAGATGTTCAGAGTCTAAACCATTAGATTCTTTAGAGATGATAATCTCTGCTCACAGTCTACATTGCAAGAGCAGAACAAGTTGACTCTGTTTTTTTTGAAGCTGTTCTGCAAAGACGAGTCTCAACCAAGCACCTGAATCTTTTTTCCCCTCCAAGCCACAAGGACACAGGAGGATTTGGTATGCAGATCCTGTCAAAGCTATTCTTGGCACCAAAAATGCATTCACTTCATCTGCAACCTCTCCATGGTTTAGCTTACTTCTTTGCATCAGATCAGGTTTACATTGGAGTTTCTTGCAGGGCAGCTTCTAAATGGAAACTACCATAAGAAAAGCTGACTTAATATCTTGGGGCAAACAGTGAGTGTTAAATAGTGGTGCAAACAAATATTTGGGGCTATGACGTCTGTTCCAATTCAAGGTCACCCCGACTGCTTTACATGTCACAGACCTAATGGAAACAGGTTACGGCAACCGCTGTAAAGCAGCAACTTCAGACTTGGGGTCAAAGGGCAGAAAGGATGCAAACATCTTCTGGCATTCATTGTTCCTTTGTGGAAAGGAAGAGGCCAGACATCTCACAGCACGTGCGTGTGTACACAACAGACATGCAGAATGTCAGCCCCTGCCTGGGGGGGAAGAATGTGTGCCCTATTGAAAAGGATCTCTGCTTATTTTATACTAAAACTAATTAACTGTAAAGTACTTGTCAGTAGAGAGACTGTTCTCTTGTATTGGACGTTCCTGTCAGACAAACCAGGCAGAAGGAACTGGTGAGCAGGGACACAAGCTGCTCATGAACATAGGGTAGGCTCTGGCCAGAACCTAAGAGGAGGTGGGATGATACATCTCAACATGGTTATGTCCCACCAGAGGGACAATCTTGCGTGAAGTTCACTGGCTAAACACCCATTTCATTTATATACCAAAGGGAAACGTACCTATTGCGACTATAGTGGAAGCAGTATTTTCCCAAACCTGGCTCTCCAGCCAGCTTGAGTCTTTAGAGAAGAACATATCCAAAGAGGAAAATGCTGGACAACAAGCCAGTATTTTCACTCGAACACCCAACAGCCATAGCGTGCCCCGGAGTGGGTCAGTGCAAAGTGAGGAATCAGTACAGAGCTTTGGGAATCCCACTGCACCAGTCAGCACAAAGTCACCAAGTCTTTCAGCTAGTGATGCAGTGTGGTATCTTAGGGAGAATACAGCCAGCAAGCCCGCATACCCAACCTCACAGCTCTCCAGGAACATGTTTAATCTGAGCTCAACACTGCTAGTTTTCTAGCTCAGAAGGCTTCACTCTTTATACTGACATTGAAACAAACTGCTCTGAAAAGCTTTACGGATTTGAAAGGAATGGATGCAGATTCTCCACTCTGATGAGTGGGACTGGAGGGTAGAAGAGGTGCCCTCTCAAGTGAGTGTTTGGCATGCCTGTCCCTTCTGTTCCTTGGTTAGGATAATCGCAACACAAGAAATAAAATCCCACCCAACTTCCTGATGGGTTCTGTGATAATGACATACTCTTATTTCTCAAGTGATGACAAAAGCTCTGAGATAACTGGGTGTCAAAGCCTTACCATTCCCAAATCAGACATCTCCAAGATCTGAGGAGTCAGCCTAAAAATGAAACAAAGGCTGCAGCTGTGAGTGACAACCCGAGTGCCAATACTTCTATCCTTGCAGCATGGCAATCAATTGTTTCCCAAAAATACAACTCACTGGAGCCAAGTGTCAGATCTTACTGGAGGCCAAGTTCATCCCAGTCACAGCCAGCGACGTTACATTTCCCATAGATGGCTCAACAGGAGCTCCTATGCTGTTCAGCCCTACCAACTCATTCAGAGCTGGCTTGGGCGTCTTGTAACATGGTGCTGCAGAGGCCGTATTCACACTGCTGCTAACCTCTGCTTGAGAAGAGCAAATATTTGCTTCAAACTGTAACAGAAAAGATGCAAAATAATATTGGGGTTTAGGTGTTTTTCTAGCTGCCTATTTAGTTTGTTTCACAGCACTGTACCTCACAGTCTCATGTTTTTCAGATACAATAGCTTTTGCTGTAGAGTGCCAATAGGTGTTCATAGCAATTAAGTACCAACATTTACATGCATAGATCATTATAAGCATGACCTATTCCTTCGCCTGCCTGTTGCACATTACCAGAACATCCAGCTGGGTTAGGCACGTGCAAGTTATTTTAAAAGATCGTTGGAAGAAAGTATAAACCTATCTGATTAAAAAATGTCAACCCATTTATGTTTCAGTGACATGAAGAAAAATGAACTAAGAAATGGAACCATGCATGTCTTAAAAAAAAAACCCAGAAAAACAAAAGCCAGAAGATGCCACAGGCAGACAAATATTTCAAAGCTCAAGAAAAGAGCTCAAAAAAAAAAAATAAAAAAATCACACACAGCATCTCCAGTCAGGCAGCGATATCTCCTAGTCGCTTCCCAAAGTCTTGCATTCTCTTATCAGGGTTATCAGACATATCCATCAACTACTCGGAAAGT
The DNA here is from genome assembly GCA_013398815.1 of Ibidorhyncha struthersii. Classification (NCBI taxonomy): domain Eukaryota; kingdom Metazoa; phylum Chordata; class Aves; order Charadriiformes; family Charadriidae; genus Ibidorhyncha; species Ibidorhyncha struthersii. Next base: position 550,099 of record VZSZ01003186.1, on the reverse strand, counting down.
TCAGAACCACAGCGCAGCAAATCGCGTTAGACACACCGCAACCCGGAGCGCTGCCGGTCAGTTACTTCGGAGGGAAAAAAATTCCTAAAAATCTAGATGTGCAGCACCCTCTAGCGACAGTCGCCTGTCCCCACACTTGACTTTCTCAAGCATTGGTGCTATGGCGGGGGGGAAGGCCAGGAACAACTTTTCCAAAATATAAATGTGAAGCAGAAAGAGCCAGTGAAACGCCAGTCACTGCACAGCAGTTTGCACCAGAGACCGGGGTCGGGTGTCAACTTACAGTTGCAAAAAGAGTGAAATAATCCCACTTATCCATCTACCCATCCGGACTCTCTCTATAAAGCTTATTGAAAAACTAAATTGGAATTCAGTGCACGTACTCTGCTCAGATTTTCTCCTCTTTTCCTTGAAAGTTAGGTTTAAGAAATCCTTGAAGATTCTTACTAATCAGAGCACCCGGCTTCTGTGAAGTCAGAGATTTTTAGTCTCAATTCAGTTTTTCAAAGTTTCACTGTGTTCAGTCAAATCACTTTGGAAAATACTAACATTATGCTTAAAATTTAAACTGATATTTATTTGTTCCTCTAGAAAAGTTTTTCATAGAAATCAGTGTCTTCATTTCCACATTTTTGACAAAAAAAATGTTTCCCCTGGGAAAACATCAGGAACATCTGTCTGTATTCCAAACTCTTGTGTTTCAATACTGACACCCTGAGCGTAAAAAAAAAAAAAAAAAAAGAACCAAAATTTAGATTCACTTCAGTTTAAAAAGAAAAAAGTTATACATAAAAGATTAATACTAGATTGAAAAACATTGAGAACCAAACAGCTCTTCTTAGGCTGTAAACAGATACCTCTGTGTTCTTCTAGCACTGTCTGACCAGGCCCACCCCCTGTTTGTCAGGTAGCCATTCCCAAGGCTCAGGTCGACAGGACTGTGCAGGGCTGCACATATGTTGACACACACCTACAATTAATTAATAAAACCAGGCTGCTTCCAAAAGTAATTTCTTTTAATCTCAAATACTTGAATGCATTTCAGTCTGAATAGGTAAGTGAAAGCTTTCCCACGCGGTTAGTGCTTCCCTGCCTATGTATTTGTGACTGCCTCTCTTGCAGAAGACATTCAGGGGTTACGGCAGCCACCATTGCCTCTGCCCATCTGTACTATCCAACCATTATGCCCTTCAGTTATGGCCTAACAAGTCACCATATCATTTCCCAGCAAGGAACAAGATAATCCCATTAAACTCCATATACCCATGGTACTCCTACAGAGGAAGGCATCCCCAAAAAGTTTAGGTTAATTTTTCAACCGAGTTGCCCCAGGGCTGAGTAGAGAATTTAGGTCTGCTGACTTGTTCACTGGGCTGCATTGCTTTGAAGAAAACTTCATACTGATTACTGTAAAATCTCACTGAAGTGATGTGCACTCATGTGAGCAGAAAGAATGTTTAGAGAGACTTTTCAGAAATAGCTAAATAAGGCATAAGGAAGTAAATAAAGCACACATGATTGTGCTTTCATAACCAGCTTCCTCAAAAGTTTCATTATGTTATTTTTACTGTTCATCACGGTGAGAAAGCTTTGTGTTCTATCTTATCACTTTGAATTTCTTTGAGGGATACCTTTGCCACTGCAGTTTCACCCTGTTTTCGTCATGATATTTAAACGGTACCTTTGAGAATATTCTCTACTAAATCTTGATGCTTCTCTTGCAAATAAACATACATCCTCCTATACTTAAGAGGCTTTTTTTTTAAAGTTGCTTTTTTTAGCAGCTGTAAATTTTTGAAGCAAAGCTAAGTACAAAGATGCACAGGGATTTAGCAATTTAAATCAGTTGATCATTGCAGAAACACCACAAACACGTGAAAGATTATTAAGACAGATGACAAATACATTTACACTGTTACTCAAAGCTCATGATCCTTTCCATTACATTCCGGAGCTGCCATTAGCTTATGTGACTAAAAGCTACAGGAAAAAAAAGATTATTATTTCCATTCCTCAGGTATGAGCTACAATACTACGGGGTTTTAGACAAGTTTTGCTGAAACAGACATATTCATACATTACCATAAATCAAACTGATCTTGAGAGCTTAGGAGCACTTTAGCATTTGATTTGTAGTTTGGACTGCTCTTCTTTTGTGTTCCCCAGCAGCACATCGTTTGTGTCCATGCCCCAGCAGGGTCTAAGCCTTCCCAGCTTTAGTGTGCTGCTTTGACTTTCTGACCTTCCATTTTAAATGCAAAGTCACTGGCAAGGTATCTCAACTACGCTCACTCCAAAGCTTGTAAGGATTACCCTCAGTCAATGCTGGAGAGCTCTGCAGGAGTGATCAAAGTTTAATCTGTTTCTAATTAAAAGCTGATCTGCTTGATCCTGTGCTCTAAAAATATCAAGCTGTTTACATAAATTGTTTTTTCTTTTTTTTTTTTAACCCCCATCATTTTATAGTGCAGACAATAAAAGAATGCAAGGCATTATGAACTTTTTTTTAAACAGGCAAATGTGTTTCAGAATAATTAACAAAAGACATTTCAAGAGCAACTAGAAGTGAAAAGAATGAAGAGGCAAGTTAGTAAATGAACTTCTATTAGATATACATAGCCATTTTTCAATAGAAGGAGCAATGGCAATTACAAAACATAAACAGATTTTATAAACAACAGCTATTATGCTTCTGTGCTGTCCTTAACCTGAGATATTTTCAGGTTGGATTACGAAAAAGCAGGTAAGAAGAACACCACCCACAGAAGAGATCATGCAGGTAAATGGTATTGCCGTTAAGCTTCATTTTGTAGCATGTTCTAGCCAACTAACATTAGGTAACAGCCACCTGAAACTCAGGCCCATGAAGTACTCAAGAACAAGGATTCAGCACTTCGTATAAGCTGGTTCCTCTTAACTACCCCTTTCCCTTATTTTTTCTCCCAGTTAGATTCCTCCCCCGCCCCCCCCCCCTTTCTATTCACATGGAACAAGCAGGCCTTCCATCTTATTTTATATCTTTTGCAACCAAAAAAAGTTAAAAAGAAAACAGCTTTTTTTTTTTTAAACAATATTTTGTTTTGCATAAAATATTGAGGTTTTTTTAACCTCTAAACGATGGCTTTTTCAATCTGTCCATACTGACTGTGGTGTAAACCAGCTATTTTTTAAAAAAAGAAAAGAAGCTTCTCCAGAATATCCCACTTCTGAGAACTTGCTCACACTTCCTCAAGTATGCTGCAACTCATGAATTTTCCAGATTACCTGAGGGCCTTTCACCCTGTACTGCAATACATAAGCTACAGAAAACCATGTACTGAGATTAAAAGGTCTCACGATCAGATGCTGAGCAGCCCATATTACTCTGTGTTTTCCTTTATGTCTTTGATCTACTTACAGTTGCATGGTCTTTTTCCAAACTCTGGCCGCATTCCATATCAGAGGCTCTGGGATAACAAAGCTCCTCTTGACCCACCTTCAACGCAGCAGACAACAAAACCTCACCTGAAAGGCTCATTGTAACAAGAATGGTGACTTCTATCTGAAAGCTCTTTATAGCTAGAGGCTACAGGGCTCCTCTAATTTGACAGAAATTGGATGAAGTACAGCTATTAACGAGATTAGTGAGGATGTGCACCATACACAGGTGATAACATGTAGCAGCACCACTTGGGACACCCAGGTGGGACAAGGACATGACTTAAATGGAGGAATACTGGTTTAGACTTGAAGGTGGGGCAACAAAATTTTGGCCTTGGCTAAGACAATAGCACTATTCACCTGGAGGAACTGGAAAAGGTTTCGTGGTTTATATCTAATTTCCTTTATCCAAACCTATTATTTTTCCCTCAGTGGAGATTCTTTCTGCTAGAGTTTGAAAAGATAACTGTGGGTATCCTGAATGTCCAGTGAAACTTTCTCTCCTCAGATGTAGTATTTGCTTACACTTTGCCATGGCTGCGTGTTTTCAGGTTAGCTGTGGTAGTGCTCAGTGTTTGAGGCTGTGCCTTATTATGGCAATGAAAACATAATTTAAATGTATGGGCTATTGACTCATTTGTTGAACAATCTACCAACAAACAAACTTGCATCAATGCTTCATAATTTGTATTCACTTGTGGTTGCTGTTGAGAAACAGCTTAGGTTGTTGGTCATCTCAGCCAAAGGCAATTATCCTCATTAACAGCATTCACTTCAGGTGTGTGTTTAAGCAAAGATCTATTGCTGCTCGTTCCAACCAGCTGAGAATGTCCACAGATTTGAAGCAATACCACTTTAACTGCCATAAAAATTCCTTTTCTCATGTTTTAGATGTGTCATTCAGTAAACTGTGTATTCCTCTCCAGCTTTCCCATTTTGCAGCAAACAAAATCTTAGTGTTTGAGGAGGAAAAATGAGCTTATTCATAAATATCTTCCCCATTGCCAAATACTGAGTTGTTAATATAATGTAAATAAAAAACTGTCTGTAAGATATTTTTATTTATATTTTTAAGGCTGTTTTTTTTAACTGTGTTGGTACAAGAGGTTGTTCAGGTAAGGGTTGGTGTGTGTAAGCAGACAAACTCTGGAACTCCTGAAGTCTTTGCTGCCAAGAGGAATGTAGTTTTTGTCTGAAAAAGTGATGTTTTACATTAACAATGGAAAAGAGGTAAAGTTGAAAAGAAATGATGGTGAATTACCTGACAATTACTGGTTTTGCCTCTTTTCTGAACATGTGATGGTATTCTGTTTCGATCCATTTTCTTGCAAAAATAAATAGGCTAAACATTAAATGTACTAGTCATCCTCTTAGGAAAGTAAAGTCTGTATGAATAATGTATGCTAACTTGAAAACTGTATTGATACTGCTAGTGATCTTCCTAATGTTATGTATGTTTGTCATATTTTAAAATGATACAGCAATTCTTTCTCAAATATTCACATTCGAAGCAAGGACATGATATACTGCAGAAAATACGAAGAATATTTTATTAATCACAAAGCCTCAGATAAAAAGTCTTGAACTGTATCTTTAGCTAGCTGAGTCTTTTCAGTGACAGCATTGCATGTCATAACTTCAGGAGAGAAGTCATTTCACAAAATGAGTTAAATGCAGCCTGGGTTTAAGCAGGAGAAACTCCAATGATTAGAGCTGGTGTTACGCCTTACTAATTCCAGGGCTTGATGTCTATTTGCTGTCTTTGCAACAGCATTAGTTCAAGTTATTTCCAGTAGACACCTGTGCAGATCAGGAGTTCGCTGGGCTGTGTTTCGTTAAAACAAACAGATGTGTCTTCATTTTTACCCTATATCTGTGTCCAAATGTTATAGAAAAATATGCACCAACAGTACAAATTATTAGTGTCTGCTATGCTGGTATTTCTGTGTTTTCATCCCTGGAGAAAATACATTATCTCCAGACGAAAACAAAGCTGTTCATTGTGGAAGTAGGAAAAGCAAGTCACTCGGGAAACTCCTGAAATATCATGAATTGTCTGGTAGGAACAAGTTTGAGAACCAAAAAAGCTATAGAACCTGTCTTTCCTAAAACAGCTGCACACATGTAAAAAAAGGTTTTGAACTCCACCCAAAGAAGCACAGTTAGGAACTTTGGTTTTGGGAGATTTTCACATAACTGTAAATAAGGACCTGGCTCTTGGGGTACGTACTCATGGAGTGACTGGACTGTGAATAGACGTTTCATAGAATACAATCATAGAATCATAGAACAGTTTGGGTTGGAAGGGACCTTTAAAGGTCATCTAGTCCAACCTCCCTGCAATGAGCAGGGACATCTTCAACTAGATCAGCAACTTAGAGCCCTGTCCAACCTGACCTTGAATGTTTCCAGGGGTGGTGCCTCTACCACCTCTCTGGGCAACCTGTGCCAGTGTTTCACCACCCTCATTGTAAAAAATGTCTTCCCTATACCTAGTCTGAATCTACCCTCTTTTAGTTTAAAGCCATTACCCCTTGTCCTGTCGCAACAGGCCCTTCTAAAAAGTTTGTCCCCATCTTTCTTATAAGCCCCCTTAAGTACTGGAAGGCCGCTATAAGGTCTCCCTGGAGCCTTCTCTTCTCCAGGTTGAACAACCCAAACTCTCTCAGCCTGTCTTCATGGGAGAGGTGTTCCATTGCTCTGATCATTTTTGTGGCTCTCCTCTGGACCTGCTTCAACAGGTCCATGTCCTTCTTATGTTGGGGGCCCCAGAGCTGGATGCAGACTCCAGGTGGGGTCTCACGAGAGCGGAGTAGAGGGGGAGAATCACCTCCCTCAACCTGCTGGTCATGCTTCTTTTGATGCAGCCCAGGATATGGTTGACCTTCTGGGCTGCGAGCACACATTGCTGGCTCATGTCCAGCTTTTTATCTATCTGTACCCCCAAGTCCTTCTCAGCAGTGCTCCTCTCGATCCCTTCATCCCCCAGCCTGTATTGATACTGGGGGTTGCCCTGTCCCAGGTGCAGGACCTTGCACTTGGCCTTGTTAAACCTCATGTGGTTCACAAGGGTCCACTTCTTAGGCTTGTCCAGGTCCCTCTGGATGGCATCCCATCCCTCACGCATGTCATCCACACCACTCAGCTTGGTGTCATCTGCAAACTTGCTGACAGTGCACTCGATTCCACTGTCTATGTCACTGATGAAGATATTAAACAGTACCGGTCCCAATACAGACCCCTGAGGGGCACCACTTGTCACTGCCCTTCATCTGGACATTGAGCTGTTGACCAGTATTCTCTAGATGTGACCATCCAAGCAATTCCTCATCCACCAAACAGTCCACCCATCAAATCCATCTCTCTCCAATTTAGAGAGAAGGACGTTGTAGGGGACCGTGCCAAAGGCCTTACAGCAGTCCAGATAGATGACATCTGTAGCTCTTCCCAGGTCCACTGATATAGTCACTCCATCATAGAAGGCCACTAGCTTGGTCAGGCAGGACTTGCCTTTGGTGAAGCCAAGACATTTCAGGGTTAGAGGGATAGGTTCCAGGTACTTGGCAGTTGCTGTGGATCATACTAGAATAGATATTGTGAAAGGCCCCAAATTTTTGCTGTTAGATAATTGAACTCACCCCAGAAACTGGTTGTGTTAGTTAGAAGTGAGATTGGGGCAGGGGGTGGGTTAGAAATGAGAGAAGGGATTAATCAAATGTGTGTATGAAGGCTTTCTCTGAGCTGGTTCTTCATGAAGGTGTAGGCGAACAGGAGGGAACTGATGCTGTTCTTGCAAGGTGTGCTGGTTTAAGGACGTGACACAAGGTCATAACAAGTTCTGTCTTATTACTGTGGTGGGAGAGCCCTTCTGTACATGGGGAAGAGCTTTCACTTCTGCCAAGCCAAACTGATTTTCTCTGAAAAGCAGTGTTTGCACCACAATCCCCATCTTTGCAGAACTAACATGGGTGAAAATGTGGCTACATCTATGGAAATACTTACTTCCCTTTTTGCTTAATGCTCTGTTTGCTCTTCACTCGTAGGTCTGCTTCAGAGAATGCCATATGGCTTATTACTCCAAATATCCAGCCACTACAGGTAATGATAACAGCAGTGACCTCTGGCATAAAAACAAGTGTCTATTAAATAGAGGAAAAACTTCAGCAGGAATAATTGCCCGCTTGGAACAACTTACCACTAGATAAAAGACACTATAATAAGTCTCATAACAGCAGATTTGGCATTGTTTTCGGAACATAAGGAACAGCTGGCACCTCAGTATAAAACAAGCCATGTCAGCATCTGTTGTCCACAGCAAATACTCTACAGCATTTTTTAAATAAGAAAAATAAAAAGAGGGAGTCAGATATCCTGGGAAAAACCTCAACAATGTCTGTTTTTATTTTCAGGCCTCCAGCTTGGGAATTGTTATAAATTTCTAAGTAGATGCAACTACTCCCTCCCATTGCTATGAGAGTGCCACCAGAACTGCTGATGGGCACAGCTTTGGCCAGTGGCAGGTCCGTCTTGGAGCCGGCTGGCACTGGCTCTGTCCAAGATGGGGGCAGCTCCTGGTGTCTTCTCACAGAATCACAGAATCACAGAATAGTCAGGGTTGGAAGGGACCTCTGGAGATCATCTAGTCCAACCCCCCCACCAGAGCAGGGTCACCTACAACAGGTTGCACAGGACAGCGTCCAGGCGGGTTTTGAATGTCTCCAGAGTGGGAGACTCCACAACCTCTCTGGGCAGCCTGTTCCAGTGCTCCACCACCCTCAAAGTAAAGAAGTTCCTCCTCATGTTAAGATGGAACTTCCTATGTTCAAGCTTGTGCCCATTACCCCTCGTCCTATCAATGGGCACCACTGAAAAAAGACTGCTCCCATCCCCCTGGCATCCTCCCTTCAAGTATTTGAAAGCATTAACAAGATGCCCCCTCAATCTTCTTTTCTCCAGACTAAAGAGACCCAAATCCCTCAGCCTCTCCTCATATGAAAGATGTTCCAATCCCCTAATCATCTTTGTAGCCCTTTGCTGGACCCTCTCCAGCAGATCCCTGTCCTTCTTGAACTGGGGAGCCCAGAACTGGACGCAGTATTCCAGATGCGGCCTCACCAGGGCAGAGTAGAGGGGGAGGATGACCTCCCTCGACCTGCTGGCCACACTCCTTTTGATGCACCCCAGGATGCCATTGGCCCTCTTGGCCGCCAGGGCACATTGCTGGCTCATGGTCATCCTGTTGTCCACCAGGACTCCCAGGTCCCTTTCCACAGAGCTGCTCTCCAGGAGGTCGGCCCCCAACCTGTACTGATGCATGGGGTTATTCCTCCCCAGATGCAGTACCCTACATTTACCCTTGTTGAATTTCATTAAGTTCCTCTCTGCCCAACTCTCCAGCCTATCCAGGTCACGCTGTAAGGCAGCACAGCCTTCTGGCGTATCAGCCACTCCTCCCAGTTTAGTGTCATCAGCAAACTTGCTGATGGTACACTCTATCCCTTCGTCCAGATCATCGATGAATATATTGAACAGGACTGGACCCAGTACTGACCCTTGAGGGACACCACTTGTTACTGACCTCCAACTAGACTCTGCACCACTAACCACAACCCTCTGAGCTCTATCTGCTAGCCAGTTCTCAATCCACCCCACTGTCCATCCATCTATCCCACACTTCCTAAGCTTGCCAGTGAGGATGATGTGGGAGACAGTGTCGAAAGCCTTGCCAAAGTCAAGGTAGACAACATCCACTGCCCTCCCCTCATCCACCCATCTAGTGATCTCATCATAGAATGCCATCAGATTAGTCAGCCACGACTTCCCCTTAGTGAATCCATGTTGACTACTTCTGATAACCTTCTTTTCATCCAGGTGCTTTGAGATGATACCCAGCACAAGCTGCTCCATCATCTTTCCAGGGATGGAGGTGAGGCTGACCGGCCACTGCTGTAGCCCCCTGCAGCTATCAATACCTTGCCACGTAAACACAATTCTTCTGCCATTTAGCTGTGAGAAGAAAAGAAAAGGGGAAAGAATAAGAGGGCAGTTAGCAAATGGTTTCTCTAGCCTGAGACAACCCTGATCTTGGAGCTGTTATCTAACAAGCCCCTGAGCAAGCCAAGACCTGTTCCCATTGCAATTTTTCTCTTCAGTGCTGTTCTGTGGTTTTCATCCATCTCTCTGTAAACAGCTACTGGAGTTTTTTATATGTTTAAAAAATTCCTTTGGTGATGAGTTTGCAAAGATACATTCTAACTGAACTATAAGCTGCACTGCGATAAGAACAGCTTTCCAGCCTATTTTGAGCCAAATATTGGCTGGCTGGCTCTTACTGTCACAATACCTCAGATGTAAAATCCGCGCTTGAATAGTGGGAGAAAAAAAAAAGATACAGCTATTGTGACATTGCAACAGGTTTGAAGAAGTTGAAGGGAAGCCAACCCTGCTGCAACCCATGGGGCGAAATGCTTTCTCTGCCTCTCAAAGGAAAACTATTTGCCCAAGCCAGCAGCAGCCATCAGGTGGTGGGAGCCAGTGGGGATTCCCCAAGGGCGAGTCCAGCCAGGCCTGACCTAAGAGCTTGCCCGGCCAGCCCAGTGGGACAAGGGTAGCACTGAATGTCTTTTACCCCATCTTTAGCAGTCTCCCACAGTATCATAATAGCAAAGGGGTGAGGCATGGGCAGGAGAAGGAGACTACAAAGTGGGAGGACCACTGCCTTGTGATCAGCCAAACAAAGCCCACCCGTGGGGCAGTTGCTGGTGGTGATGCGCCTTGGGTCAGTGGTGGGCCAGTGACCCGTGCTGGTGATAGTCTGAAGGAAGGGCCTGGGCGGTGGTGGGACAGAGGCCACCTTCCACAAGGTTGTGAGTAGCTCCAATTTGGGTAAGGCAGGAAGGCTGACATTCAAAGACCACAGAAGCACAGAGGTTGGGAGAGACCCCTGGAGGTCTCCAGTTCAAGCTCCTGCTCAGAGCAGCCCCAGTCAGGTCAGGTTGCTCAGGACCTTGTTCGGTCATGTTTGGACACCCTCAAGGACAGAGACTCTGCAGCCTCCCTGGGCACCTGTTCCATGTCTGAACACCCTCACGGTGACAATCTTTTCCTTTTATCTAACTAGGATTTCTGTTTGCCAGTGTGGGCCTGGTGCTGCTTGTCCTTCCTCCATGCACCACCTCTTGAAAAGAATCAGGACTCATCTTCTGTACACCCTCCAAGTAGGCAGCTGTAGTCACCAAACAGCCTTGAGCCTTCTTTTCTTGATCCTGACCAAAGAGTCATAGACTTATAGACTCATAAAACAGCTTGGGTTGGAAGGAACCTGTAAAGATCATGTAGTCCAACCCCCCTGCCATGGGCAGGGACACCTCCCACTAAACCAGGTTTCTCAAAGCCCCATCCAACCTGGCCTTGAACACTCCCAGGGATGGGGCCTCCACAGCTTCTCTGGACAACCTGCTCCCGTGTCTCACGACCCTCATGACCAGAGGCAGCTCCCTCAGCCTGCCCTCGTGTGCTGTGTGCCCTGGACCCCCACCATCCCGAAGTCCCTGGGCTGGGCCCATGCCACATGCATCAGTGTCCTTCCTGGACACTACAGTCCAGGAGGGGATACAGGGGTCCAGATGCAGTTGCCAGAGTACCAAATAAGAGAGGAGTAAGGCATTTTTACTGTTTTTTTTCCTTGTTTTATTGTGTTTAAAATTGTTAATTGCCTAATCCTGAAAAGAACTCCTAATGAAGCATCTAGAAGAGACCTTAATTCTGAAGGCCAGCACCTCTTCCTGGCAGAACTGCTGTCTTCTGCTTCCCCAAAGGAACTGCTATCTTCTTTGCTTCATCTGTTGCTATTCTTCATGCACCACCACGGAGGGTTTGGCTTCATCTTCAGCCACCCACCAGGCAGCCTTCTTGTCCTCAGACTGAAGAAACCCCACCTCCAGGCCCCAGGGACCTTGGTGGCTCTCTGAGGGATGAATCCAGGATGATTCCACCTGCTGGCACAGCAGCCTGGTGGAAGCCAGGTCGTCTTATCCCCTTTTCTTGGGGCTCAGAGCAGAGCGATGGCATCCCTTCAGGAACAGTGGGGGTGGTGGATGGGAGAGAAGTGCTCCCGCCACCTGGGGCAATCAACAAAATAATTGCTCACTGCATGTTATAGCTGAGCCCACAAGATGGCCAGGCAGGGAGCCTGGGCCTCCCAGCTAATGCCAGAGGCGGAGGCTGGGCCGATGGTAGGGCACTGGCAGAGTGCTCCTGAGATGCTGCTGCCATGGTGTCATGGAGGGGAGCCCTGGCACAATGCGGCAGTGCCAGGTGAGCCATGCTGGAGGTGGATCCACTTCCATCGGCTCTTCCTGACCTTGACATAGATTCAGCTCCATGGGGTCCACACCATCAGCCACATGAACAATGGCCATCACTACCATGAGGCTCATGGTGCCCCATCTCTGATGCCACCTCCTCTTCCTCTGTGGCTCCTGCAATCATGTCACTGCTCTCCCACACAGAGGTGGACAGTCACCCATCTTGCTGCTCTGGGACCTCTTGCTTCCACACATCCTTGGCATTCAAGGACCTCAAAGCCCACTGAATTTTGGGCCAGCTGCTGGGGTCCCTGTATTTACACAAGGCCCGGAGTAGAAGGCAGTGAGGTGGCTTGTGACATCAGGAGGCTGCTGTGGTGGCGGATATATGTGGCCAAATATATCTGTTTGGGAAGATCAGGGTTCTGTGGCCTGAAAGATGCCCTACTGTGGGAGGAGGAGGAGGGTTGGGGGGTGACAGAGGGTCCCTTTCCTGGGGATCACTCCCCTGTGCCCTTCTGCTGTCCCTTGGGCACTGGGACTGCCCTCCACCTCCCCTCGTGTCCCTGGGCTCCAGCCCCCTCCTCATCCCATGCCCGGAGTCCCCTGGATGAGATGGTGGCAACAGTGACTCCCCACTGACGCGGCGCCCCGCAAGTGGCACAGGCCCCTGTGCCCAGCAGCGGCAGTGAGGGGGCAAAGCATCGAGACATCCCGCTGGCAGGAAAGGGAGGCCCAGCCGGCCTGCGCAAGGTCTGCCAGCACTCCACAAAAGACTTGTCCTGCCCTGCCCCTGGAGTGGGGAGAGGTGCCATCTCTTCTGCACGGAGCCCTGAGGGAGAGGGGAGGATAGGGCCCAGAGTCCCTCGGCTGCTGTGCCGGCGCGATGCAAGGAGTCTGTCAGAGGCCACCAAGGGAGGTGCTTGGGATCTGGAGGTGGCAGAGTTTCTCTTCAGTCTGAGGTTCACCCTTGCTCCGTTCTCTAGTTTTAAGTACAAACCT
>VZSZ01003186.1:488245-537344 GCA_013398815.1 Ibidorhyncha struthersii | reverse complement strand
TTTTTTTAAACCTTCTAATAAGAAAGGGGAGACATGTCCTGGGAAAGACCTTAATAGTGTGTGCATTCTTAACACCTTGGCTTCAGAATCATTATGAATTTCTAAGTAGATGCAACTACTCCCTCCCATTGCTGTGGGAGTACGGACTATCGGTCATGACTGTGATTCACAAAATTTCCTCTGAAATAGGCATGCATTGATGTTTTCAGGAATGGCGTGGTACATCACTGTCTTGCATCATCTTCTGCAGTGGGCAGTTAACAAAAATCTGAGAGAACGCTGAGATGTGTGAGTGTCATGGACATGGACTTCCCTATCTTTTTCCTGAGCTCAGATAATAAAACTTGTGTTAGATCATGTAGCCTATATGCTGAAATAGGTATACTGCAACTCCACACTCCCTTCATTTCCATACACCCATCTGGTTATGCTGAACTGGTTCAGAAGCATCTCTGCAAAACAAAGAAGGAGAAGTCTGCTAGGGTTCCTCTTCTGCAGCTTCTATGAGGTGCAAATGCTTCATACAATTCCTAGGCAGAGACATACCCTGAGAACAGCTATTGGACCATGTTTTAAAAGGCTGGGTGATCCGACAGTTTGTTCTTATGGTCATCAGTACTATGTGACCAAGATATTTTGCTTGTTTTGATAAAGTAAGGTTATTGATTTAAAAAAGAAAAATGTCATATTTATTTATCTCCGAGACACAGCAATTGCAAAATGAGACTTTTCATATTTACTCCTTATGTTAGGCAGACAATTTATTTTCAAGGTATTCCTCTGTGGAAATTATAGTTTAGTCAGGCTTGATAGGAAAACTTATTTTGGCAGAATTTTGGTTTACTTTGCAGTTTAAGTTCCAGATGACTTCGAGATGTCAAGCTGTCATCCTAACTGCCAGCACTAATATCACCTCTTATTTATTTTTACTGATATCATAAATATTAATAGAATTTTGCATCTACATTGTGCTTTCCATTCATGAATTTCAAAGGCTTTAAAAATGGTTAAAAATTCTCTCTCTCTGACAGGTAAAGGATTTTAAACACAATTTTTTTACCCTTGATTGTTCAAAGGCTAACTTAAATGCTTATTTGCAGAGTGTATTTCCATATATTTCTTGACTAACTCCCTGAATGCATGGATTTAATTAGTATTCATATTTGTGGTAGTTAAATCATTTCATCTAGACTCAACCAGTCAGGCAGAGAAGTCCAGATTACCAGGTATAACTACAGGATTCTGACTACCTCTTCAACAGGAAATTATTTACTCACTTTGAGCAACACTGGATTTGAAACCAAGAGAGATAAACAAGATTTCTGTGTGATGGAAAATGAAGAGAGAATTCTGAAGCCGCTGGGTGTCACTGCTTGACTGCCTTTTGTTGTAATAAATATACCAAGGTCTGCAAGGACTAAAAATTATCTGCAACAGCTCTAACTAGTGTCTCACTAGGAAAATGCTTAATTCCTTGTTCAACAAACAGCATTTGTCATTAGTATCACAAGTTCCAAAAAACTTTCTTTTGCTTTTGCTTGCAAAATGATATCTTTGAAATACCTGATTTATTTAGACTGGCTTATTTTTCTGGCAGCTTTTAAAATACAGAACGTGATTTTGTAATAAGTGATCGGCAAAGTTTTTGAATACAGTGACACTGAGGCAGGAGGAAAAAAAAAAGGATGTTTATATTAACTGAAATAATTTGCACTTCCTTGTTGTTTTTAACCACCTTCAGTTTACCAGGGCACAAGGGTTTTGGAAAAAGGGCAGGAGTTCTGAAAAAAGCAAATGAAAATTTAAAAAGGTTAAAGATGTGGTATTTTCTGTTTCCATTTATATTGGCTCATTTTTAAGGTAGTGTATACATAATTTGAAGACTTTTGCCAAAGAATGGGGGCTGATCCTGCAACCTGGAAGCAAAATCTGCCATTACAGTGATAGTTTGAGTTAAGCCAGACTGTAGTTATAGTTTCACCCAAAGAGTCGATTGTACATAATATACATGATAGAAAGGACATACCAAAAAAAATGTTTAATTGTAAATTTAAAGTGCTGTGCATCAATGCCTTATACAGCATTGCTTCATGATCTTGGGGTATCTGAAGTCCCTGGAATGATGGCACAGCTGTAATTCAGGAAAAAATCAGTAAGCCCCCCCCCCCCCCAAGTTTCTTGATGGCCTATATAATTATTTTTTCCTTTTGTTTGAAAATTTCAGAATGTAAAATTTATTGGAGTGAAACTACATTTAAAAACGTTGAAATCCTGTGCAAAAGAAAGGACTTTGTTCTCATATTGGTAGTCTTTCTAAAATCCAAGTTAAGACACAATGCAACAGCCCTTCTTTTTGAGACTTCCAGTTCCCACTTTGTTGCAAGGATTTAAGTTCCTTTTTTTGGGGGGTGAAGGAGGTGTGTTTGTTCTCTTCTAGCTCCTGGGAATCTTTCCCCCTGTTTTTTTCCTGAGCCAGGTCTCATTAACAACTTTGCTTTGGGAAAGAGTCCCAAACCCTGCTTTCCTTGGATAAGAAAAAGGTCTTACACACTTTATACACCAATGCAACATTTGAAACTTAAGGTCACTCTTCAGCTGGAAAATCAATTCCCTGCCTGACTTGTAAGATGGTTATAGTTTCCCAGAGCCTGACTTTTGCCTTATTTGCCCACTGCCTGTATTTCTTCCAGAGCTGCACCCTTTTGATGTCTCCCATTTTTCTTCAGCATGAACATACTTGTGGACTTCATGATTTTTAGGTGTCTCATTATTTAAGGTTTGGAGCTAGCAGTATTGTATCGAGGAGATCCAATCCCTTCCACGTCGGTCTGCATCAGTGGCAAACAAGCCCGTTCAGTTACTGGAGCACCATAGTGCAGTACTGTTGCTCAACCATTTTCAAAACTGGGGAATGAGTTTTCTGCCCCTTTTTTTGTCCTGTCCTATGCTGCAAAGCGCCTTGATTCACAGATAAAGACAGTGTGTTAACTCTTCTGCACCATATTCTAGCTGTAGGAAATAATCTTGCCAATCACTCCAGAAAAGTCAACTGTTTTTTCTAGGCCCCCTTTCATTTCAGTTTCCTCTTGTACACATCACTTATTTCAGTCTTCAGCACTTCCACTCTGCTGAAAAAGTTGCAGCCTCTAGCTACCTCACAACCCCCCAAGATCCTCCATGGCTCTGAGTGCTCAAACCAAAACCCACATGAAGCTAAGGGAATATTGCTACCCTGCTCATACAGGGTACAGACCTCCTCTCCTCAAGACCTCTCTACCAGCTCATTCACAGATTCTCAAAAAGAAGAGGCATAAGTTTCTACTTGGATAATAAGCGACTGACAGAGAGCAGCTGTTTTGCCCCAGTTCCAGACATCCGTTAGATTCTGCCCCAAACAGGTAAAAACGTGGGTATTTGCACCTGGCTGACCAGAAAGACATCAGCAGGAAAATTAGTGTAGAATGTAACTAGACTCAAATATTACTTGGAATATAAATTGCTTTTATAAATTGAACTTGAAACCCACATATAACCAAGCTGAACTGTGCAGAACCTAACCTAAATTTTCTCCAAAGAGCATCTGGATTTCAGAATCTGATTAAAATCAAGAGTTCAGTGGAATTTGGGCTGGTATTGCTGTGGATGGGTTCCTTGTAGTTTCAGTATGGAAAAGAGAAACTATTTCAGTATGAAGCAACAAAGGCTGATAAGATGTAGTAGTTGTATGGACTACAAATATGGAGTAAGACCCTGAACTATAGCACATAAACTAGAAAGCAGAAAAAGGGCTGAGGTTCACAGAAAGCATATGATCAATTAATTCTTTTCAACAATCACAGGATCCACAAAGATGCTAGAAATATCTCTAAAAAAGGCAAAAGGAAAAGGTAAGTGCCAAGCTTTCCATGACGAAAAATGACACAGAAAACCCACAAGAAAGGAAAATCCTCATGAACACTATAGACTGAGATTGTGTACGCAGTAGGAAAATATTTGAATGCATTGGGGACTGAAAATCTTACTCCCTCATATTTGGCTTCCCTCCAGTAATCCTTGAAAATACAATAAATGCCGCTGAGGGTGTATCACAAATAAATTACAAGAACATCTGTTAAGAAAGACAGATCCAGTATAATAAAGGTGTAGGTATAGCACAGACATACTTGAAATTACTCTTTTAAGTGTTGGAGCACCAATAAATACAGTAAATACAAATAAAGACAGAAGGATAGATTCTTTAAATACATAATGGGTGACTTCTTCACTGTGTTGTGGTTCTGAAAACCTGTTTTTCAAAATGTCTTCAGTATACAGCTTTTAAAGGAGATTTCATTCAAAGGGCATATCAAAAAGAGGGAAACAAACACTTTTGTTTCACATAAAATGTAAAAGTTTCAGCAATTTTTCTTTGCAAATGCAAAGAATGCAAATCAAGAACATGGAGATCTCTTGAAAACATTTACTAAGAAAACAATCCACCTTAAATGCTTCCTTTCAGTTTAGGCTTTTTGACACTAACATATATTTAAAGAACAATATTCTAAAGAATAGTATCTAAAGATACCAAAAAGAGACAGAGGTCATGGTGTGAAGCAGAACATAAGTTATAGTAGAAACTTTCAATCTTGATGGAAAAAACTGTCAGTGAATGAATTCACTGCAATCTTAGTAATATTTAATTTCAGATTAACAATTATAATCTGGATGTTTATCTAGCTCCACTACATATAATCTTGCTTCTTGATATTGTTAAATTCATAAAACAGAAGAACCCTTTGATTAAGTTTTCCCATGTTCATCTGATATTTGACCACTTGAATTTGTTAGTACAGAGCAATTTACCAACTCATAAAGCATTTTCATGTTTTTTTTTTTCCCCCTCAAAATCCTTTCTTGAACTTCTTGAACTGTGGACTCCAAAACCAGATACAAGATTTCTGCCACGGTCACAGTGAAATCTCTTACGGAGATAGTGAACCTCTCCTTGCCTTTTCTGTGCTTCTATGATCTTTCAAGGAATAAATTTGCTTCTTTTCTCTATTATCACATCAATCCTCAATAAATACTTAAAGGTTTGTGTGTATCATTTCAATGTTGACAAAATTACTTTTCTCAAAGAAAAAATACTTTGACATAAACCCCTAAAATCCTTGACTAGATTTTATAGTAATTAAAAAAAGTAAATGGTCACTGATTAAAATATAAATAATTGAATATGTTTATAAAATGTATGGAATTGCTTGAGATAGTCAAATGGCATAACACACCTTCTCAATAAAACAATTCATTTCAGAACTACAAGTTCAGAAAGCAATAGCCATTTAAAGACAGAACCATCTGAATTTGTTTTTTCTTTTTAACTGATGAATAAAGAAAAAAATGAAGGATTTTTGATTCTTTTTCAGAGAAACGCAGGATGAGAATGAGTTAAAGACTGGCCCATTCAAAATAGGAGCAAAGCACACATAAATTGTGAGAAAGTATAGCCATTGGAGCAAAAGGCTGAAAGAATTGAAGACCGGAAGACATGCAACAGCCAAACACAAGCTAGTGAGCTCTAAGTGAGCACTGAGGAAGTTCAGGCCACTGAGAAGCACACTGTTCTCCAGTCCCTCCTTCCTGACTCTCCAATGAGAGAATTACCTCGCCCCACATAAAGATGGCTCGGCATCAGTGAGAACGTAATGAAGTGGGAATTATTGCTAGCAACAGATGTTTTGCCAACTATATTTTGAAAAAGGGTGTATTTTGTAAGTCTTATTTAGAGTTAGTTCCCTTCTTCCTTTTAAAAATTCTTTTGTTTACTGCTTGCTTCGCAACATAGTAGAAAGATACACTTTTTTTTTTTTTCAAGCCTGTAAGACCCTCGGTTGTCTATCTAATTTTCCTACCCAAAACAGAGTAAACAAATGAGAAGTCTTCCTATTTGTAGGGGCCAGTATTAGCACAGCTGTCATGATGGCTGAAACCAGTAGGAGCTGCCATCGAAACACAGGATTTGGTGTTTTGTCTCAGCACCCCTTCACTTTCATTACTGAGTTGGGGAGTCTTTCAAGCAGGCATGTTCTTTGCTGTATTATTTTATTTAATTCAGAAGGATCAGCCAGCAAAATTACATTTGGTACAATATATATAAAATGTTGGTACTGCAGTGTATGTCCCTTTCCATAATCTGTCGCTTCAGCTGGCATCTGTTCTTAAAAGCACCTGAAACAGTACCATGCAATAATAAGTTCCTCACCTCTTGCACTTTTTTACTCTATAAAAATGTTTTCATTCTACATATAAAATTACAAGTGTTGCTCCTTCCTCCCTCCCCATTCACTGCCAGCCCTGCAAATTCTATCTGGCTCCTAAAAATAAAACAGAATGGTTATTTCCATTTCCACAGATTGCTGCAATTTCAAAGGTTACTTTATATCAAATAAAGCTTCACTTAGACCTTCCCAATGCATTGTCTTTGGAATTTATGCTAAATGATGCTTACAGAGTTGTTGCAGTTCTTTCATAGTTTTGCACCAAAATAACAGACCAGACGCAGTATTTTTAGGACCCCATTTTGGTATCATTCCAGCAATTTGAAAAGTGGTAAGTCTGAAGTGGTGCAACAGCTGGTATGAATTTAGATATAGTTGGATAAGGATGGTGATTCTCAGCTCCCAGGCCAAACTTTTTTTAAATTTTTTTAATAATAGCTTACACATATGCAGACGCTGTTCTGTTTCAGATGACATATGTGCACATACATGTAGCCCACATCACCCATTTCTAAGCCTTCTTTTGTAATATCTTCATCTTTGGCCACAGGAGCATCAGCTCGCCGTAGCTATACATTGCTCACACAGGAGTCAGTGCTCACCATCTCTCTGTGCTTCATCACTGCTGTTCTGTGCCCCTGAGTACACGAAGGCTTTGTCACACAGGTTCACACCCTGTCCCTCCCCGTTCCCTGTTCATGGAAGCCGAGGTGCCAGTAAAGTACAGGTCGCTTGAAAATTAATTTTGAAGTCAGCACATGACCCCCCATTTGAACATGGGGAAGAAACAGGCTTTAGAAGTGCACACTCAGCTAATCGCAGTGGAGGTTAAGTAAAAGCAGTTGAATTGGTTGGGGGAGAAAGACTTATGAGTGAAATTTTAACTGCAGCCCTAATTGGATAAGGCAAATAACTACAAGATGGCAGTGCCAACAGAGCAAGTATGATTGCTTACAAAGTAGCAAACATGAACAATATGTGCCATTCTCCTTATAACATGAAAAGCACCATCCTTGTCTGAATTTAAAACTGGTCAGTCTGTCAGCTCAGACTCCTAAATCTTTATTAGCCCATTTTCCCTTCTAAGTTCCATTTCTGTAAGGCATTTAAGTACAGGCCTACTTTTAAGCACAGAAGGGCTGCTGTTGGAGGCAATCTGAATTCCAAATTAGCCATATATATTTTAGTACTCTGCCAAACAGGAACTTTGAATAACAGCATCAAAGAGTTGGATATTTTATGCCCTTTACATTGATTAACCTGAGATGAGTATATGTCTGAAAGCTACCACAGTGGCTGGTCCATTTGTCATACCAACTATTGACCGGCCTGTGTTCTTTAGGGATGGCAGCTCGGAATAATATGACATCAGGAAGAGTGATTTATTGTATCATTTTTCTGATTTGTGGAAGCTACAGTCTCTTACATTCAGGCCCAGGATTTGATAAAAGCTCTACTGTAGTGGTTCCTAGTATTTATGGTGCAATATATCCAGAAGGGTTACAGTTGCCATCATGTTGCCTAATGCATTTTTCCTTTTGACTTTGAAATATATTATCCTGCTTGATATAGATGGAAAGGCCTGACTTGGTGAAGGCTACTGTGTAATGCCATAGCTAATGGCATGTTGATAATTATTTATAAAAATCACTATGGGAAATGCAGTGCTCAGGAAAAGGCGAAGGCTTGAAATCCCTGCACATGGAAGTCCTTCAGTCTTTTCCTTGGGACAGTTATTTCTGCAGCTATGGGACAAGGCCGAGTGAACTTTCTCCCACTGCCTCTCTACCCATCCTTCCTCCCACAGGTAGGTAGCCAGGGCACCTTTGCAAGCAGAAGGTTAGTTCTGTTTTTGCCACCTTTAATCCTTGACCTTTTGTTGAGACTGCAACCAATTAAAGTCAATTGGTTTTTGTTTTGTTTTGTTTTCTTTTCCTTTCTTTTGTGAAAGCTGTCTGCAAAGCTGGAGACTGAAACCAGCAACTCTTCACATATAATAGAGGACACTATGAAGGGCTTGTAAGCAGGACATTTTTCAAAGAGTGATCGTCAACAGATTTTTTAACTCCCTGGACACCAAGCAGCTTCAAGATAACCTTCACTTCCTCACATTCTGTTTCAGCCCAGGCTAGCAGACAATCTTTTGATCACTTGGAGTAGGCCTACAGACACAGCAGTCTCCCTATGGCTGCGGACAGCAGGAGCTCACAGACCCCATGGAGAAATCTATAAGTGCTTTGCAGAAATCCCACCTGCCTGTGCACGCCTGTAATACACCAGCCCGAGCCTGTGGTCCAGCCTGTCCTTACTGTCTCATTAACATTCCCATGCTTACTTTCACAGTGAATACACATTTTCAGTGGTGGCTGCTTTTAAATTTGCTGATATAGATATTCCCTGAGACCAAGGGATATGAAATGCAGCAAAACGTGTCTGGTTTTGTCATGCAGGAAAGAAAGAAATTTGGTCAACTCAGTAGCTTCTGTGTCCTGGAGGTCACCAACAGATTCTGAATGGCACCACTGAATGTGCAACTATGTGGAGTCATCATACTCCCACCAAAAATCCTGTGGTTTCTGGGAGTAGCTTTGGTGAGTGGTACTGTGGTCATGCCTGCTGGTACGAGGGACTCAAACTTGACCTTCACAGAAAATTATTTTTTGGGTGTCAGATGGGCTCTATTTACTGCTTACAAGCTTTTGGACAGGAATTTAACTTTTCACCTTCATGAAATAGGTGGAAAAGGAAAGTGGCTGTAATTAACATAGCAAAAATAGAATGCACAGCCAGCAAGACCAATCAATAGCATACATTTTTATGTTCTGTTACAAATATGAGCTATGTACCTTTTCCCCAAGAGACACCAAACATGTTAAAAACAGTACTGGATTAACACATACAGTACTTCTGCATATCGAAAAAGGAAGCAATCCATTTCCTTCAAAATATCTTTTAAGGACTTTTATCTACCATACAGACACATTTGCAAAGGTCAACTTTCCATCTTTTGGAGTCTGTAATACAGATAACTAATATTTAGTTTATTTCATTAATCTAGATTTTTTTTCTTAGGTTTTGTTCAAGGACTTTTTCCTCCTTTTAAGCGTAATGGTCCTGAGTCCCAAACTAATTTTGTCTACTCATTCCAATAAAGATATAAGGCTCAGTCCTTATGTTTTAATGAGCATTCAGATGATACTCCCTCTGTCTACTGCAGAAACCGTAACCCCTCCAGACTTTGCTTCTGAGAAGTGGTGGTTTGAATTTGAATCATATATACTACCTGCTGTGCTTAGTGCATCTTCAAAGTTAATGACTGCTATTTTTGCCCAATTGCTTTCTGCTTGTGTACTGTGTGGAAAGAGTTGCAAAGTGATTTTAAATATTTAAAGAAGCAGGAAGACAGCATATTATCTAATTAAGTTATTATACCTACTAGAATATCTGCATTTTCATTACATCTGAAGGCTTCCAAATCCTGTTGCATCTTGTCCTTAAATAAAACAAGTTATTAACAGATAAACTTTTACTTGCAAGTAAAAATTAGTAAGTTTTGGGCAACCCCTTCCCAAGCTAAGGTTAAAGTCAATGTAGTAGATGTAAAGAGCTCCAAGCAGCAGAGAGGAAAGCAGGGAAAAGGTAAGCTACAATGAGGAGAAAACATTAAAAAACAATGTATGAGACAGAAGGAAATGACAGAGAATAGGAAACGAGATGTATAAATTGGGGAATGGTTGTGTAATGAAAGGATTAGTTTGCACTGGAGAGAAGACAGATCAGAAAGCAAAGGAAAACAGTAAGATCAAAGAGAAAGATGCTGAGCGAACAGGAGTGTGTGAAAACAGTAGGCAGTGAAATAGGGAAGACAGATTATAGAAAAAGGAAACTTCATGAGACAGCTAATAATGGAGAATGAAAAGCGAAGTTACAAGTAAAATAACAAACCCAGAGAAAGAAATTGCCAATTGGGAGAGACTAGATCTGAAGGGGAAACAGTCTATTCGTCCCTAGAAAAACAGACGACTTTTGCCATGCTCTAATGGTGGGAGCAATGATAAAAGCTGCTGATAGGGAAGATGAGTGCAGGGATCCATTTTTGGTTTTGTTTTTAATATGGTATATGCCTGCTATGAACTCATGAAAAACAGTTTCTCCCAGATGATGACATTTGTATTATTCCCTTTTCCATATTTCTAACCCCCTGTATTTTAGGTTAATATTACCCTCTTCCCAAGAAGCTTCAGGCATTGATGTTTTAATTTCATAATTCTCCTTAGCTTATGCAATTGTGATTGCCTTCCACAGCAACCTCGTCTTGATCTAGTCCAGACTAACAGCCATTCTAATTAAAAGTTTCACTAATGGACTTGTATGTCATAGACAAATAAGACTCAGACAATCTAGACTGCTGAACTAAAAGACACTGACGCTTTCCCTTACACTGAATGGGAGTCACCTTCAGTTATTTTAATTTCTAGAAAAAGATCTTCCCTGCATCCAGGAACTTAAAAGTTCAGCTACTCCTGATACTTTTCATCAGCAAGAATCTTACTCGGGACTCATGGCTTTATAACTAATCCTAAGGAGCTGGGGATACTCCTTGGCTCTTCCTCTATTTCGCAGATCTGTTCAGCAGGACCATTTATTTACCTAAGTCCTTAAAGAGACTATATGCCATTTATATACCTGTTCGCATCACATCGAGGAACAAAATTTACATTCCAGATTGCACTGGGAGGATATCAGTCTGCAACATTGAGACCACTTTAAAGTTGGCCAATGTAGTGAACATTTTGGTAACAGCAGCTAAGATTTCCACTCACTGTTCCCTGCATAAATCAAAGTGTGCCCCCTGAAGGACACAAATGAGTCACTGGCACCCACCTTATACCAACTGGGCACATTTTCCTCACATGTCCAAGATGCTTTGTGCTGATCCACAGTGAAATGAATCACAAAATGGGCATCTGGACCCAGCTGTTTCCATTTTTCTGCACCGGATTTTGGACTACAGCAGGTGGAAGAAACAGCTGGAAACCTTCTGGAGTGTCTTTAATAAACAATTCCACCAGGCTCAGCTGCACAGACCCTCTCTGGCTGCTAAATTCCTTTCACTTCAAATTTATACAAAGGATTAGCAGATGCCAAGTAAGTGTAAGACAACTGCAACAGGTGATGAGCCTTTCAGTTTTTGCAAGGAAATCCTAATCAGTCTATTCCTGAAATAAAGACTCACCACAGTTCACTTCTAATACTAGAACAAGACATGTGGATTACATCTGAGATACGCAATTACTTTCTGAGTGCTATTTAGCATTTGCAGAATATAAGTATGCTGAAAACTCTCCTTTCTAGTGTTGGTTTGCATATTTTAGTCCCTGCTTTGTTAACACTCTGTTGGAATATGCTAATACCTTGATTAACGAGCTTCAAGATTCTGCTGCTGATAGTCTGCGGTTTGCTTGAAATCTCACAGGTATGAAAGGCCAAGCTGAAGCTGAACTATGTCTCTTCACAGGACTTTAAACTAAGAACCAGGAAAATTCTTCACTGGTTACAGAATTATATGCAGGTTTTAGTTAAACGTGCTTTGTACCAACTGTAATTTTTTCTCACGGAGCTGTTACAATTACTTTTACCAGATGTTTATATTCCAGTTGAATTCAATGCCTTGGTGAGAATCAGGTCCTATAAAGAGCTAGTTCTAGCTTTTAAAGTCCAGGCAAGGATATAGAGCAAGAGGGGTAGAGGGGAATACAGCTTTGCTCTCAAGTTGTTACTATCCCCTGGAGCAATCAATATGATTTTAAGCTGTCACACAGCAGAGGCTGCAGGGCTGTGCAGCTCCCCATTCTTCATCACCGCTGCTGCTCTGTGCTCATAGCTGTTACTGGGCTTTGGCATACCACGGTGTAGTACAGGAACGTGTCAGAGAAAAAGAGGCTCCCATTTGTCTGTCAGGTACATCACCGTCAGCCTGGAGTGGCTACCATGGAAATATCTGATAATGTTGCCGTAGCAGGAGGGTCAGGCCTGTGGTTTGCAATAAGGAGTTTGCAATCATAATAAACTACTAGTTGAAGTGGGCATTTTGTAGTTTAGCCTTGCTGAAACTGAATCGTAAATACATCATGTGCTGCTATAACAACACTGACAGGACTTATAGCAAAGTTACTTCATCCTACTTTGTATATACTTATGTTTGTATACATATGCACATACATACAAATATTTAATCTATAAAATAGACTTTCATGAGCATGGTGACTTACTAATAAGTATTTAATTGCTGCAGATACGGTATTTTTGCCTCTAATTGTAAGTGTAGTAAAAGTGATTACCCTCTTTATTTACTGGGATGCTGACTGCATGTAATACTGACTGATCTACAAAGCAGTTTATAAAAGACAGCAGATCTGCTCCTCTTAACCACTTGGCAAAGTAATTATACTTATTTTTTTTTCTTGTCTGAAGCAGCAAGGAATCAAAAAGAGAACACAGAATTAGCCTGGGCAGGCATACAACTGCGACAATATAGAGGTGAACAAGTGAAATACTCTGAAAACCAGTGCAGTAATTCATTCTCCTGTCTGTCAGTATGAATACCCAAAGTCAAATTCAAACCCCTGCATTTTTTTTCCCTGCCTCATGTCTTGATGTTGCAGAGCTTAATACTAGTATTTCAAGGTGCACTGGAGCACGCTTCTCTCCAGTTACTCAGAAAATGTTTGCTTTTATAATAAGGTTTAATTGCTTATCCTAATCACATACTTGTGTGATGTATTTTATGGCATTGTTGGAAAAATATGACAAACATCATAGAGGAAGTTTAAGCTGAGCTTTCCCACCACTGTCCTTCAGTTCCTTCTGCATCCCTTGCTGTTCCTCCCCCATCGAACACAATCACCAAGGCTCTCTGGGGTTTTCACACATTTCTTCCTCAGTCAGTTTTCTATAACAGGGTATCTTTTCTGAGCCGAAAATATTCAATGAATTCAGTGTAAATTCACAAATACTTTTAGAATATCTGAGCTATATTTTCCAGGGAATTTATTACTAGTATGCAAATGTTTGCTAGCCTCTATTTGTGAAAATATAATATTCAAAGAATAATTTACATAACCATCCACATTCATATTTGAGGAACAAATATTCTCCTAGTAAATGTATGGATCATGAACATGTATTTGAAAACAAGGCTGAAATTTTTAGAGAACCTTTGGATATCTAGGCTCTATTCATTTTAATGATATGAAAATCTCTTTGGTATGTACGCATTTTCAACTTAACAAACCAGTGACTTGTACTTACAACACTAATGCAGTTAAGATGTTTATGTTAATCACTAACATGTTATTCCTGACCGCCTGCACTTCCAATACTGCCACGAAATACCACAATGAAGTTAATGTTATCCACAAATTCTGTTATGTTGTAATACTTTCAGGTGTATACTCAGACATAATGTGTAGAAATGAAAAAGCAGCAGTTTTCTTAAAACAGACTCCTAGTCTTTTTAATAAGCACTTACAGAATATTGAAGACAGAGGAACGTGAACAGTAGCGTAAAATATGTTGTAGTGCAGATGTTGCATTATGGATACTTCACTTCCCCTTTGCCCTGGGCACATCCTCATCTGCTTGCAATCATGTAACATCCTGATAGCAACTACAGCTATTATTTAATGGATAGATTCATATTGAGCAAACACACATATGAACTCTATAGATATCCTTCCTTGCCTCCTGGTCTTGTGTGTCACCTGCTGTGCTTTGGTATTATGTTGCTGTTCAGCTGAATTTATACAGTTATCAGTGCAATCTTAGTGTATTTGGCAGTAGACCAAAGGTATGGAAAATGAACAAAGGCTTTTTGAAATAATGGGACTAGGTCCTCAGTTCATGCTGAAGTCCTGTTCCAGTATCATCAGTCTTCAATCAATCAGTCTTTATTGCTACAACTTTTGTCACAGCAACTAAATAAAAACACTATCCATATACTCACTGAAAAGACACTGCATTTACGCGAGCCTCTAAATGCAGTTGTCATTCTGTTAATGGTCTGCAGATAAAAATTCAAAGCCTGTGTGTATTCCTTAAAAAAAAAATAAAATAAATGCAATGTCTGTAGTATAGATTCTGAAAACAATCTCTTGGTATCATTACCATTTTGACAGCAGGATGAATATTTTAGAAGTGAACTTTTGAGCTCAGTCAAGTTCCAGAAACATTTGGATCTATCATTTATTTGAGGGTCAGTTTTCCTATAAGTGGTTAATTAGTGAAGATGGATGTTTGTAAATGGGTGCTCTTTCCTTGTGCATCCCTAAACCTAGGTTTTATTAATGTGAAGACTATAACCCTTTGTGAAAAATTTCCCCTTGTGGGGGTAGTTAAGACGCCACAAACAAAAGGTGACATTTACAGGAGGTTCAGGTTAGCAGAAAAAGAAAATTCCTTTTGATACACCAGTGTTTGAAAGAGCAGAACCATATAAAACAACAGAAGGCAGGCTAATGCAATGACTCTATTGCACTGAATATAGAGCTTGCTACCATTACCTATGAGTGTAAATGAAAATGGCAAGCAGTTCCTGCTTAAACAGTAAAAGAAGTGGTTAGCAGCTTTCACAGGGAGAATAAACAGCTGAAATGATTCTAGCTCATTTTTAGAACAACAAAGCTCTGTTTGATGTAGAAAATAAATAAGCTACCACCTTTTCACCCTCTTTGATCATTTAAGATAAGAGACTCAATCCTCTAATTTCGGATTGCATAATTCAAGAGTATTGCTAACAAGAGGAATAGAGTAAAACATATATACGCATACATCTGTATTATACTATGTATAGTATTTTAAAATGTAACACTTTATTTTAAAGTAAATTATAGTATTTAAAACTATAGTAATTACATAACTTTAATACATTTACACACACACACACATAAATGCATATATGTATACATATGTAAGTAGTAATGTGAAGACAACCAGGCTTGTAGAACAAGTATACAGCTTGTCCGTTGGATTTATTTTTTTTATGTGACAATTCCTAGGTTATAAACTTTGAAGTTAT
Source organism: Ibidorhyncha struthersii (assembly GCA_013398815.1). Lineage (NCBI taxonomy): Eukaryota > Metazoa > Chordata > Aves > Charadriiformes > Charadriidae > Ibidorhyncha > Ibidorhyncha struthersii. Next base: position 522,011 of record VZSZ01003186.1, on the reverse strand, counting down.
TGTGTGCGAAGCAATTGAGAGGATTGGAAGTTCAAAATAAGGAAGTAAAAAAGCATACTTTCAATTCTTTACTTAACAGTGTGGATACAGCACAAGGATTTCTTACATCATGTGCCTTTATGTGTAGGATTATGCTGTCACACACCAGTCCTTAACTGATGCTTCAGTCCCTTTGTGTACAGAACAAACTTTACCTACCAAACTCTGTCTTAATCCATTTGCTCTTAGGCAATAGCTAAAGATTTCTCTCTATGGTTCAGACCTTCATAAGTGATCGGTAATAGTGGGTGTACTGTTTTTAAGATACCTGACTTAATCTAAGGGGAGAAGAGTTCAAGGAGACATTGCCCAGCACACTCTTAAAACACTTTTTTTAAAGGACCTCGAACTGGCTAGCACTCTAAAATGATGGTACTTACAAGTATTACACACTTTTAAAATCTTCTATTGCTTTAATTTTTAAAGCAGGTGTTTCACACTCCCAGTCAAATGAACTCCCTAGGGTAGCTGGGATTCAAGGACACTTTTACCATTACCCTACTGCCTCCAGGGACTTCACCAGGCAATTGTGAAGTTTTTTTTTTGTGAAGTGCAGTTGCCACAGGTCACTTCTACCACATAAAGCTCTATGTTTACTAGTTCCGTGATCCATCAGGTATACAGAGGAGCTGCCTGTTGTGTCTGTTGGAGTAAAGTACTGGCTACAGAGCACTGCCATTCTGTCCTGTCTCCTGAAACAAGGATCCCTGACCTGCAAGAACGGACACCTCTGTATTGCTAGGACCTTGAAATCGCTTTCAGCACAACCTGGATAAAGGTAAGTGGACAATAAAAAGTTGGATACAAAATCAAAATATGGACTTTATAGTTACAAAATACTTAGCTGAAACATACAGAAGAGTGATGTTGCATCTAGTTGTGTCAAGATCTAATCCAGCAGGTCTCTCTCTCCTTTTCTAAAGAGGGCTTGTTCCTCAAGTTTGGCAGAAAGTAATTGGATATTTCTGTTTTCTGGCTATTGGCTAGTCTGTCTTTCTGCAATTACTAATGTCCCTTTTGAATGTCTCCATGCTTGGTTGAATTACTATTAAGTCATCAGCCTACAGAGGGATAAATGTGATTTCTCAATTGGTGAAGTGACGTTTGCCACAGTTTGAAGCCCGTACACACTCTGGGTTTACATTCCATGTATAATGGTACCCCAGACTTTACACACACACTTCAGCGTGATAAATAAATGCATATTATTGCTGACTCTGGATTCAGGCCAGCTCGACAGTAGGTCAGTCACTTTGATGTGGTAATGGCTTTGTGGAGAGTGACCTTCATCCATGCCTTAAAGAACACCTTGACAAACCACACGCAGACACTGCAGCTGAAAAAAAAAAGGATTTTAAAGCAGCAACAAAGAGATAAGTGCAGATCTGTCAGGTTTTGTGAATTTGGCATGGTTAGATGATTGACACTTGTGTTCTACTATCACCTAAGAAAAATTAATCTTTCTGCCCAGGAGCTGTCATATCTGTGCACTGTCTTGTACTTGCCTACCAGAGTTATACATCCTTGCTCCTCAGTATGTGACCAGGCCATTTAATGAGATGTAATGAAATGCGGCTGTTGTGGATATCTTGTGTTTTGTGTCTCATGCTTCCCTGTCTTGGTGTTCAGCACTGAAGAACTTCTTTTGCTATCCCTTTCAACACATTTTCTCAAGGCCAATTTGAGTTATTTTTGATCAAATCTCTATGAAAAAAATGACTTTGTGGTTCTACAATTAAATTTAAAAATATTTTAAAAACTTGGTTAGCATTACACAGAAAGAAATGTAGGAAATGACAATCTTGAAGAGCAGAGTGAGTTAAGAAGAAAGATTTCTCTCCTTAGCCTGGAGGATTAAGATACTTCACTGACTATCGGCTTGAGCAAATGTTTTGGGTTTTTTTTAATATTTGAAATATAGGACAGCATCAGCAAAACAACACAGCATATCTTTGACCTCTTGCCCCACTTGTCAACTCAGCATACTGGATAAATGACTCTCATGAGAAACAAAGATTCAAAGAGCAAAGGATTTACCAGGAGGTAGAAGAGACTGCCATCTTTCCATTTGTGTTAGCTATGTCCCACAATGTCTTATTACCTGCTCAACTTTGTAGCTTATTTTTTCAAAATAATTACGTTTTCCCTCATGTTCAGATGGAAGTTCCTTTGTTCCAGTTTGTGCCCATTGCTCCTTGTCCTGTCGCTGGGCACCACTGAAAAGAGTCTGGCCCCATCCTCTTGACACCCGCCTTTAAATATTTATAAGCATGAACAACATCCCCTCTTAGTCTTCTCTTCTCCAGGCTAAACAGACCCAGGTCTCTCAGCCTTTCCTCATAAGAGAGATGCTCCAGCCCCCTGGTCATCTTTGTAGCCCTCTGCTGGACTCTCTCCAGTAGTTCCTTGTCTTTCTTGAACCAGGGAGCCCAGAACTGGACACAGTACTCCAGGTGTGGCCTCAGAAGGGCAAAGTAGAAGGGAAGGGTGACCTCCCTCGACCTGCTGGCCACACTCATTTTAATGCACCCCAGGATACCATTGGCCTTCTCGGCCACAAGGGCACATTGCTGGCTAATGGTCAACTTGTCCAACAGGACTCCCAGGTTCTTCTCCGCAGAGCTGCTTTCCAGCAGGTCAACCCCTAACCTGTACCAGTGCATGGGGTTATTTGTCCCTAGGTGCAGGACCTTACACTTGCCTTTGTTGAACTCCATTTGGTTCCTCTCCACCCAAGCCTCTAGCCTGTCCAGGTCTTGCTGAATGGCAGTGCAGCCTTCCAGTCTATCAGACACTCCTCCCAGTTTTGTGTCATCAGCAAACTTGCTGAGGGTACACTCTGTCCCCTCATCCATTGTTGATGAATATGTTGAACAAGACTGGACCCAGTACTGACCCCTGGGGAACACTACTAGCTACAGGCCTCCAACTAGACTCTGGACCACTGATTACAACCCTCTGAGCTCTGCCATTCATCTGGTTCTCAGTCCACCTCACTGTCCACTCGTCTAACACACACTTCCTAAGCTTACCTAGGAGGATGTTATGGGATATAGTGTCAAAAGCCTTGCTGAAGTCAAGGCAGACAACGTGCACTGCTCTCTCCTCATCCAGCCAGCCAGTCATGCCATCATAGCAGGCTATCAGATTGGTCAAGCATGATTTCCCCTTGGAAACTGTTGACCTGTTGACCACTTTAAATAATCTTCTCCTCTACATGCTTAAAGAGGACATGCAGAATGAGCTGTTCCATCACCTTTCCAGGGATGGAGGTGAGGCTGACCAGCCTGTAGTTTCCTGGGACTTCTTCTTGCCCTTTTTGAAGACTGTCGTGATGCTGGCTTCCCTACAGTCCTCAGGCACCTCTCCTGTTCTCCATGACCTTTCAAAGAGGATGGGAAGTGGCTCTGCAATAACATCTGCCAGCTTCCTCAGCACTCGTGGGTGCATCCCATCAGGGCCCATGGATTTGTGGGTGTCAAGTTTGCCTAAATGATCTCTAACCCAATCCTCCTCAACCAACTTTCTGTCTTCCTTTCTCCAGACAATTTCTCTTACCTCCAGGGTCTAGGATTCCTGGGGGCTGGCCTTAGCAGTAAAGACTGAAGCAAAAAAGGCATTCAGTAACTCCACCTTCTCTGTATCCTTCATCACCAGGGTACCCACCTCATTCAGCAGTGGGCCCACATTTTCCCTAGTCTTCCTTTTGCTACTAATGTACTCAAAGAAGCCTTTCTTATTGTCCTTGACATCCCTTGCCAGATTTAATTCCAGAAGGAAAGGGAAAAAGAAAAATGTAACTGCTGAACTCCACAGTTTTTAAGTAGTATCCACAAAATCAAATAAATTAGACAAAATGCTTTCTCCACAGTATAAATCTATAGAACTTCGCAGAGGTGCTACTTGGTCTCCAGATGACAAGTCTGAAAGAAAAGCCTGAACTACATTTCTGCCATCTACTGATCATACTCATCATTTTGACAGGTATACGGAATGTCTAATTCAGTCCATCGAAGGAAAAATGTGGCTTCAATTGAAAAGTAAATTGGTAGTATTCTGGGGCAGACCCCAGCAGTGGAAATCAGTCGGCATAAAAAATCTATAGTTCAAAGTGGAACTGAATTCAGAACAAACACCTGCCTTTTTCTCCAGACTTTTCGTAAGAGCTAGGCTACAAACTTTTGCTGGTAGCAGGGAGTTCAAATGAAAATTCTACTGATTCAAAGCTCAGGGGATGCCAGCCCCTTCTTCACGATATCCAAAGTTATGCATTATTTCTCTTATATACAATTGTCTAAAACAGTAAGAAAGGGGAGATGCTATGGAATTGTAACAATTTCTAATCTACCCTACACAGCTTAGAATCTTCCTACAAACCAGAAAGCATGCACATTATTAAAATCAATCCCAAATTAGCAAATCTCTGTAATTGGCTGTTTCTCTCTCTCATCCACATCCCATGTAACCAAGGAGACATGGATATCTCAGCTTCACATCTCCTTTCCCTCCGTACACTCCTTTTAACAATGTGCCCCAGACCTCTTTCATCTCCTTCCCCGAGATGAAGGCAAGGCCCATTTCATTTTAAAGAGGAGCCACTCTCTGTTAGCAGAGTCACACTGCATCTATTAATAAGCCACTGCATTTATTAATACCTGCTCTGTGTCTACAGCATCAAAGATACTTAGGTGCTTAACTTCTCTGAATTTAGTGATTGCTAGGTGGCTAAATAATCTGTGGATAAGTGCCCAAGTGCCCAATTAAAAAACCCATGAGTTTCTCATAATCCCAATAACCACTGTTTTTACCTCATTCTTTTTGAAATGTTCCTGCCCTTATGTGGGGCTACCTTGTCACTTTCAGTTAAGCTTTAAGGTCTGTAGAAGGACATTAAAATCCATATGAACAGCAGACCAGAGAATAGATGTTTACATATTCTCCCTGACTCTTGGTTTACAGAGAGAAATGAGAGTTTATACAATCTCTTTTCACAAAGCAGCTTACTCCCTGCTGTACACGTGGCCAGCAGGAAGTAAGGACTCTTGCTGAAGGAGTTTTCTTCCATATAGCTGTCTCTTAGCTGACCTTACTCCCCTTTATATCAACGGGAGCCAAGGCAGGTCTGTGCCCTTCTTTCACCAAGCTATGTCAAGCTGCCCACCAGTAGCTGCAGATAGATTTTGTTTTTCTATGCTTAGCTGTTATTATTTTCTAGATTAAAACCTTGGAAAAATAGAGAATTCTTTTCCACAAGTGCTTAGTAATTTTGAAAGGTTCTGAAAAGTTGTATTTCAGGATACCTTCTCATGACAGTTAGTATTGACACAGTACTGAAAATACTCTGACAATAGCAAACCAAACCAAACACACAATTTTCTGAAAATACAGGCAAGAGATGTTCAAGTACACAAATGCTTGTTCTGTTTATTTTTCCTGGCATTTCCCGGCATTTCCTTTAAGGCAGTTGTGAGTATACTTGCCATAGATTGCATCTATATTAATCTTCCCTACATGATCATTTCAGTTCTGTGATCATAGTGAATTATGGACACACCTCTCTGGAGCATTCAAAAAGAACCTCTTCTAGTATGATCTTCTCTAATGACAAGGGTAACTAAAAGCTTTTCGCACTGACTGGGTAGTTGCAAGTTGGAAATTTTCTTTATTGCAGTTTAGCTGAGCTATGGAATGAAATAGAAAACACACAGTGCGCTAGACACGTCATTTATAAGTATGTATATATATGTATATATGCCAAAATCTTTCTTCACTTACATAAATTGACAGAAAAATAGTACAAATGCATGCACAGATACTGTTTTTCATTACAGCTACTAGATTTTTTTTTTCTATTGGTGCAAGTTAAGTATGAACTATTTTCCTTTAACATCTTAGGAAAGAAGAAAAAGTCATAATTTTACAATGTTGTTTATATTGTCTAGTGTTCTATGTTGATTATGCTGTTCCTATGTAAAACTGATGCCGAATTTACTGGGAGATTTTTGGGGAGGACTTTTGATTGAACCTTATTCAGAACCCAATTGTCTCACACATACATGTGAAAAACTAACACAGTGTAACGAAAACTATTCATGACTACACTTTCTAAAATGGAGAAGTATTCACAAACTATTTCTGATCTTGTAAGGTCTTAAATTTTGAGAACTGCTGATTTGCAGAACTAATCATGTGAGTAGTACTATAATCTCTCATGGAGAGTAAATATAATAAAATCATGATTTAATATAAATGAATCACCTTGAGTCTTACATCCAGATAAAACTCTTGAGTACAGACCAGAGAGGTACAGTGAAAAGAGGTGAACCTTAGGTTGGAGAAAAATGAACCAAAGGAGGGAGACAAAAACAGAGTAAAATGATTATTAATTGCATCAGGCCTAATAAAGATAATTCATGATATGGACGTTTACTATTTGTTCGTTGTACAAAATAAAGAAAAAAGTGATTAAAAAAGTGAAACAAATGACAGCTACAGGTAGCTTTGGAATATTTTCTCAGCAATTTGGTTAAGATATGCTTTCAGTTCTTTGAAACAAACCCCGTGAACTTCAGAGAGCAATAATCAGAGGCTACAGAGCGGTATCCCTGGGCTACAGAGCATGCTGTGAAAATACAGCATTGGCATTAGTGGGAACGGTGGAGAGGCTCCATGTCCCATTCAGCGGCTCTGTCAAAAATGCACAACAGTACTGATGGAAAGGTATTAGCACCATTCGTGTTTTGCGGCTAAGGATTCAAATGTTGGTTTATTTAGGCTTCTAATGGAGAATATTTTCTTTTGCAGCTTTCACAGAAGGACAAAAACCTGAATGTAAAATGACCCCTAACTCTTTTAGAGAGGCTATTCTACCAGACTCTGAAATTTGACACAGCCTAAATGACTGAACATAGTTCCACTGACTTCTATGAACCTATACGAAACTTGCAGAAGACAAGGACTATGCATTTGCTAGTTGTTGGCAGAACAGCAGGAACAAAGCCAAAATATCTGTTTAAATCAGATATTAAACTTTTAAAAAGGTCAAGGTAGAGCTGAATATGCTATTATAATTAAAATCTGAAAACTAATGCCTTGCTCTCTCAGTAGAAAAACAAATGAAACCTGGCTTCTCTTAATTTGCTTCCTACTTGGTCTTTGAACTGGACCTGACAAGAAGAGACACTATTTTTCTACAGCTGCTCTCTAAATGGCAGTTCTAATGGGTTAACAATTTAAAAGAACCAACTTGGTGAAATGTATTTTCCAGAGCTAACTAATTCCTTATGGTAGAGAATGAATATGGCCATACTGATATTAAATTATCTGAAAAGGGAGGCTGGCACTTTAAAAGTACAGAAATTGTGTCACCTTACATGGCACTTGATAATCATTTCTAGCCTATAGGCATAACATATTATACAAGCTAATGATAAATCTTGTTTTGTGAAATTTTCAGAGGGCTTTGATATTTGTCAGCCAAAAATTACTATTAAAATGAAAAAAAAAGAAAGAAAAGGAATCAGAATTTATCTAGTGCAATAGGCCTGAGGATAACAAATTAATCATACTTTCTCTCTGTAATCTACTTTGCAATTAGGTTTGCAAAGACTTCAAATTCTACAGTGCAGCTACATATAAAATTCTAACGGATTAGGACAGTGTTAACGCAATGATTTTTTGGTGGGGGTACATTTTATTTTTACCTTTTTTTTTTTATTTGGCTTCAAGGAAAATTTTTCAACATTTCTACTGGACTATTCTTGAGACAAGGTAGGAGCCTTCAAATTTAGTTAGTTCTCTTCCTTTCCCATTGATATTTTCATAGACTGTGATGTGATCCTAAAGATGCCCAGGAAGGAACCTGCAGTGGCTGACTCCTCTAGGGCAACAGGTCATTTCTTGGATCCAACTGCAGAACAGCTGCTTTGGTGGCAGAAATGGACAAAATGAAATCTGTGCAAAGTAGCAACAGCATCTATGATGTATTATTGAAATATTTTATACCAGGCCCTTGGTATGGAAATGACCCACGGGAATGTTAACTAGCACAGCTACTCAGGAGCTTTAAGCTAGATGCTTTATATTAGATTGTTTTGTCCAGCTTAGTAAAGATTTGTAGGCTGTAAAATACGTGTATATTCTAACGCTTTGCAGTATGTACTAATCTTCCAAAAAAGCTGACCATCTCAAAACACAGAATTAGCAGAGGATCTCAAGGAGTCAACTCCTTCATTTCATCAGAGAAGCCTGAAAAAACTATAGCAAAATTATGTCATAATTAATACAGATATAGTGAAGTGAATCATGTAATAACATTTTTCTGCTAGAAAAGCAACACAGAAGACAAATGTTCTCAGCTGGATGCAGTATTTCTGGGTAACAATATTATAGAGTTTTTAATCTACAGATTATATTTTGGGTGATTAATATTGTCAAAAAGATAAATAATCTGTCTCAATATAAATATAGATTTAGAAAATAGTACTTAAGGGTTTTACCCAGCAGTTGTATATCATTGTCAAATATAGCAAAAACTCAGTGACTAAAGGCACAAAGTTCTGCTACGGAGCAGCACAGTGCTGACTAATGTACAGTTTACTTACAGGCACATTATTATTTTTTATTTGCAAATTAAGCTTCTGCCTCTTCTGTGTTGCTGTGTTCTGTGATCTTAAAGATAGAAATATACTGCATCCTCTTCCCCCTCCACTGCTTCAACCTCCAGCTGCTCTGCTTTCAAATGATTGCCACAAGTATTATTTCCAGATGGGAGGAATCTGGGACTGTGCTATACTGATGTGCACTGGTATTGATTACTTATCTCCTCATCTGAGTCACTTCAACTCGGTATCGTCTCTCATTTTTCTCGGAGATCTGAAGAATGTAATGAAAGCTGCTCTTCCTAATCTGCACCAGAGGCTATGATTTTGAAAAGCTCTTGGTCATGTAAGCGTTCTGGTGAGTAGGGCTAGGTCAGGCAGGGGAGGGACTGAGGCCAGGGACGTTCCCTCTGCCGCAGCAGAGCAGCTAACCAGCTCTGCACTGTTCAGCCTCATAGTGCCACGCTGGGAAGGGGAGGCTACAGTGAAAACCTGATTCTCTTTATTCCATTTCACAAATGAAGATGTGAGGTATAGAGAAACTAAATCCCAGAGCCACAAAGCAATGGATGCCTATTCCTGCTGAAATCCGTGGGAGCTGGACACCTGAAAACACTTCAGAGTATCTAGACTCAGTGACTTGCTGAGATTGTTTTGGAAACCTGGGACAGAGCAGGGATCATAAATTTAGTACTGCTGCGTTGCTTTCATTTTTAATTTTTACTGTTTTGGGGGGGGATTTTTGGTTTTGTCTACTAGCAGATGGACAACAGCACAGCTCCTTAGTGGGGGATACTTTACTACACTCGCCTTGTCTGTGACGAGAGCAAACAGCCCTTAATTTCTTTGCTTAGGTGATTTTGGAGGGTTTTTTTAAAAAAATTTTCTTTAGTAACATCCCACAAAAAGCACTGGAACAATGATAATCCTAATAAGAAAGAAGATTGATTTAAAAACAGTCATAAAACGGAACTGCTGACTCATTTATATTCCTTAAAACTACTTGGCTACCAGCTTCTCTGCTTAGTAACAGGCAGTAGGGAGAAGTTGAATAACTTGAATCTGATTAAAGTAGTCTCCTCTCTGACCCTCTCCACTCAGACTGTCAGCATTGCAGGTTGAGTCTGCAAGTAACTTCTGTTTTATCCTGTCATCAGCTGTGAATTATGTGCAGTCTCAACCCTCTCTGACAACATGCTTAAATGCTTTGTTAGCTTCAGGCCTGTAAGACTACACGTGTAGCCAGTGACTAGAGGCATTGGGGACAGCACAGGCTATTTCAATCCCTAGACAAAAGAAGCGGTAATTCTGTGCTGACTTGCCCTCTGCCTGCTGCCTTCAAGCTTAGTAGTTCTCATCATTCCCTAGCTATTTCTACTCATGGTCCAGAATATCTGCTGCCCAAATAACCTCCTAGTCAGCCCCTGGAGAAATTCAGCAAAGCCCTGACACACGTGACTCATGAGTAAATGGCTTAACTTAAGGTTAAGACTTTGAACCAAACAGTATTTCTGTAGTTCATGAAAAACAAATGGCAAACCTTTCCCTTTTCGCTCAATCCAACATACGTAGCATTCTTAAAATACTTAACAATTTAACTGGAAGTGACCTTGCAGGAAAGGTGAGTTAGCGGCACTGTGATTTAAAAAAAAGATTTTTTTAATAGGATGATTGACAATAGAATATGTGCAGATTTCCAATGAAAGTTTAGGGGACACAATTTCAGCATTTCCTGCTGTGTTTCTTTGGTGAACGGCATTCTGGCAGCTGGGCACTGCAGAAGGGAAGACTTGCTTGCTTAGACTGCCACCATGAAACCCCATTCTCCCCCTTTTTGTGAACATGGAATCGACAGCCAGGACCATAGCATCAGGCCCTAACTCAGTGCACCTCATTGATTGTACTCTTGTGGAGGGGAGTTAATTTAAACCAGATGGCAAACATACCAGGGAGTACTCACTGACATGCTGTCCAAATTTAAGTATAATTTAACATAGGGAAATGACCCAATTTTGAGCAACTCGACTTGAAATGGGCCTCTCCCAGAGGTGATTCAGTGGAGAAAACAGATTTTGGTACTCTGTTGCTACTAGGAAGATGGTTTGTCTCTCGACTGAGTAACAGAGAAATTTTGGGGAGATGACCCTGCTTAGCTCAATGTGTCAACCGAATAGCTTAATTCGTTCAACTTTCCCCTGCAGAATTACAGGCTACGCCTCAAAGCAGTAGGATATTAATTACAACAGACTGATTATTTGTCTTTGCAAGCTGCATGACTGATGATTACACAATATTATTTTCTACAGTAAACAGTGTTACATATCATTCAGCTTCTCATTTGCTTTGTTAGGCAGCTGAAAAAGTCCGTTTCCTAGATTCACTGTAAATGTGATTAAGCTGATGGAGTTTTATTGCTTGTTTTCTGTTACATGCAGGAACAGTGATGTGAGCTGTTGCTCATTTCTTCTACAGAGGGCTCAGTTAATGAATGGCAAAATGGGCTCTGTAAAATCCAGCTGGTTTTAATTTTTCTCACCATAAATCACTTCTTTAGGTCAAGGGCTTCTGATCTCTTACAAGGGCACACACAGGTACATTAGTAATATTTACCTTCACTTACAGATCATCATCGAAACCATACATTTTAGCCAGTCATGAGCTGGGGGAAAAGCACAGGTGAAGAACTGTTTCCTGTCAACCAGATGCTAATTTCTAATAATGCATTCAAATAAAACCCTACTATGTAAGGTGATTCCTCACATGTCCTAACATACGTGTCTGCGTCATCTGGTCTTGTCTGTGCAAGGACACCAGAGCCTATAAAACTGGTGTGAATGACCCCTGATATCCTTGTAGTCAGACAGGACCATACTGCATAGACACAGTGTTAGCGCCTCCCGTGTTTCAAAGTTATTCTGCTGGATTGCTCCCTGCCCTCACGTGTGATACTGAGGACCCTGGGGCCATGCGCTGTCAGCTAGGCTCTCACAGGCTCACTAATGCTGAGTTTAAAGTGGCTATTAGTTCCAGGCAGGGTGGTATTTTCAGGGAAAGCAATATTGATGGATTTTTCTCTCTGACATATTCTCCAACGATGTCTTAACATTTTAGGGACCAGCAGATGAGATGTTAAGCCTACGCTTCTTGACAGGGTCAATGCAGCGGAAATAATATATCTCTGTAAGCAGCCACATAGTATATGAGTCTATGGTGCTAATGAGTTAGATTCTTTTCTCCAGTGCAATTGGCCTCACAGCCTTTCACTCAGCAACATATCTGAGCCCTGCATAGTCTATAAGCCATTAAAGTTCACAACCCGTCATACATTATTCCTGCCATATACAAACCAAGCCTGAGATTCCCATGCAAAAAAAAAAAAAAAAGCTTTATGAATAAAAAATGATTGTCAGCTCCATTATAGTTTGTGAATTATTGACAATGTTGGAAAACATTGCTAAGCAATTTTGACCTGTATCAAGTGCAAAAGGCGAACCATGGGTAAATAGAGTTCTCAGAAAAATTCAAACACCTGATTTAGATACAGAGTTTGCTATGCAAACATCAGCAATAAAAAAAACCCAACAAAACAAACCCAAACCAAAACCTTTATTTTTTACCTTTGGAAGGGTTGCATTGTTCTAAAACATGCACCAAGAGGCACTATTCAGTGTCCAATTTCAGTGTTGTGCAAGGTGCTAAAGAGAGGGTCTGATGGACAGATAGATGAGAAAAAAATCAGAGAGCCTAACAAAAGCCTTGAGTGCCAGCACCAGTCAGCGCAGTGAAGAGACAAGACATGTGGCTGCGGGGGAATCTCCGACCACAAAAAATGTTATCATGTGTCATTCTCCAACTCAACGGACTTAAAGGCCAGTTAAGAGGGGAAGGGAGAAGACAAAGCAATAAATACAGTGCAAGACGAGGCAGAGAAAGTGGTTTTGAGACACTGTTGTGGGTATTGTACCTTCAGGACAGCCTCAGGTGACAACTCTTTAATAGCTTCAGATTCTAAATTCTGTTTTTTTGAGGTTTGATAGACAAACTATGAATAGAGTCCAAGAATGTTTATAATACAGTACAATATAGCAAATTCTTCAATAGTTCGTGTCAGAGAACTTGAACTTCTACAAAGTTGTTTTTCCACAGAGTGCTATTGTCCCCCTACTTGCTTATCCCAGGGAAATTCTAAATTGGACTTCAGAGAAAAAAAAATGGATGACAGCTACTGAAACACTTGCAAGGGGGGAGATACCAACACTCCCTCCCCACCCCTACCTCCCTGAGAACAAAACCAACGTAAGTCTGAACGATCTTAATGACACGGCTGGGAAAGTACCCCTTTGTTTATCTAATATAGCTAATTTTTTAGAACTAGATTGTACAACTGAAAGCATATTTGCAATCATCTAACTCTTATTTGTAAATTAGAGTGCACGTGTTTGTAAATTCCAATCTCTTTGGAACCTGGGTACATGCAAACACCTGAGATTTTCATGAACTTGAAATACAATGAGCTTGCAAACTGCATGAAAGGTAAGACTTTAATGGTACTCATCCAGTTGTGAGATTGCGGCTCAGGCTGTTTACTGGTGACAGCTGTGCCTGTAGTACAGCTCAGGAGCATAACAACCCACAACAAAGCACTGAGGCATAAAAACCTGATTCCTTCATATAGATGGGAAAAAATCAAACCATGTTTTCTGATCTGTAGCTGGGGAATTTTGCCTTTGTAGCACTCACATTTCCAGCGCGAACCCAAACAGACTATTTTGATTTATTTAACACTTGTCTTAGGAGACTTCTTGACTCTACAAAGATAACCAAACTCAGAAAATTTGTTAGACTTTCTGAGCTGAGATAGGTTAATTTTATCTTTATCTTTCTTCCCAAGTGAAGAGAAGGATAAGACACTGTCTTTTAATCCCTGCTTGACATTTCTGAATAACGGGATGGGTAAGTAAATACCTATTTCTAGAATAATGGGATGGGTATTCTTCCATAGTGAAGCTCTGGAGAAAAGAGTTGCCACTGAGCAGTTACAAGGAAGTCTCCTGCCCAGTTATCTATCCCAAGAACTGTACCTGCCTATCACCTGCCTGAACAGAGGTTTTGCTCCATTGAGTCATATTGTTAAACTATTACATTTACTCAATTTTTTTTTCTGAAGAAAACACACAAGTCCCTGCCAAGGTAAACTGCAGTTCAGCCATCTGATCTGTTATCCTGCTGCTTTGGCTTAGTGTTCCACTTATATGACAATACTCCCTTTACGAATACCGACTTCTGTGCTGAATTAAGTGCTTTCTAGCTAGCAAACTCATAGTGAATAAAAACATTCATCATATGCCAATTATGTGTCTCATCGTAGGAGCTGGTTGCCATCATTCCCAAGCAAGCATATGTAGGCACCACAAAACTCTGTGCTGACACTTGGGTCTCAGATTTGCTAGCATCTTTGTACTTATATATACATATTCTACCCACTGGGCCTACAGATGCTTTTCCAAATGCCATGCAACTGAGAGGGCTACTAAGAGCCCATCTTTCATTATTCTCTTTTCTTCCTATCTCCTCTAAGCATCTTCTTTCTGCTGCTATTAGAATATGGACACTTAGCTATCTTTGTTGGATGGCCACATACTCCCGTTTTTATCAGCCCTTAGAACATCTATCATAAGCAAATCCACAATCTCGTACGTAGGATCCCTGCCCAATTATTCTGCTGTCCTTTATGCCAGTTGCCTAGTCCCTAGCATGCAAACACCACACTCATTCACAAAAAAAAAGAAGGGATCGGTTGGGTAAGTGAGAAGCTCAAACATTTTTCTCTCATTTCTACTTCTATTTTTAGTACTGATTAAAGAAAAAGGTGAACTGGTGAGTTCCTTTAGGCTACACAGTTTTCCCCTAATGGAACCACTTTTTTAGATTTGCTCTTATATATACATGTCTCTACATTATACAATCCTGGTTCAGATGGGGTTCTTGCTCTGCGATGTACAAATTCGTGTTACCTGAGTGGTTTAAATCTTTAAAAGGTCTTTAGCAGTGAGGAAGGACTGTCGTCTCTTAAGTGTTCTAATAAATTAAAATCATCCCACTTCACACAGTCCCACTGTGGATGCCTTCCTGCATCAAGGGAAGATGTACAGTTTTAAACACTTTCAGTAGTTTTACATTCCTCAGAGTAGGCTGCAAAATATCAAGCTGCTGTTGACAACTTGCCAAAAAGTGTTTCTGGTTCCTTTTCCCTTCTGTCATTTTAGGGACCCGGAGATGTTATTTACTTTTTGAGAGGTCCCTTGTCAACTTTCTTAAAGAGCTTGGAGTGAAACTATAAGCCATGAAACGCCTCACTAGGAAGAAATACATTTATCAAGATCTAACAGCTGGATGTCTCACGAGATGCTATGATGTGTGCCCAATTTATTGCTTGTGCTTAAGCATGACTTAAAGCTGAGTCGCTCTTAATTGGTTTTGGATCACGCACTATTATTTATTCATTGCATCACAGGGGTGTTCAGGATCTCCAATTCTGGAGCAATTCCTGCTGTACAAGAAGCCTCACACACAAACCAGAAAGTCTCTTCGTGATTGAAATTATCTATCACAGCACGACTTATTTTTCTAAGAGTTCTCTGAAAATCGTAGCTATTGTATTGGGTTTGCAGGGCAAGGTTTTGGTAGCAGGGAGGCTACACTGGTAGCAACTCTCTGATAACATATTTAAGAAGGGGGGAAAAAATCGCGCAACAGCAATTACAGCCAGACAGAGTGAGAATATGTGAAAGGAACAACTCTGCAGACATCAAGGCTGATGAAGGAGGGGGAGAAGGTGCTCCACGTGCTGGAGCAGAGATTCCCCTGCAGCCCATGGTGAAGACCATGATGAGGCAGGCCATCCTCCTGCACCCCACGAAGGTCCACGGTGGGGCAGATATCCACCTGCAGCCTATGAAAGACTGCACGCTGGAGCAGGTGGATGTGCCTGAAGGAGGCAGTGACTCCATAGAGCCCAACCTGGAGCAGGCTCCTGGCAGGACCTGTGGACCATGGAGACAGGAGCCCATACTGGAGCAGGTTTGCTGGCACATGAGGGACCCACGCTGGAGCAGTCTGTTCCTGAAGGACTGCACTCTGTGGATGGGACCCACAATGGAGCAGTTCATGAAGAACTGCCGCCCGTGGGAAGGACCCATGGTGGAGAAGTTCATGGAGGACTGTCTCCCATGGGAGGGACCCTGTGCTGGAGCAGGAGGAGAGTGTGAGGAGTCCTCCCCCTGAGGAGGAATAAGCAGCAGAGACAACATGTGATGAGCTGACCGCAACTGCTATTCCCCATCCCCCTGTGCCGCTCAGGGGGAGGAGGTAGAGAATTTGAGAGTGAAGTGAAACCTGGGAAGAAGGGCGGGGTGGGGGGAAAGTGGTTTTAAGATTTGGTTTTATTTCTCATTACCCTACTCTGAATTGATTGGTAATAAAATACACTAATTTCCCCAAGTTGAGTCTGTTTTGCCCGTGATGGTAACTGGTAAGTGATCTCCCTGTCCTTACCACAACCCACAAGCCCTTCGTTATATTTTCTCTCCCCATCCAGCTGAGGAGCGCAGTGATAAAGTGGCTTTGGTGGGCACCTGGTGCCCAGCCAGGGTCAACTCACCACAGCTATTATTTCCAAAGTCCTATGCTGAGTAATTTCAAGTTAAACTATATAACCTGTAGGAACTAAAAGCAACCCTGCCTATGTTCTAAAAGGAACAAACAAAACATTTTTATCTGCACAACTACCTACACAAACATACATATATGATATGTAATTACATGTAATTCCAGGATCCACCTTACTACGTTTGCAACAATGGAGGGTATTTACTAGCAAAATGTATGGATATCTGCTCATTGAAGTGCTCTGCAAGAGCTTGCGAAACTTATTATTTTATTGTCTATGCTTTATGTTACAAAGAAAGGGAACTGAAGGACAACAAGGTAAGGGAAGAAAGGATCTCTGTCCACTAGGACCCTTGTGCCGCTGCCTGAATTACAGGTTCTTCCAGGTGACTACGCCCTTCATGAGGTTAATAGATGGCAGGTCCTAATGTGCAGGGCTTCTTAATTAAATTAACACACAGACATGATTCTCTAATTGTTCATTGATACTGTGTTACGATAGTAATCATATCCTGCAAAGAATAAATACTACACTGTGGTGCTTCCGTTGGCTGTATATATACTACAGACATACAATTTCATTCAGAAATTCTGGATAAGGTTTATGAGCACAAGTTGTTGTTCTTGTTTACATGGGTAATTTCCTTACTTTGCTTAGCAGGTTGAAAAACTTTTGTCTAGCACCCAAAATGCCCTGTAATATCATTTCAAATCTACCAAAACCTTTAATGAACCAGAAGTGTCAAGTATCACCCTCTTTCATATAACAGTTTAATATTCAGAATGAATATTACAGGGAAATGGATTAGCTTTCCTTGATGTTTATGAAGTTGCTGTAAAAGCAGATGGATAATCACTATAGCAACTTAGCACACCAGGAGAGAGCCATTGAGAAGCATTCCATAATCAGGACCATGACCTTGACAGCCCTCACTTTCAATTGCCTATGCAATATTTTTCATCTGTTGTAATCAGGCAGATTTGTTGCATGCCAGTAAACCTACCTGGACTATCCCGAAACACTGTCTGTGTTGGAGTGAGCAAATCTAAGAAAGGTCATGCATCTCAATTTAAGATGTTTTATTACATTTTCCCCTATGGCATCTTATATATACTTGTATTTCAAATTTAGTACACTGAATTAATGAAGTGGCAAGCGGATGTTACATACGTCAAATTTAGTATGACGTCTCTCAAAACTTCTTCATAGACAAACTGGGACAAACAGGCTAGATAAGTGGACCACAAGGTAGACTGAGATCTGCCTGACCTGTCAGGCTCAGAGGATTGTGATCAGTGGCACGACCTCCAGGTGGAGAGTTGTCCATAACGATGTACCCCGGGGGCAGATGCTGGGGCCAGTACCATTTAACGGCATCACTGACTACCTGAATGATGGGACAGAGTGCAACTTTGGCAGGTTTGTAAATGATACGAAACTGGGAGCAGTGGCTGATACACTGCACAGTTGTGTTGCCATTCAGAGGGACACTGGCAGTCTGCAGAAAAGGACTGACAGAAGCATCATGAAGTTCAAGAAAAGAAAATGCCAAGTCCTGTAACTCAGGAGGAATATCCTCATACAACGGTATAGGCTTGGGCTGAGCAAACAGCAGCTTGGCAGAAGACGACCTGGGTGTCTCGGCAGACACGAAAGTCGAACACAAGCCAGCAATTCAGTAAAGAAGCTCAATGGTATCCTGGCCTGTAATAGAAAAAGTGTTGCCAGTAGGTCAAGGGAGGTGATTCTCCCCTTCTATTCAGCACTGGTGAGACACATCTGGAGTCTAGCTCCAGCACAAAGAAGGTAGGGACGTACTGGAGCAAGTTTGCAAAGGGCCACAAAGATGATTAAGGCACTGAACGTGTGTCATATGAGAGGCTGAGAGAGCTGGGACCTGATGGGGGGAGTGGTGAAAGAAGATGGATCCAGACTCTTCTCAGTGGTGCCCAGTGACAGGACAAGAGGCACAATAAGTACAAAATGAATTGTGAAAATTCCACTTAAACATGAGGAAGAAACGTAAACACTGTACTGTGTGGGTGGTTCAACACTGAAACAACCTGGTCTCCATCTTTCAAGACATTTAAAACCCAACTGCACATGGCTCTGAGCAACCTGCTCCAGGTGACCCTACTTCGAGCAAATGGGTTGGACTAGACAAGCTCTAGAGGTGCATCCAACCTCAATGACTGATTCTGTGATAAGGCATTGTAATAGGACTCTAACAAAAGGAGCTGATGTCTGATTTTCTCCAATTAATTTTCCCATCTGCAGTTGTCCAACGACCTTCACCTTTCATGTTGTAGACTAGTCTAATGTCAACACTGTATCCTGTTCTGCTGCTCCTCTTACGATGCGGAACATTATATAACTTCGTAATGTGAACAGAAATGAAAAAATCTGTATCACAACATTATCAGTAAGAACTGTTGAAAGATGAAAGGAAAAACAAGGAATAAGGTCCAGCACAACCTTCCAACAGCTGGTATGTGTATCCCTCCTCTCTGGAAAATGCTGTTTCCAGCTCCAAAGGGAGCAGACAAGTACCTTCTTCTTTGAACCTACAGGTTGAGAACATGAACTATTCTACCTTTACTGTAATAGGATTACCAGTGAGAAACTTGAGGTGTCTCAGTGGCTTAGCTGAACTACTCTACAGGTCGTTTGAGCATGTGATGACCAGTTTCCATGGAAATCTCAAAGGATTATATTTTCTCAGAATTTCTGGTATTTATTACTATTCAGCTGAGGTGAAAGTATCACGTGAGCAGGCCCTAGGATGTTTCACAGATTAACCAGTGAGTCTTGAGTATTTATTTAGTGCTCAGAGAGATTTACATACAAAGTGACACAGATTTGTCTCTGTCTTACAGACAAACACAGGCACCGAAGATTCAAGGAACTCATTCAAGGTAAGAAAAGGGGCTGACAGCAGAGAATAGCAATGCCTTACTCCAGTAAGATAACCAGCAAACAGAAGTCTGTCTCTCTCCCTTCTTTTTGTGCTTGCGGTTCAAGCTGAAAACAGCTCCAGCGTACACTCAAACAACATTAAAAGTTAATCACCTTGTCCTAATTTAAAAATCTCCATATTCATGAGATCTTGAATAAGGTTTTTGTTTTACTGAGCCCAACAGTGATAGCCAACAAACCCCCTTACTAAAACCGGCAACAACAATTTTTTCACACCACAGCTGCTCTTTGAATAAAGATAAAATTTCTAACTTGTGCTACTGAGTTGATGAATGGAGACTTTCCTGGCTGAAAGTAAAGATGCACTGCTATCACTTGTTTGTACATGGGGGATGAACTACCCCTCTTCCATAGCAGAAAGAAGAGTTTTTTTTCTTAAAGTAAACCCTTATTTTTTAATTGCTGGTAGATAGGAAGTAAGACTAAGTCAGTTATTACAGAATTTGTCATGCTGAGAGACGGAGCGTCACTCATTCTAGAACAGTAACAGCATTTGATGCTACACCATGAACCTCCCTGGGATTCCCTAGAGTTAATTTTGATCTGAAAAATCCAAGAGGCTCCAAGATGCTCTTACCACAGACAGCAACCTCCGCGTATTCCTTTTGATCATGGACAAACAAAAAAATAGGTGGGAGAAATACAACCATTTAAATAGAATTTTGTATCTGAAGAAATGAAGTAATTAAAGCAGCAACAGAAGAATAGGCCCTATCTTTTGACATAAAGACTGGAAATAAGAGCCTCAGCTCCCTGAATTAGCTGCACATTGTACATTGCCGGTGGGCAGTTTGTCCCCAGTGTGTTTCCTTAGATGCTGTTGAGTTTACAAATTTGCCTAAAAGAGTACAGAAAACACACACATAAGCAGTCCAGAATGCCTTATATCTGCAGCTTGTTTTATGTATAGCAGGCATGCACCTGAGCATCTTCCAATGGTCCTGACCTTAAAAATACTTGGTTTTGAAATAATGATTAAAAACATGTGGACACACATATTGCTTTTGGGTCACTTTGTATAGACAAAACTAGTGTACTTCATGTTTATTCTAGTCTTTTCCAGATCAAAAGAATGCGTGCTTTGTAGTAAACATGTGCAGCCTTCAGAAGCATAACTAATTAAAAACCTGAGTTTTCAAGCTGGGTGAGAGGCTCCAGGCCATCCCTAAGATTAAGGGCTGCAGGACTTTGCTGCTACCCCTGAGAGAGCTGCCACCTTGGGAACCAGCTAACTTTGTCTTCACACAGAGCCATCAAATTTCCCCTCACAGAGACACTCCTCTGGATCACAGAAAAACACCTACTGGCAGTTCCACTTCTGTGGGTCACCCTTCCATGCTTGGCAGTGAGATCAGGACAGTTTGCATTACAGCGCCACCAACAAGAAAGGATTTCATTAAAAAATATGGGATACCTACAGGTAGCAAAAATAGTCATAGCTCTTAGGTATTTGGCTAGTACATATTACGCTCATCATATTGCCTCTAGTAGACTACAGGGCTTCATGGCACCTATTAGTAAACGTGGAACATGTAAACTTGAGCTCTGACTGATTTGAAATCCAATGATTACTAACATCTTTAAAAGGCTGGTCTCCAGAAGCACCCTGTAATTTTTTTTTGATGACCCCACTGACAACCACACAGAGGCACATTTAATGTGCAGATGTAGACCTTTACAAAAACATTGTATTAGTCTAATCTCCCCCTGTTTATTCATGCTGTTCTCTTTTCACCCTATTATATGTACAATTGGAGCAGACTTACTGCCTTACAGTTGAATATCAATGCTTACATATCAAAGCTCAATAATTTTATTACAATGGGAGCTTCATTAAAATAGCCTACTGAAAGAATGAAGATGCAGAGGTACTAATAAAAAAGTACACTCTTAAACAGCTACATCAATATATTCAGCACCTTTAGAAACTGCTGTGAAAAACACTGAAAGTTTTATTTCCCTTTTAGTGCTTGGAAAATAACATTAAGAAGCTTAATTGGCTTTCTCAAGGTCACACATTTAAACCACTGGCAGAACGGCGATTGCAGGGTAGGAAAGCCAAGGTACTGAATGCAGTACCTAGCAACCATAGGACCAGCACTAGTGCCCTAGGTCTAAGCAGTGCCTGCCTACTCTTGGGATAAATATAGCGGGTTGTTTTCTTCCCCTTTCCCCTAAAGAACAAAATGATTTGCAATTTCTGCTGGCTGCTGTGAATTTGGTTTGCTGGAGCTTCGGTGGCTGAAAATGAATCAACAGCAGGTGGCAGCAGTTTGTCACACTTCCAACCTCTTCTGGGTTCACAAGCAAGAATCTCTGGACAGAGAAATCACTTTTTGCCTCCTGGATTTGTTCTCTATTTCTGCAGGAGAGAATTTTGACTCTCCCGGAAAGGTTTTTCTACTAGACTTCAAAGAAAACTTGGTACTGGGCGACTCTTGGTGATGCCAGGTATGCCCAGTGCTCAACCCTGAATACATACTGCTGGCTTCATTGGAAGACTGCCTGCGTGAATGCAGAGAACAGGGATGTTCTAGGAGGCTTGGCTACAATGAAGAAAAAAAGGGGCAGATAATTTTCTGTCAGTCTCTTGAGTAATACGGGAGTACCCTGAATTAAATGTGATGACCAGAATGACTTATGCAGGCTTCTAAAGCAAGACTATAAAGTGCTTAAATATTCTCTATGAAATGAACCTATTAATTGCAGCATTTAAGTACTGCATTTTCCTACATCAGAATACATGCCAGTAATGTATTTTTTGTTTATTTCCAATTAACGAGCATGGTTTCTTCCTTCTTAACTTGCATTTTATAACACAAGCAATGTCTCAAGGATATGTAAGCTAATTGTTTTGCACTGAAACGGCTGTGTTTTTCATCTGTTAGCTACAGTTATTGTTGTGTGCAGGAACGCTGTTAAAACCTTAGTAAACATTATTAAGCACAAAAAGAATGATGATAGTTCAATGAGCACTAAGCTGTGGACTAATGGAATGATGCACAGTACAATGCAAGAACAAGGAGAAACGACAAAAGGATTTCCACATTTGCAAGCAAGCTGAGCTTTGCAAAATCTTTAAAGATAAATTCAGCAGGGTAAGGAGCTGCAAGTTCCACTTCTCAGTAGAACAAGCTGGTTCTAAGAACCCAGTAAAAGCTTCTATTTTCATGTCCTTACTAGGGGGAAAAAAAGCAACAGAACTCTTCTATACATACATTATGATATCATGTAGAAAAGTAGCATAGGTAAAACTACACATTTTCTAGCTTCTATTAATTTATAATTTTTACAATTTAGTCCACAGAATGCTTACAGCTCCACTCAGAAAAATGGATACTAGAAATGTAGATGTAAAATCAGTTTCTTCTCACATGTTGATAGTAAATAATGCCACGCTTTTGCACTTAATATGGACAACATTTTATCAGCTAGACACATCATTTAAGCGCAGCACCTTCCCACAGTCACCTTGAACTGGGATGTACTTCCCAGAAGTATTCTTAATGAAAGGCAACAGGCCTTACTAAATAGGGACCACCTCTCCCAGTAAACCAATATTCCATTCTTGTTTATTCCAGTGAGTTCCAGCATGACTTTGCTCAGTTTGGTTCACACTTCTTGATTTCTTTCTTCCGTCCATGGATGAGGACAGGGATTTGCACCTCCTGTTCAAAGTATTCAAACTGACAGACAACAAATGCCTTCCAATATGCAAGTAAAAATGAACTTGTGGTGGTATAAAATAGAAACAGCCCACATTTTATTTTACTTTTTCCCTGGAACATCAAGGGGTTGAAGGATGCAAACATTTGTATATTGCTATTTTGATATTTTCTAATGCTAACAAGCATTGCCTATGCTCTCCAAAAAATACCTCATCAAGCTACTGTGCCAAGCTGTATCTTCAGTATAGTCATAGTCTGTGACAGTGGAACCAGAGATGCTGGAGCTACTTTCTGAATTCCAAATGTCTGCGTTGAAAGTCTCTGCAGCTTTCCAGCAGCTCACATGCAATGAAATGCAGTGAGACAGTGTGGCACCTCTCTCTCTTTTTTTTGACTTCCCTTGTGTCTCATGCATCTTAGGTGCTAGAGGAGAAAGGCTACTGAAATTTGAAGCAATATAAAAACATCTTTAGGGAAGTGAGTTTGCAGGCTGGCTCACTGCACCGTGTATGGAAAGGTGATACCATGAAGTTGCCGGTCCCTAATTTCAATTTGTAATTTAGGAGAAAAGATGGAAAGGACTGGTCCAATTAGTCTGGTTGGATCTGAATTTGCATGCTGTATTTAGCAGTGTTCATCCCAGACAAACATTTTCTTTAGCAATTTAAACCCCATTTTTTACATTCTTGGGTCTCTAGAATATTTATTGAATGTTCCTCCCACACAAAACCTACTAGTCAGCAAAATTTAAAATTATTACGTGCAACTATATAAAATAACTGCCTTATTTCAGCCATCCACATGATATTCCTAGCACGAGATTCTAATAGCAGCTCTCAGAAGAGTATGAGCAGACGGTTGTAATGTACTGCACATAGACTAGATCAGTGTTATTAATACATCCATAAGTGTGTCAATGCCCATTAGCCATCAAGTTGCAAGATCTGACTTCTGTATCCCCCTCACTTTACATCATTATGCTGACACAATAAGACTGGCAGCTCAGACTAATTAAAACTCAAATTAAGAACTCGAGAATACCAATTTTCTTCTAGCATTAAGAATAAATAAGGTAGAAACAATTGAAAGACCCTTATTAAGGAAAGCATTACATGATACTACAAAATAAACCCACCTACAAAATAAGCCCAGTTTAATATTAGAGTATCATACCTAGTATCACAAAGTATAAATAATTTGCCTACCTGACCACTGTTTCATTCTTATTTCTTTTACTATGTTTTACACATGGCACGAGTTGCTTTTTTCAGCTTTCTAGGCATTTTTGATGGGCCAATAGTACTACACGTACACTCTAGTGAGTGCAGTGTACAGAATCTCAGCAGGAGATAAGAATGAGCAGATCCTGGGAAATGCTCTCTCTGCTGGCCAGGACAGTCCTGATGGTTTGACTTCAGTCTCAGGGCAGGCAATTGTCTGAAGACTATTGTTATTACCAGCTCTTTTTTCATATTAATTTGTATCTTCCTAAGAGATCGTGCCTCTTCTTCACGTCAATGTAGAAGCGCGAAAGTAGCTGTATTTCCTATTGAAACTTTGTCCCTCAGGGCTGTGAAAAGTGACATCTAAGCCTCTGCAGATGACCCTTCTGTTCCCTGAATTACTGGTGGAGGAAACGACTTGGCATTTTGTCAGAAAACATTCGCCTTTTTGGTAACTAGTGCAGAACTTCCACACATGCACTTGCTGCCTTTTTCTCTTGCTGGGGTATTGCCTACTTTTAGGAACGAGTTAATGCGGTCCCTACAGTATCTGGCACAATCCAGCAGCTATAGAGAGCAGGATTTGAGCTACCAGAGCTGCTGCTATTTCAAAACATCATACACATTCCTCCTGCGCTTTCTATTTTAACTATTTACTTGGTATCAGCAAGGTTCAACCCCTTTATCTGTGCTTCCATTGTTAGGCAGGCTTGCATTTGACAGGTAAAGAAGAAAGTACCAGCTCAGCTGAACATGCTGTTTGTGACCCATGAAGAAAGAGATCAGTAGGAACAGGCATGTCAGGACTAGGTTTTAACAGGTAGCTCACAAGCTGGTCATGGTTTTAACAGTTTTTAATGTTTGACTGAACCAGTCCAAACATTCTTTGCACAGCCCATCAATGGGAGCAAAAACAAGTTCATAGGCGTGAAAGCTATTGGTTTTACAGCCTGACTTTAAGGGAGAGATGCAGAGATCACAAGCAAACTCCAGGGCAACATGTATCCTCCTACACGTCTGAATTACATTTTGCAGAAAGAAGGACATTTGGCAATTATTTAGGGTTGCTTTGGGACAATTGTCTCGAACATAATGTGTCCAGCTTAATTTGAATCGTCTTAAGTACTATTCTCCTAGCTATTACTAAAACTTAAATTTGCTTTAATTAGCTTTCATTGAAAAAACAATGCAAACATTAATGTTCTTGGATTTTAGCATCAGTGCCTTTTTCATTACAGTTTGCGATACTTCACTGAATTTGAGGAGGGGAAGCCTGTTTTTTTAAAGTTGGACTTGAAGCATATTAAACAATGTGTATGTTTACATCAAGACTTAAGTTTGTTCTTCAACACCCATATGGTTACAGTAAAACTAAATCCCAAACTGGTTACTGAGCTGCAAGAGTTATTTGCTTGATGTATGTTCTGAAAACACTGCAAACTGAGTAACCAAAGTAGTAATAAACCAAATAAACTTGCGCATGTTCACTGGCAATTCAGAGAGATGCAGTGTTTTCAGTAGCACAGGTCACAGCTCTACCTGATCTCAGCCAGAAGCTGCACTGNAAAAAAAAAAAAAAAAAAAAGTCATTGCCAAAAGCAGACTTGGCACTTAGAGCCAAATGATGAAATGCCTTTAAAGTACTGACATTTTAAGCAACCATACTCTCAGCTGAGAATTAGTTTATTCTGGACTCCTCCGACTTCCTTAGCCTTACTACTCTATAACCCAGCTGTCACGCAGCCGACAACAGGCCCATTAACTCTGCCAAATGATGGCTTTTCTTTTTTCAAACACAGTAGGCTCTTAAGTATTCAGCCTCTGCTATCAACAGCTGAGTGTCAACTTTCATCAGCAGCTTTAAGCTGCTCCGCTCAGTACCCAGTAATTCACTGGGTTATAGATCACTGTTTTTCACCACATTTCCCACTCCTTTCCCCCAAACCCAGCCAAGAGTTTTTCATTGACCTTTTACGTGCACATTGGTAAAACATACCCTTGTTCAGGAAAGGTTTTACATGCATGTATTTTTAAGCCATATGAGAACTCCTCAAACCAACTTTGCGCAAGTAACTGCCAGAATCGGGACCAATCCGTGGGAAATGTTGTACTTCAAAGTTTTCTGTCTCGTACTTGGTTTAAATTCTCCCTTGTTTTCAACCATATTTGAAAGCATTTGTGCTGTGTTACTGTCCAGTGCATTGCAATATGCTTAACAGATTCCTACCTCTCTGGTTTGAAGGTGCATACACATTACTGCTCTGAAGATGGAGCTAAAGATTTTTGCAAGGTTAGAAGGAACTAAAAACAAATAAAAAGAACAGATAAAAAGTTTTCAGCTTTTTTTTTTACCCTTGTAAAAGACTGATAAATAAGCCATGTTTTCATGACTGCAGCTTATAGAGTTGGACATCTGTAGCTCATTAGCTGTCTACAACTGTCATTCAAATCAATTAATTGAAAGAATTAGGTGCTTTCTAAAAGAGGGACCGAACAAAAATAAGTTCACTTTTTTACCATTTCTTCTAAAAGTCTGACATTATTATCTGCTAAGCACAGACCAGCATACTGTTCCAAACCTGTTACCTTTCTTTTCTCTCTCTTCTTTCTCCATTGTCTTGTCTAGCACTTGGTTTGTACGTCAGAAACATCCAATAGTTTCATTCCTACCCAAAGCTTTCAGTTTTGGAGAGGGATGTTTTAGGCCCCAGACTTATGAAAAGGCCCCTTGGATGCTCTCTTTATCATACACTGTACTCTGTACAGTGGCCTAGTATTTCAGTACTACATCTTCTACATGGCAGTTCTAGATCTAATCAAAATTATTTCAAATATTCTTTCCATGCTTAATGCTACAACTTTCAAGGATATTTTCCAGCATTTTAGGTCTCCTAACAGTTTCCCTTTTGAAAGGTTATTGCAAAGTATGTTGCTTATATTCGATCCAAGTAAATCTTTCCAGGTTTAACCACTTTAGAGACTGCTGGGACTCTGTGTTATTCTCTCTTTGCTGGATATCAGGAGATGAAAACTTGGACAGTCTTCCATGATAACAGTAGCTGATAATGATGTATTTGAGTTTATATGAATGCAGCCAGAAACTCCATAGCCTGCTGGCACTACTGTCATGGCAAGGAGGACTGGACAAAATGAGCAGGAAAGAATTCAGTTTGCACAACTGACTATAAACTGAGCATTACCCTTTGACTGCCTAACTCTGTAGTTGTACCCGATGTGCTTTTGTGTAGGTGTCTGTAAGTAAGCACTAGTGCATTGAAAAACAGCCCTGCTATCCTGCTGCTACAACACTGTGCCTTTACAGAGTAAGGGAGAGTCCCATTCTATGATAAGGAATTAATTCCAGACATTATCTCTTTTGAATACTACAACTCAGACTACTCCTGCCAAAATCATGCAGTTCTTTTTAATGGTTCCTATTAGCAAAGGCTATAGCCTACTGTTCTGGCCTAGGTCACGATAAAACTGTTGTTGAATTCCCTCATGCTCAAAGCTCCTAGACATCAGAACCAGAATAAAATGAAACAAAACTATTTGATCACTTGACATGGGACCATTCAGTTCACAACTCCTACCTCCACTTTGTCCATTAGGTTCTGTGAAAACTCACTTAAGCACATAGCAGGGTTTGCTATCAAGTTCTAAATAACCTTATAAACAGGTATACTAAAATTAAATAGTGCTAAGGATTTATAAACTCCACAAGGAAAAAGGGAATTGTAGCTTTGCAATATTTTTCACACAGCAGACTGCAAGCTCCGTTACTCAGCACATGCTGCTGAACACCATGCTCAAAACACGCAAAACCAATGTCACATACAAATTAATGTAGCCTCTCATAAAGTAACACAAGCAATAAAAAGTTAAAAACAACCCAAGAAAAAAGAGTGTTTCTGGGATACACGTTTGTGTTTAACATGGAAATATATGAAATTCAAAACCAAGAAGTACTGTTTACACTTGTTCCCCCTCCACAAACCTTAATCATCCCCCAGTAGTTATGACTCACCTGCTGCATCTTTCTGGCTTATTAACAAACTTCAGTGATTTGATGGTTCTAGTTATGTGGAAATCCATTCCAGAAGCCTTCTCTCATTTCACTTGGTGTCAGATTTCCATAGAGACTGAATTTCTTAATTACATAATGTTTTTGTCTGTGTAAGGTTTTATTTCTTCATTCCTGCATGTGATACTATGAAAAAAAATAGTAGAGAAAGCAATGATCTTTGAGCATATGAAGTATGAGGAAGCCTTACCTGTCTCAAGTTCCTGGATTTTCTGTTTATCTCTCATAAGCTATCTCAAACCAAAAAGTGAGGCTACAACTTAGGCTGAAGATAACGAGACCTTGTAATACAAAGAGGATGAAACAAATGGAGAAAAATAGCTTTAGAAAAAGATTAGATCTGAATGACAAAAAATAACCTACCCTTTTATTATACATAACTTGAATGCTCTTATGTGAAAATGCAGCTCTCCATATAGGCTATTGCCAATAATTACCTTGATTACCCTTAGTTACTTTTCATTAGAATTCCTCTGAGCCCAGAAATTTGTGGTCCCCATGCTGGAAACCTCACTGTTAGGAGACAGGCCTTGAATCAAGGGTTCTTTGCTGCTTATAAGTTATGTGGGACAAAGATTAGTTTTAACTGTTTCTATAACCCTTACCCACAACACTGCAGATTGCTGTCGCTAGATGCTACCATAACAGACAGTATTAGATACTAATGAAAGTTACTGTTCCATCATTTCTCACTTAAATATTTTGATTTTGACAAGCTGTGCAGCTGGAGTAGTGCTGCATAAAGTCTATGTAGATAAGAGCTAACTGAAAATAAAAATAAAAAAATATTTTATCTGACTAGGAATTTCAGATTTTCAATACGTTTGTCTTTCAGTCTCATGGCAAAGTTTAATACTCATTAGAAAAACTGGTCAGACAGCAACATAGTTAAGGAGTAAAGGCATGGTTGTGGATTGAAATTTTCCTTCATAGGTGGGGATAGTTTGGCAAGGAAACACGTATCGTATGGGAAAAATGAGAACATGAACACTGCCTACTGGACATTGCCAAAGCTCAAGTGGACTGGCCAAACAAATGCATTTGATTAGGTCCTACAAGCAAACTGTTTCCATTTAGGAGAACCACCTGAAAACAAGATCTTTTTCCAGGGTTTGTTGTTGGGTTTTTTTTTTTGAGGAAAAAAAAAATTTTATGCAAATTTTCCCTGAAAAAAATGGATTCATTTTTTCAGAAACCATATGTTTTATAAAATATATCTCATGGACATCTGCAAACTTGTAGTGTAGAAGATAAAACAAATTTCAAAGTCCCAGAAACCATGGAAAACCAGCAATAGATGGCTTCCAATCCAGTGACGGATCCTTAACTTTTGCCTCACTATCTGCAGTTCAATGAAAATTAATTGCAACCCTGGCTGAAACCATTTACAGGCAATGTTTGTGCAGCAGACTGCAAAATTGTTACACACTTCCTCTACTTAAACCCGAATGATCTTCATTACCTAATGGAGATGTTAAAGTTTTAAAGCTCTACTTAACTTTTTCTGAGAGATACTGCGAGATCTTCAAAGGAAATATATATTTTAGAAGCAAAGCACTTTCATTAATACTGTTACTTACACTTGACAGGATAATAGGAGGGACACTATTAGGGGCTTTCAGATGATGAACGTTAGTTCTTCCAAATATCAAGACCTTAGTTAACGTGGCAAACCTTGCCCCNTTGGGTTCCCCCCCCCCTTTTCTTTAAAGCAAAGCAGCATTTCTCAAACCGTTTTGTCTACTGCATGCTTGCTAAGATGACAAAACCGTATTTAATATAATCACAAACAACACAGCGCAATTCTCTGCTTGGTCTCCCTAAAAGCATATCTTCCCGTTTACATGAGCAGCTACTAGACGCTGTCCTGTGCGTCACGCTAGCTAGGAGCCAAAATGCTTTTCTAGGTTAAGGTCAAAGCTTTCAGCATCCTGCAGGTTTGACTCTAGTTCTGCCAGAGTTTTAGTTTGGAATAAATGAAAAGTGTTTTAAGTGTTTATTTAATGTTGGGTACCCCAAAACAGCAAGTGCTTTTG
Source organism: Ibidorhyncha struthersii (assembly GCA_013398815.1). Classification (NCBI taxonomy): domain Eukaryota; kingdom Metazoa; phylum Chordata; class Aves; order Charadriiformes; family Charadriidae; genus Ibidorhyncha; species Ibidorhyncha struthersii. The sequence continues at coordinate 491,716 of VZSZ01003186.1, read as the reverse complement.
GCCATTTGGCCCTGCATGACTTGATTAAACTACAATGAAAAATATGTGGCTGCACTGGGTTTGCCTCCTTTCTAAGTCCGATGGAGAACTTGACAGATCCCTTTCCTGCTCACTGCTGTTTCTGTGATGGCTTCTAGAGATTACAGTGGCATCAGGAGTTTAATAGTATTTTCTGCTTCCTAAATCATTCTCCACTTGTTCTGAGGAATTATATTTGATCTGCTTAGTGGTTACAGATCTCGGAGAATGAAATCATTCCTGAAGTTGTCAGCTTGTTTACCGAAAAATCATTTCTCAGCATATCCTTGACCAGTGGCAGATGGGAAGGCCACAAAATCATACTTGCCTAAATTGGCCTGCTCTCCAACAGATACCGTTGCATAAAGGTCCATCCCTTTTTTTGCAGAATATAGGGCTAAAGCCTTGCTTTACACTGTTTGCTAATAAAACCCTACACTTAAAAAGAGTTCTCAGGATTAAGTTTTTGAAACAATTTAGATTTTTATTAATAGCACTGAGCTTATCAATCAAAAAGGCCTTTTTAACAGCTTCACATAATAAAGCTAATTCATGAAAGGAGTTTCCCCACTTCCTGGGACCAGTGTGAGGGAGCAGGGACAAGGAATACCAGGCTAAAGAGGCCTCATGACAATATTAACTTGCAATCCAATTTAAGACAGCTGCAGGTAAGTACCACCTTTCTGGACTCCAGGAAAGCAGAGACTTTCTACCAGTTGTGAAGGTCTGTGACTGCTTAGGGTAACCCAATGTTCTGAACCCTGAGATGCAGTTTAAACATCCTTGGCAAAATGTATTACAAAGTATGAAACAGAAGGATACTTGTTTGCTGCCCAACATAAATACCATAAAGCTACCTCAGGATAAAGATTTTCATAGAGAATATGACCAGGAATATCTGGGTCTGAATGAAGTCCATTCATAGTCTCACAGAGATGAAACATTTATGTCCTGTGAACAGGTACTGGAATCTAGTTGCCCTCATCATTTGTTAAAAATTAAATATAAACTTACTACTTCTTGAATTCATCCCCAAGCTGTTGCTGTGATTTTGCCTGTTAGATGAAAGAATAATTCAGTGTCAGACCTGGAGCTGTAAGGTGAAACTTCAGGTCACTCTGTTCTCTCTCCTGCCTGAGGAGCTTCCAACTCACCTGAGTCCAGCAGCAGCAGCATATATCATACAATCATAGAATCATTTAGGTTGGAAAAGACCCTTAAGATCATTGAGTCCAACCATAAAACTAACACTGCCCAGTCCACCACTAAACCATGTCCCTCAGCACCACATCTATATGTCTTTTAAATATCTCCAGGGATGGTGACTCAACCACTTCCTTGGGCAGGCTGTTCCAATGTTTGATAACCCTTCCAGTGTAGAAAGTTTTCCTAATATCCAATCTAAACCTCCGCTGGTGCAACTTGAGGCTATTTCCTCTTGTCGTATCACTTGTTACTTAGGAAGAGACTGACACCTTTCCTCCCAGCTCACAACCCTTGAAAGGGCTGATCTCTCTACTGCCCGACCACACTTTGCTCCTAACATCTCCAGTGCAAAAGCATCAGAGTGGCTCACCCAAACTTTGCAGAAATCCTGGTTCTTGACAGAAGTTCTCCCTTGACACTGACTGTAATTCTTATTACTAGTTTGAACCTATGTTTGTCAGATATGGTCCTCTTAACATTTGCAAGCAGGAAAAACTAATGCACAGAACCACCTCAGCCTTGCAACAATCACTACGCTGGAGTGCAAACAAGTTTTATAGTAAAATGCAGCCATCATCCCTTTGTATCTTTTTTAGCTTGCAGACTGAATGGTATTTTTATTGAATGTGGATCTTACAATGGTCACATGCTAATATTTTATAAACCACTCTTTTTTCACTGATCATTTCAGATTATTTTTGTAGGCTCAACTCACTCATCTTTCTGCCTCTCACAATAACTGCTCTATTTCCCATCTGAAAGGAGGTCCTGGCGCATAATTGGTAACGAGCTCCTCAGCTTTCGATGTGCTGCTTCTGTTGCCTTTATGCCTGCCTGTTCATAGTGTGACTGTGTAGCATTTTCGTTCTTTGGGGAGAACTACCTAAGTTATTCCATCCCAAGGTGAGCTGATAATTTCAGAAAATGTCAGTGCTGAAAGTTTTAGACCACTTTGATTACTATGGTTTTGATATTTATCCTTGAGTAGCGAGAAGATAGCAAACACAGAGAAAAGCAGCGGATATAACTATTACTGTGTGGTTAGCAATCCTGAGAGACTTTCCAGAAATGTTACCATCATTTGTGAAATATTTTCTCTGGTAACCATGAGGTTCTCCCATATGCCTCCTCTTGTCCATTTTCTCCCAACTAATTTTCCATGTTTTTCTGTTCTGCTCCATGGGGAGACACTGTTCAGCAAGAAGCTGTGGTTAGTAAGGAAGCTGTGCATCTCTTACAATGCACGTGTTTTCAGCAGCCTCCTCCCTAGACTTAGCAGCTGTCAATGATATAGAGATTTGAAAGTTGCCTGCACATATGGCTATGATATAAAAGATTTCCTGTAAAGGGAACAAAATAAGAAAGAAAGCTGAATTTCCAGATGATACTTTTAGATGAGATTCTGGTTGCAAGCACATATGCAGTCCATATAGTAATTAACTGTTCCAACACAGGAACCAGAACAATAGTGCAAAGTATGCTGCTGTTAAAATCAGCTAAAGGTTAAGAAGGCAATGATTAAGCATTGAGAATCAGAAATACTCCTCAGATAGGCTATATTCAAGATATAATCATTTTTAGTTTCTTTTTTTAAAAGAATAAAAGCAGAGAGAAGCAAGTCAGAACTGCTGAGAATTACTTTGTCTTTGCTTTCAGAAAAATAAAAAATAAATGCATGAAATTATAATAGCACACTATACTATTTAAAACAAATAAACTGATTTCTACTCATCATTTGCTGAAGCACTTGCAAAAATATCTGCAGAGAAGTCTCAAAATCTGGGAGATGCAATTGAAAATGACTGCATCAGTGATCTTCACGCGTGGGAGACACCAGTGACATTTGACACAGAGAAAGAAATTATAGTGTTCCTTTCTGGAAATGTTTCTCCTACAGTGACAGAGCTGACATTCTACAAAGAATAACTAAAAATTCCATTTATGCAGTAGAAAGAATGGGCTCCATATTGCAAATNATTAATGGGACTTTTTTTTATCGTGGTTCAAATGTCTTTTTTTTTTTTTTTTTTTCAGTTTAGCTACCATTTGTGAAAGTACTGACTTTCATTAGTTATATTCTTACTTCCTAGCTGGTTTTGTTATCTCAGATTAAACGTCTCAATTCCCTACAGGAGAGAAAGAAAAACAGAGGGTCAATTTTTGTAATTTCACTGGCTTTACCAGCACTGCTTGAGTGAGTGACAGCAGGATGAACAAGAACAGAAGTGTTTGGGTTTTTTTTTTTTT